>CM034147.1:58124085-58724085 GCA_019776745.2 Taxus chinensis | reverse complement strand
CAAGCGCCAGGGCTCGGTCACTGGGTGGGTTCAGATATGCGCCAACGACTCTCCTTTCTCCATGTGAACAAACTCTCACCAGAAGCCAAAGGGGTCTCCCTCACACACTTGCCAAGATGGGGTAGCACAGACTGCTCAGGTTCCATGTCCTTGCCGCGTGAACCTCAACTCCTTCCCGCAACGTCTGTCTCCATAGATCCATCACACTAGCAGCTTCGCATCATCTAGTAATCTCCCTTTCACGTGCTTCGCCATACTTGAGCCGTCTTTCTTCCCTCTCCTTTTCTATCATCTCATCTTCCATCTTCCTCCACCCGAGCTTCCTTACCCAGCGCTCAGAAAAATTTAGCCAACCATGGGGAGCGCTTCTAAACTCATGGTAACCATCAATATCTTCATAGCTAGAGGAATAACACATAGAAATGATCCTCTAGGTTCTTGTAGAAAATCAAACTCAGCAATCTCTGGGCAAGAATACGTGGAAATGGCGTATTCTAGAGTGTAGCTAGCTAGTACTCCTCCCCACCAGTGATCTACAGCATGGGTCCATGTCAGATCTGCATCCTACAACCTTTGGTAGTCTTCTTTGGTCCATATCCGTGATCCATAATGCCAACTTGATCTAGATGCATAGGCTGAAAGCCACCCAAATAACTCTACTGGGAAGCAGCAGAAAAAAGTCTCATACAGATCATGGTAGAGATTCTCCTCTACCCATCTACGTGTATCAAACTCAGGTCCAGTGCTGAATCTCTGGGAAAATTCATCCTCCGTGCTCTTGAACCATGATTCAACATTTTCCAATGTTAACCGATCCGTCATTACTCTTTACACAGATCATGATGCATGTTATATCCCACTACAACTTCGAAAAGAGGTCCCGGAAATGGAACCAAGATGTAGTCAATTTTACTCCCACTATAAAAGGAAGGAATCCCATGCACGCACGGCCTATCACCCAACAGAAATCTGAGCGCTCACCCGAGGCATGCACGGGTCGAGTCTCTCTTTTATGTGAGTTTTAGTGGGAAGCATTCATCTATGAGTAGTATAAGAGTATTCAGGAAAGAAGTTTAGACATACAAGAATCATGGGGCTCAGAACGGCCTCCAGATCCTTGTAGTTCCTTCAGACTGAGTGTTTTAATAGACTCCATAACATATATTGTAACAGAAGGAAAGATACAATCATTCATTCATAGCATGAAAGGAAAGAGAACTTCTATGAACGAAATATACATAAAACCCACTGATATTCATATCTAATTGCAATAGGTAACCTCATTGTATTCATCGTTTCATTACAAAGAGCCATAGAGAGTAGACTGCAGTCATGCACATCACTAGGCTTGTATAATTATGCCAAAAAGAAAAAGAAATTACAATGCTAAGCTTAGTACATTCCTTTCTGCACCAAAGTTCCACTCGCAGTAATCCTGCAGAGCTTCACCCATGTTATCTCTCTCTGTGTGTATCCCTCCTATCTTCTCCTCTATCTCTATATCCCGTGTGTATGTTATCCCAGTCTCCTTATCTCTGTCTCTTTTCTGGTTTGCAGGCACTTGTATTTATCACCTTCCCGCGCTACCAACTCACCTTGCCGCGCCCTCAGATCCATCGCCAAGTGTCGAATGTGGTCCTTCAGCGAGCATGTTTCCTCAGGCCTGAGCTCTCCACTCCATCTCATGATGGTCTTCTAGAAGACTCCTTTGCTGGCATGCTCTTTCCTGGGCCACCTGTTGCCAGGATGGCATCTTATCTGCGCGCAACCGATCACGCTTTTCACGTGTTCTACCTTTGTTACTTAAATCGGCTAAGTCCTGAATCTCCTTTCACACATGCCATAAAACTATATGCCTCCTTAACTCTTCCTCCTGCGCGCTTTTTCCTTGCGCGCCTTCTATAACTGGGGTCCCACGCGCCCACACCCCTTCATACTTAGTCAATATTTCAAGGGCGCCAACTCCCTGGGCGCCCAAAGTGTCCACAATTTGTTCCATATCCTTACCCAGGTCTGCCAGCTTGTCCATTCTTCTGGTAATTTGAGGATATAGTTCCTTCAGTCGTGTCTTGGTTGAGCCCCTTAGTGCCTCAATCTCCTCGGATCTTCTTTCTACTCCCACCAGGACTTTATCCCGCTCCGCCCTATTTCCTTTATTCTTCTCCTGGAACTCTTTCAGCTCTGCTTCGAGTGTGGCGACCAAGGAGCTCGCCGCCTTGTCTCTATCCGCGCGTGTGTCATATGCGGCCTCAACAAATTGGCTAGAAATGGAGTGGTGCACATAGCCTCCTTCAACTTCTCAAATGTCGTAGTAGCTTTTTCATTCCAATAGAAAGAGTCTTTCTTCAATAAAGTTGTGAGTGGTGTTGTTATGTTGTCATAATTCCTTACAAATCTACGATAATAACCTGTAAGCCTCAAAAATCCTCTGAGGATTTTTGGGGTTTTGGGACCCTTCCATTCAAGTATGAATTTTATCTTGTTAGGATCCACTTTAACACCTTCATAAAAGACAATATGACCCAAATATTCAACCTCTTTGACTCCAAAATAACACTTAGAAGGCTTTGCATAAAGTTAATGTTGTTTAAGAGTTTCCAACACCTTATTTACATGGTGTAGGTGTTCCTCCCATGTTTTACTATAGATTAATATATCATCAAAGAAAATTAAAACAAATTTCCGCAAAATTGGTTTAAAGATAGAATTCGTCAAGCTTTGAAAAAGGCATTACCAAGAACTCATAATGGCCTTCATGTGTCGTGAAGATTGTTTTATGAATATATTCATCCCTAATTCTAATTTGATGATATTTGAAACAAAGATCAAGTTTTGTAAAATAAACAGCGCCATGCAACTCATCTAGTAAATCATAAATTACATGAAGAGGAAAATTATCTTTGATTGTGTACTTATTGAGTTCCCTATAATATGGACAAATGCCCCAATTGTAATATTTTTTATGTACCATCACTACAAGAGAAGAGTAAGCACTCTCACTGTGACGAATAATTATTGCTTCTAACATCTCTTGCACTATTTTCTCAATCTTACTAATTTTCATATAGGGGTACATATGAGGTCTGATGTTGGGTGGTTAACTCCTTGGTACTAGTTGGATGGCATGGTCATGGTCTCTTTTTGGAGGTAAACCCTTTGGCATATCTCCAAACACAATTGAATTCTCATCTATAATTGCTTGCATATTTGAGGGTATAAATGTATTTGACTGATGTACTTCCAATGAAAATAATTGTGCCACAAACCCCTTTGCACCTTTTCTAAACAATTTTTGCATCTGGTGAGAGCTCACCAACTATGGGGCCTTTGCTCTTAATCCTTTTAGTTTAAAAATCCTCCATTCTGAATGAAATCGCATGAACAATTCTTGGAAATTTATTTCAATGGTTCTGAAGGTGGTAAGCCACCAAACTCCTAGCACAATTATTGCTCCTCCCATGGCAATGGCAAACATAGGGCTAGTTAACAAGTAATCTCCCATGGTGAAATTAATGTTATGGAATTTTCAAAAAACAACTAATAGTTCCCCATTAACGATCATTACTAAACATTCTGGAACTAGATAAACAAAGCAGTTCAAGCATACCACTAACTTATGATTGATGAAGTTGTGAGTATTTCCCTAATCAATCAACATTGTTACCCTCTTTTTTTTAAGAATCCAACCACTTTAAGAGTTTAAAGAATGGTAATACCTTAAATTGCATGACATGATATTGTTGGTTAGGGATCTCCTAATTCCTCCTTTGGCTGTACCTCTTCATCTTCTTCATTAGGCCCCTTGATGTAGAACTTCTTTTCAGCACACTTGTGTCCTGGTCCATATTTGCTATCACAATTAAAACATAACCCTTTGGCTCTTTTTTCTTCAATTTGTTGAGGTGTTAATCTAACTGTCTAAGGGAAAGATGGTGGCACAGTGCTACGATCTTTGATATTAGTGACAATTTGTCTCCTATTGGAAATAAATAAGTATTTCTCCTTGTCAATCACTTCTTTCGTCGACTACATCAATTACAAATGAAAGATGGTTCGGTAGGGACACCTACTTCAGGCAAAATGTTCATGTTGACCCATGGTTAGGCCAAAAAACTGAGTCAAACAAAGAGCTTGTGTATTGAGACAAGACCCTAATCGAAACATTGCAAAGCTCCATACATAAAGACCTACAAAAAGAAAATTTATGTTGACAACAATAGTGAGGAAGCCACTAATAGCTTGAATGTAAAAGTCCTTATGGTTAGAGGTCCTCAACGATTCAAAAGTGCAAATTGTGGAGGCATTAAAGGAAATAGTTAAAAAAACAAATGAAAACAAAACAAGGAAAACATTAAAACAATGGTGGCAATCAAAAGCAAAGAATTGGCTAGTGATTGTATAGAGTTAAAAGTATATGAACATGGAGGAAATACAATAACTTGAGCCTGAAAAGGGGACCAATTCAAAATAAGCAAAATTGTAACCTGTAACTCCTGATACTGCCAAGTTTATAGATGAAAAAAATGATTAATTGTGTTCATATTTTTAGCCAACATCCTCTAATAACACTTATTTGGGAGACTTTATTTTTCTTGGTTCAAGTTGTTACCCAAGTGCTCGGGCATATTTCAAACATTTGGTTTAATTAGATTGTCCCTATGGAACATATTGTTTTGTAATCAATAGTTCAATAAAAAAAAATCACAAACATGGAAACAACTTTGTGATAGACTTTGTTATTATCGGTTCACAAAAGTGCTCGAACCTATTTCAAACATTTGGTTTAATCATTGGTCTAATCAGATTGCCCAATGGGGCATATATTGTTTTGTAATCAATAATTCATTATAAAAAAAAATCATAGATATGGAAACATTGGTAGCATTCACTTTTATTTACTACTATTCAGATCAAACTTTTAGACCGCTCATTTGGATCAATCAAATCATAAAATGTAAAACTGGTTTGCAGCTGAGAACAAATGCATATAAAACTGCAAACTCTGATGTCAGCAACAAATAATTGCCGGTCCTCCCATAACTGTATCTAAACAAAGAAAGATGACCAAAGTTGGCAAACTATGATGAGCACTATTTCCATCCTCATCTCAGTTTTCTTGACGAAGGGGGTTCTTTCAATGCAAATATAATCAACAGATACCCGTCCAAATCAAGCCACTAGTAAAACATGCATTCCATAGGTAAACAATAATAAAAGGTTGAAAACCCAATCATGCCCAAAGTACTGCACGCCAAAGAAAAATGAAACATGTAATGGAATGCAATGAAAATCTCAACCCTAACACCATGAGCTTTCCTTCGTGAATGATTACAAGAGGCTTCAGCAATTGAACTCTCAATCTTGTGAACATCGTAAATATAGACATCACAAAGAAAGAAAATTGATAAGATTACAAATAGAAGCTTGCCTAAATGGCATACAGCTTTACAATCTGTATCTGCCTACCCCTCAGAAAGGCTTGGGAATGGTTACTGTGTACAACTACTGACTAAATATTAGGATGGTGAATCAGCAATCTAAAACCATTCATATCTCCAAAAACATGATTTTGTCTTTGAAACTTTTAAAGAGTGCTCCGAAACATATATATATATATATATATATCCACAATACCAAACATCCATGAAGCAGCAAAGCTAACAAAAGTCGTTAACATTAAAATGTTGTATTACACCATTACCAAAACCTATGAATGTTATCACCATCAAACCGAGATGCAAAGTTGCCACAGAATAGTAAATAAAGTGTGTTTGACCAAAATGTACAAAATTTCCAGGGAATGGAAAAACTAAGAAATTAACTGTAAATTTTCGAAATTGAATAAAACAAGGTTTTTAAACTTACAGAGCAGAATCCATCTCATTAAAAGACAAATATAGAATGGCAAATGTACAGTTCATATATCCTTGCTAAAAATCCAGACTTGAACAAACAGTATTCCTTCACTTCCTCAATATAGCCTTTGATTCAAAAAGTTGACGAATTTAGTGTGTACATATGTGCCAAACAAAAATACGAAAAATGCAAAAATTAGCCAAACAAAAATACAAAAAATGCAAAAATTAGCCAAACAAAAAAATTAGTATGCATGTTCCGTGTAAAACAACAGATGTTGAAAGTGTGCTTCGTAAAGCATTAGAAGGCATATTACTTACATGGAGCGTAGAGATTTGTTGAAATGTACTTCTAGAAAAAAATTAAGAAAAAAGCATTGTCCAATCAGGAATGAGCTAAAGACCGATTAAGTGCATTATACAAACCCTTTCCTTAATGAGTGACTTGATGACTAAACTGCAAACTCATTTTCAAACATAAGCAGCTTACACATGTGAATCAATTACCTCCATCTTACCCAAGTTGAGAGAGCATATATCAAAAAAAATTGAGCTCCTTAAATTTGTCTCATGTAAGTTTTCCATATGTAAGAATGGAGATAAAAATCCAAATCAAAGATGGCATGGTGTCAAATCCAAGTCAATGTAATCAGCTGAAATGGGGATTTGCAACTAACCAACCACAGATCTCAGGTTGCAATAACTTTTGGAAAAGTGACATTTTCGTATAATTCACTTCCTCAATATAGCCTTCGATTCAAAAAGTTGAGGAATTTAGTGTGTACATATGTGCCAAACAAAAATACGAAAAATGCAAAAATTAGCCAAACATAAGCAGCTTACACATGTGAATCAATTACCTCCATCTTACCCAAGTTGAGAGAGCATATATCGAAAAAAATTGAGCTCCTTAAATTTGTCTCATGTAAGTTTTCCATATGTAAGAATGGAGATAAAAATCCAAATCAAAGATGGCATGGTGTCAAATCCAAGTCAATGTAATCAGCTGAAATGGGGATTTGCAACTAACCAACCACAGATCTCAGGTTGCAATAACTTTTGGAAAAGTGACATACCATGCAAAATGGCTTTACTCCCATAATAGTGATGTGCGGAGAAGAGACTACTTAGCATGGGTGTAATTCAAAGAAATTAGAAATTTTCTTTTTTTGTGATTCAGTAGTTGATGCATAATTTGTAAAACCTGGAGACACCATGCCTACATTTATACTGAAAGGGAAGAGCGAATGAAAGACATGTTTCGAGGGCAGCTAGAAAAAACCCACCAAATTTCAGAGGCCACCAAAGGAAAGAGTCTTACAAGAAAATAGTAATAGATACAAAATAAAAAAATGTTTGCAAAAAATTAAAACTTAATACTGAGTTTGAGAAAATATAACAAATATACAAACCCATAAGGTTTGGGTTCTAGGTATTTCAGCACTTCAAGATAAAATGTACTTAATTAACATGTTTGATACTTGTATGGTCAACCACACACAAGTTGTGCAAACAGCAATAAATTGTTCGCTGCCATAAAGTTGTGCTCCTTAAATTTTCAGAATTAGTTTTTTCCAAAAGGATTCATAGCACTCGATCTATGATTGGACCTCTGGTGGAACAAGATGACACAAAGCAACATTCAATAGTCAATAGAGATTTGTTTTTTTGATGTTTTTGGGGGTCTGATAGTACGGAAAACCTAATGCTTTGAAAATTGAAGGACATTCTGGTTTCACCACTCAATCCACCAATTGCTGCACCCCACCTGGAGAAGGATCCCCCTGGAATTCTTAATCAGCCTTAAATGATAAGAAATTTCCAAAACACACTTTATACTCCCCTGCTTGGTTTAGAGACGTTTGCCACATGTCTGGATTAATATCAAACATAAGAACTAACAGAATCACAGGAAATACTCAAAACATTTGTTAATGAAAAGTGATCAATTGACTCCAAATAAGTTTGAAGCTAGCTCCAACAAGAAATCGCAAACATTATCAAAGGTACAAACCACCAGTAAAGCACGATCACCGTCATTATTGACATCAACGAAGCAATGCTGACAGCCGCAACATGTCAAAACTTCCACAGTCAAGATGCTGAAATAGACTGAAGCTGAGAAAACGATAATCTGATCGTCGAGTGATCAATTGAAGTGGCATGTTTGCAAACAAGAGCTTCTGTAGCTTGTTCTTCATTTTCAAAAAGAATCAGTGCTTGCTTCTTTCCATTAGCCTCAAAGAGTCTGCTGTTAATTATATTCCCATGTTCTTCCAGATGAGACACTACTTCAACTTCTGTCACATCAGCAGGAAGGCTAGAAACATGAACCATCTTTGTTGGGGCACAACAATACCGGTAGTTCTTTGCCAGATTGCGGTTAAAACGATTCAATTTAGAACCTGCGTAATCAGTTGAATCTGAAGATGGATGTATCTGTGCATGCTTAGAAAAGTTGACTTCCAAACGTTTTCCAAACAGCAAAGCTCCCTGAGTGACAGTTCAGTTGAGAGATTGGTTGCAATGAAAACAGTTCTACTGAACATCAGCAAGGAATTGATGAGTAAGAGATTCTACCTTCAAAAAGTTGACAGCTAATTCTGCCTGAAAACCATCTGCCATCTGAATCAATGCATGATCGGGCTTGTTTCGGAGTAATTTGATGCGCGATATATTACCATAAATGGAGAACAAATTGAAAAGTTTATCTTCGTCTATTTTCTGAAATAAGTCATTATATCAGCTTAATGTAATCATCAAGCTATAAATGTTTAATAAAATCCTTTAGTTCTATTCAAAGGGGCATTCAATTTTTTTGTTGGCGAACAATTAGAGAGAAAAGTATGTGGAAATGTGGAGACAGCACAATTCCAAAAAGAATGAAGTCTGAAAACATCCTACCTCAGGGTTCAAGTTGGCAACTAGAATCGTGCATCTATCATTGTTACCCGTAACTCCTCGGGGCAAGACACCACCAAAGGCTTCCATAATAGCAGCTCCACTGTTAGCTGGCATCTATAAAGAGAAAAGAGGTAGAGAGGAATTGTATCAGAAAGTGTAGAATTAGATTAGTCGGGAATTAATGAAATTTGAACTTCCTTGACATTTCATAATCTGCTCAACTTGAAAAATTCAACTTGGATAAATTTTCAATAAATGCAATCTAAGCTCAGACCTGCATAGAATTTAGTCCCATGGCCGGAGCACCCACCATATGATGCAAAGAGACTGTAAATTTTCTCAAAGCAGGACACATCAAATAAGAAATTAATTATCATCAGAATTCTTAAAATCTATCAGAAGTAAATATTCAGAATTGCACAAATGGTTGACTGAACCATACCCACCTGGTTGCATCCCATACATGCCTCCCGCATCACCGAAAGACTGTCATCAAAAAACACAAATACGCAATTTTAGAATAAAGTTAACATCCAGATTAAGTTACAAAAGAGCCATTTTAACTTCCCTTCACATTAAACATATTGTAGTAAATTCATTGTCAATCTTCCGTATAACTTAAACAACAGCATTCACCTGAGTTGGCATCCGATGTTTCTGCTCAGAAGGTAACGCTGGGTTTGTGAAGTCTCTGCCAAAGTTTATTTATCTTTTTAGTAATTATAGATAACTGCCAAAACAAAGAACATGCATGATACTGGAACAATGGATAAATTTTACCTGGTTCTTTCATTATTGTAGTTCACTTGTAACTCTGTAAGGCTAGCAGAAAAAACAAAATATACTGTAAGAACACATCAAAAGGAGAATCTAAAAATACTAATGATTGAAACAAATGTAAAAAAAATAAGGTTCAGGAGGCATACTTCGAGAACTGAATGTCTAGCTGACAACATCCATCATATATATTACGATTCTGCAGAAAACATTCCAAGATGGCCCAATTGTAGTACAAACTTCGACAAACAATTTTAAGAAAAACTAACTACAAGAATGTACAACTGTTCCTAATGACAACATACCTGCAGGGTTTTCATAGCTTGAATGGCACTGTGTCTTGAAGCATACTGAATAAAAGCTTGCAAACCTGTACACAAATGATTAATGACCATTACTATATTCAAATCACTCAGAGATTTACAAGGATTTATATACTTTAGAATTCTTTAGCATGGTGTTGTATGAAAATTTGCCAAATCATGTGTCTAATCTGTTCATGATATTTTAATGCTACAGAAGCATACGGTGAAGTATCATGATTCAAGTACACTGAGAGTAAACGATAGAATAGAAAGAAAAAATAAAATGAACCCTCTCAAAGTTTACAGCACTAAGGAAAGAAAGAAATAAGAATTGGATATTTAGAAGACTCAAAGAGGCTGACCAGACTTCTGGAATATGACGATCTTCTCGACAATACCAAGAGGGGAAAAAACTTGATGCAGCACTTCCACTGTGATGGGATAGAGCAGGTGTTGAATAGTAACTAAGAGGATTCGGTTGGGCTGTGAATCCTGAGAAAGGCCATCACCAATCCAGCATGGCAAGGACACGAGAAAGAAGACATACATAGAGAAAGCAGTGAGAAAGGAATGCGTGAGAAAAGAGATTTAAGTTAAGGCAGCACACAAAAGAGATAATTCAATATTAATAATGCAAGTCAAACCTATTCCCCGTTATTTCATGGAAGCACCAATTTAATAAGGCAAGTACTACTGCATACCTGGTCTCCACTTCGTCGTCCCTGCCCCGACTGCTCTGTAGTCGTCAACTCCTGATGAGAAGAGAACTGAATGTAGACATTCCTACCCCTGCAAATAATCCCCATATTAAGTTGGAATAAATAAGAAAAATATGTTCGCAGTCAGAAGTGAAAAATGCACAACTATCAATGTGAGGTACCTAATGCTTGGCTGAATTGTTGAGTAATGGTCCAGTACACTGACCGCAGAAGGAATGTCACGCATTTGCATGAGAGCCTACAGCACAAACAAATAAATTTTCATTGCTTATGTGTCGGGAGCATTGCACAAGTATCTACTTAAAACACAAAAAAGGAGATAAAGATTTGCCAGGATCTGCCAGGATAGCAAATTGGCTCTTCAAGTTCAAACCTGATTTTTAGCACGCAACATCACAAGTTTGGATACAGTACCAAGATTTTGCACCAGATTTAACAAGTCATTCTGCAGCTTTCACAACCATAAAAATTAACGCATACTGAAAATGATTATGTTGAAACTGTGTAAGAAAAAAGAGAATTTTTAATAATCAAATAAAGCATTACCTCAGATATCTCAGCTCCAACATTGCGAATATGAAGAACTTTTGATGGTTCTGTCATCTTGAAATCGGACCAAAGAATAAATCTAACAGTAATAACATAAAAACAAAACCTAGTTACTCATTACTCATGTCAGATAGGTGCAGTTTTAGTAATAAGAATAGAAAACAAAAATAATGGCTGCAAGTCTAAAACAGAGTATGTTAACCAAGGCCAAGAGCATTGGATACTTCAAATTTTCACAAGCAGATATAAGCATGGTTACCAATTCCATCCAGATCTGCACAAAATCCAGCCGGATCAGGATTTTTCAGCCGGCCAGGATAAGTTCAGTCCAGATCAGCCCAGTTTTTCTTTTCTAAAACTAGTGTTTATTTTTTGGCAAAACAAAGGCATAGGCAACCTTATATGATATTTAATACTAGCACTTGCATCGAAAGGAGGTGCAAGGGTTATGCCAATAGCAAAATATGAGGTAAATTTACAAGATGTTTTTGAATATCTTGAAACTACAGAGAAAGGGAGGGGAAGGCCAAGCAAGCAAACATACTCATCCTGCAACCAATCAACCATTATGTTAATAAGAGGACCACTTCCATTGCGGAATCATCCTTATTGACATTAGGATCATGATATATTCTAGGTAAGCATGAATTTCCTCTGAACAAGGAGTTTTCATCATTTTTTTGGTTTCTGCTAGATGTTGCAGAGGAAGTCATAGTTTTGAGAGCGATTGAATTAGAACTCGAAACTCAGACCACGTCTAGGTTTAAGACTGTGTGTTTTCCATGGCAGCAGTCCAGGGAAGGAAAAGAGTTATCAAACTGCTGCAGTAGAACTTGCAGAGGAACTGGTAGGAAGATAAAAATAACCATATATACCAAAAGAAAATCGAACAAACCCAGTCATTTATAAACAAAACAATTATTTTCCATTACAGTTTTGGGTAGAACAAATGAAGAATTGTTGTTGCATCATTTTAAAAGGGTTATCATTTACCACAGACAAAGCCAACCAATCAATGCAGGTTCAATTTTTTGATTGAATGAAGATTTTTAGAGTCATAGACACAATTCCAAGATGGATTGAAGAGGCATATCTGACTTGGGTATTAAGTCATGTATTTAGAGGCAATTTTACAGCAAGTTTTTGGATTTTTTAAAACCACAGTGGGAAGGCAAAAAAAGCAAAAATACTCTTTTCATCCTTTTTTTGGTTTATGCCAAGAAGCTGCAGAGAAAGTGATAGTTTTGAGAACAATGAAATTAGGACTCAAACCCCTGACCATGTCTAGGTTTGAAAATTAAGACCATGTGTGTTTTCCACAGAAGCAATCCAGGGAAGGAAAAGAGCTATCAAACTGCTGCAGTAGAACCCAGATATATTAAAAGAAAAACAAACAAAACCAGTAACTTAAATAACATCTAAAGCGCCTCCATATCTGATTAGTTACCCATTGTCTCTAATCTTGTTTTCACACCCATTTTTCTTGTTTTTCCCAGCTGGCTTTACACCTTCCCATTGCATTTGCTTCAAAGTTTCCAAGTCCTTTATAACAGACCATTTTGTGCATATCCTTGCCATCATAGCAGTCCATGAGACCACATTTCTTTGAGGTATTTTGTCAAATAGTTATCCTGCCTTGTGTGTGTGCTTCCACATTTTGCATACATAATCACCAGGGCATTCCCAACTGTATTATATGTCAAAAATCCCTTTTCCATAACTCTTTGATGGATGTCCCCACCCAGTTTTAAAGTCCCATTTTGGCACAGCTGAGAGCATGCTAGCAAAGGTTGCGGAGTTTGGTTTTACTTTTACACCTGCTAAATGCATTTGCTTAAAAGCTTCCAAGGCCCTTTCAACAACCCCATTTGTCAATATCCTGAAATCAATTGCATTCTATGAGACTACATCTCTCTAAGGAATTTTGTCAAACAGTTCACATGCTTTGTATCAACCAGGGCACTTGCAAATACATCTGACAAAAAACCACTTTCCATTATGCTTTGATGGATGTCTATACCCAATTTCAAAGCTCTTATTTTGCCACGGGCCAGGAGTACTTGCAAATAGAACATCTGACAAAAAACCACTTTCTAATATGCTTTGATAGAAGTCCATACCCCGATCCAACGCTCTTATTTTGCCAAAGGCTGGGAGTATGCAAGTGTTTTCCGACTAAAAAACTCCAGCATCTACAAATTTCCACAGACCAGGAGTATACTGGCAAAGGTAAGCTGATCAGGTTGGACATCTGTTCATTGCATTGGATGAAATGGTCTCAAAGCCACTTGAAGTTGTTGTGCATCTACCCCTGCTACGGCCACATAGAACAGCCTACCAGTGGTACTGTCAACCGAAATCAAAGCCACATCAGTGAGAAGCGGCAACATAGAAATTGCAGGCTCAAAGGAGAGGCGAGGACCGAAGGCGCCTGTGAGGCACTTAGAACCTTGAGAGGCAGCACAGGGTACTGTGGCCAGACACAATAATACAAGGGCAGCAGACAGAGGTAACACCCCCACCTGCGTATTTTTGTGGGGACAGAGCCCAAGTTCAGTGCATAGGCCACCAAGTGGCGCAGTAGCCCGTGGAGGAGCCGCGAAGTTTACCATGGGTCCCTAAGGCCATAGAAAAGATATACCAAAACCCCTGCATTATTTCTGTCAGGCAGAAGACTCCAAGCAGATGGATCTATTTCCGAATGTTCCAGATGAAATAAGCACAGAGTGTCTAACACGGGTGGGATACAAATTGCACAGCATGCTGAGAGCGATGTGCATAAGTTAGGGGCCTTGTTGAATAGCCCCCAGTTTATTCAAGATAGAAAAAATATTTAAGCAGTAGGAGCAGCATATTTGTATGATTCAGCCTTCAGGCTATGTTTGCACCAAAAATTTCGAGGAAGATTGATGAGAACAGAGTAACAGCATACAACCCTCGGCCTCAGGACTGTGGTACCTGGAAAAGACTTCCTCATGTGCATAAGTTGGGAGGCCTTGTTGAATAGCCCCCGCTTTTATCAAGACAGAAAAATATTTATGCGGGTGGAGCAGCATATATGTATGATTCAGGCAATGATTGCACCAAAAACTCCAAGGAAGATTGTTGAGTACAGAGTAACAGCATACAACACTCAGCCTTGAGACTGTGGTACCTGGAAAAGACTTCCTCCCATCCCTAGAAGCACTGGAAATCCAATTACAATAAATATTTTTTTCGTGAATCCGGCATCACACAAAACACCCAACATCAGACAAATCTGGTGTCAGGCAGTTCACTGGGACTGACTGCCATGCTCTCTCACGTAATATAGCCTATCGGCTAATTAAATATATTAATATTTTAAATTACATTATTATTTTTTATAGTGTATTTGTCAATTCTGCACATAAATAGAATTATGTTCATCTATAATGTGTATATATTTCAAACAGGATTTTTCTGAACTTTCTCAAAAATTCCAGATTTTCATATTTTTTTGGCCCTCCTCGACAGATCCAGATTTCCAGACTTGGTAACCATAAATATAAGTCAAGGTCTCAAGGTCTCATATTTGCGTTGACATGTAATACTTTCAAAACAAACTAATCTAAGGAAAGGTTCATATTTTCATTGATATGTAGTTAGGGGCAACAGCATCGGAGCATTGCTTAGCCAAAGAATTTATCAACTATTGGCAAAAAGACTGGGTTCAAAGCTTTCAACAGATGGAAAACATGACAAATATGGATAGGGTTGATTCTGCAGGAACCTTGTGACGAGTAAATGCTTTATCTACCATCTAATCTACTACAGCCCCTTCAATTTAAACACTTTTAGAATCCTATGTCAATGCCATTTCCTTTGGTTTCTCAAACAATTTCTTGGAAACAAAGGAAATGCCACCATAAGAGACAAAATGATCTAGACATCAGTAATCAAGAACTTCAAGTTTTTCAGCTGATACAGGTTTCACATAATGACATAGTGTTAATGCCTGCTAATTATAGCAAATCACAGAATATGTATCATGTGCCCTTTCTAAATATTTGATGTGATTTTTTTGCTTTTGATCTGGTGAGGCTCAAGGCTTATAAGAACACCCAAGTTCAACGATTGGATGTGGAGAAATTCTCAACCAAGTAATATGCCAGGCAATCCTCATGTCCCAGGGATTACACCAAATCGCTGAACGAATCACCCTGCCCCTGCAAATGATTGACACCCAACAGTCTCACCTTTGTGTATCCTGGAAGAAGATGTCGCCACAAAGAAGATAGGCTTCCTACCAAAAGTGGAAGAAAAAAAACATAAGTTGTGATGATGCAGTGGATAATGTAGAACAGATAGGCCAGAAAGGCCTCTTAGCTGAATTTAGAGCCATATGTTACTGGCAATTACTAAATACTGATAACTTTATAGAACAAGGAATGTGCGTGTTAGGGCTCTAAGTCAATATTACTAACCCTTTAACCAAGCAAACCTCTTCTCTTCCATGCATCTAAACCTAGCCGTGCCATGCTAAGCAGCAGAGTACTGCTAAGAGCGAGGTGTCAAGTGCAGGTTCAATTAAGCACACCGTTAAATAGATTTGAATATATCAATTTGCAATGTGTGTTCATCTGTTGCATATGTTTGCTCCCAGTTTTTCAGCTAAGAGGAGCTAATGTATTATTCGTTATACCGAGAGAATTTTCTACTTTTCAGAGATGAACCTCCTGCCAATGGCCTATGAACCACAAAATTTCCATGAGAGACAAATTTGTCCCTTACGAGAAAGTTCACTGTATGGTCCCTAAAGGTGCCAGAGTACTGCTAAGACCTAGGTGTCAAGTGCAGTTTCAATTAGGTAAACCATTAAATAGATTCGAATATATCAATTTGCATTGTATGTTCATCTGTTGCATATGGTCGCTCCCAGTTTTTCAGCTAAGAGGAGCTAATCTATAATTTGTTATACCAAGAGAAATTCCTACTATGCAGAGATGAACCTCCTGCCAACAGCCTATGAACCACCAAATTCCTGGGAGAGACAAATCTGTCCCTTATGAGGAAGTTCATTCTATGGTCCCTAAAGGTGCATGTTACGATCTTAAGTTTTAAGCATCTTTAACGGATACATAAAGTAAAATAAACCTTATTAAGAAAATTAACATTAAACATTCTTCTTGAGGAAATACTTTTAAATGAAAAATGCATCTTGAGAACATTTTCTTGACAGCAATTCCTACATTCATCTTGCACGTTAATCAGGAACACCTTCAACTCGCTAGCCAACGTCTCATTATAACTTTACAGATCCTTTGCAGTTTACTGAAAAATAATTTATACATCTGATCTCGATGGGTGCTAAAGCTGCTTTCCTTGCATTAATTTTCAATCATAATACGAGCCTTCATTCTAACAATTGATACAGGACCATGTTGCAACCATCTCCACCATGAATGTCTCACCACTCCGGTTGCTATATTGTGACACTATGCCACAAACTGTAATTTACTTTTACCTCATATCAATTATCAAAAGCTACATCTCTTCTAGAATATTACATGAATTTGGTCATATATAGAATGTGATGAGTGTCACATGGACAGAACCCAAAATCTAGCTAAACTTGTGCTGCCGGCTTAGCTTTTGATAGATATGAATATAACAAATGCATCCATAATATTGCACACTGCAGATTGTAAAATCCTATTTGTACAATGATGCATTAAGTGTAGCAGCATATGTTTTCAATAGTTTGTCTGAGCCACTTGATATAAGACGTCACAGCTGAATGAGATTCCCCCTAAATCTCGTGTGGATGACTGTAGACACTCAAATTTGATAATTCTACTATTTGACACTGCTGTTCTTGACATTGCTCTCTTGCTCAAACAAGTGCACTTTATCCATCCTCATCCGGTACATCCCTAGGTCTCTTGTCTATCTTGCTTGATCTTACACACTCACATGTCAACAATTTATGTGAAGTAAATGCATGAAACATAATAAGAAACTCCACTTTCCAGATTCCAAACTTCACATTGCAGGTTACCACTCTTGGTCAAAAACATATAGTAGGGGCAGGAATGTTTATATGGTCTTAACCCTAGTGTATAGTCTTGAACTAGTTCACTTTGGTCCCAAACTTTCCATTGCACATTATTCTTTAGGTCACTTACTTCCTCTTAGTTGGCCTTTCCAATTTAAACACCTTCGGAAGCATATATAAACAAGTGAAACTCACCTCATTTGTAAGCCTATGCACACTCTAGCACTCTTATGGACTCCTATTGTTAAAAGCTAGCACAAAAGGCACCCAAAGATCCCTACACTCTAAAAATACTTCTACACATTCATTAGGGAAACATTATCTACATGTCTAAAGATTTCCACTAGGTCTAGGGAACCGATTCCCACATTTGCAAACACTCAGAGTCACCCACTCAAGTAGATTGCACAAGTGAGAAACTCAAGTCAAGCATTGTCAAAGAGAAGGATGTCAAATCTGATTGCACTACAACTATATATCACATGCTAGGTGGAGAATGACATGTGGTTTGAGGCCTCTTCGGAGTAGTGCCAACGTCGGCGGTGCACAAGGGTGCCCACAACCCAACTAATGTTTGTTTTGTAGGACTTCATCCATGGTTAGGGTTTTGAAGGATTGAACAGAGTATTTAGAGACCCTCGTAGTGTGATCGAGAGTGATCGACAAATAAGGGAAAGAATCAGACAAGCAACAAACCCAAAAATCACAGACCACAGTTCTAAGCAGGTGCAAAATTGTACAAAGAGGTCAAGACCATATAGATTCAAAACATTCTTAAAATCCTTACTAACTAAGGTCCTGCCCATATTGGAGGTTTTCAACTCACATGTGTTATTTTATATTCCAAAGCATTCTAGGAATCCAACATATTTCCATTTTTACTTGTTTCAACATTGTAAACCTACCCTAAAATCACCTTTAATCAACTAAGTGCACTCAATCCCATGTATTTGTGAGTTTGTATTAACATCATGTGCATTTGTTGCAATTATTAATTGTTATTTTGATATTGTACTTAATGTTGGAATACTTAATTTTAGTTCAATATCCCCATATATTCCTTTATTTCATTCCTTGTTTGATTATAGTTTTAAAACCCTAATCAACCCGAAAAACGGTGAAAACATTTGGTCAACCTATTGAGCATATTGAATTTCTCTTCATACTCTTAAGCCTATTTCTTGACCTATCTTTTATGCTATTTTGTTAATCATCATGTCCTTGACACCACATTCATGAGGTCCCACATACATGATATTGAAACCCATAGTGAGCATTCTTATGATGATAATGACAATGTTGTAAGACCAAGACCAAAATTACACTTCTATCTAATTTTTGTGCTCAATACTTCATGAGAATACCTCATCACATTGAGCCTATTATCAAAATTCTTCTTGTTGCTAAGCTTACTCGTGACATTGCCATCTAATGAAGCTTCTCTTTTAGGCATGTCTCAACCTTCTCTCATCACACCAACATCTACAATTCCCACATCTACGGAATCCACATCCTTGGGGGCACCTCATATTCCAATGCACAATGTTTCTATGCCTATTCCTGCAGCCACTATTGCTACTACACCGCCCAACTCTAATGGTTCGCATGCCTCTTCATCTAGCACACAAAGCTCTTGAAACCCTTGTTCACACATTACAAGCTCAAATCTTACAATTACAACAAGGTATGTCCACTTCTCTTCATGCTATGGACTCAGCCCAATTCTTACACAATCCACTAGCTCCTGAGGTGGCCTCTTACTCTTTGCCTCTTGGTTTTGTTGCACCTAAGCTTCCTATATATGATGGAAAAGGTGATCCCGCAAACATCTTAAATCATTTCATGTGGCTTGCATCGATTATGCCTCTTATGACATCTTTCTTACCAAGTTATTCCCTAGGAGTCTTAAGGACTTTGCATTACAATGGTTCTATGATCTCCCCACACATTTTGTGTGTTCTTTCACTACATTGGAAAATCAATTTTTAGCCCACTTTGCTATCAACATTGGAGATAAGGTTTCTTATGCACAAATGTCCAAGCTCCACCAAGGCTCTGATGAACATATCAATGATTATGTCTTATGTTATCGGACCATGATTACCAAGATGAATAATCTCCTAGTTGATAGTGACTTGCAAGATCTTTTTACACAAAGCCTACTTCCTCCTTTGCAAGAATCAGTCATGTTTGACAAATTTAGATCATTTGACCATCTATGTCATACACTCAAAGAGCACGAAGCTAAGTTATTACATATGAATAAGCTCAAGTATGTTGCTAGCACTCTTAATACATCTCATGCCAAATCTCAAAGAAAATTTACATTTAAGGGAAAGACCAATGATGTTAAGGCTCCTCCCAAAGACATTGTCAATGTTATTACTCAACCTACTAAGCTACAATTACAACCCACTTGACGACAGTTTACACATTTACCATGTCCTCCTAATGTTTTCCTAAAACAATTACTTGAGTGCAATCTTGTGTCTCTCCCTCCACCATTTGAGGTTGACATTAGCAAGCCTCAAAGTAAGAGTTTTGATGCCAAATCGTATTGCAATTATCATCGATGTGTTGGTTCATTCCACGAATATATGCATCAAGCTTTGTCATCTTATACAAGATATTTTTGACTCTAATGTTATTGAATGGGATGAGCCCACAGAATCTTCTAAGCCAACAAACAATACTTCTAAATTGAAAATCTTCAATGATCCACTCCCTAAGCATACAAAGGATACATCTACTTCTAAAGTGCATAATGCTCATATGTGGTACCACCACTGATTTCTTATGATCATCCCTTAGATGTTATGATTGGTACTATTGTATACACTCCTTCTACATGCATTACTTTCAATGACTCTATATAGATGACATTTATTTCTATACATTGTCTATTGGTCTCTATTCATCAAGTACCTATACATGATGAATTAGTTGATCCACACAACAAAGATAATGCATGTTCTTTGTCATTGCTTCAAACTCTCAGCATATCTACTCAAAAGCTACATTTGACTCTAATCCTCGTTACCATCGTATCACACTACCTATCATTGTTGGCCCTCTTACCACACCCATTTCATTCTTGGTTGTTAGTTCTCTTAGCTTTGGTACATTATGCCTCGGTCTTCCTTGGTTATGTGCTCTTAAGGCTATCCCATCAATCATTCACCAATGTCTCAAGTTCATTCACAATAAGAAAGTTATTACTATTTAAGGTATCCCTTTTGAGGCTCCTTCCCCTAGCATGCCTAGTAATTCTCCCACAACCTCTACCACTACTCCTAGGTCTTCTAATAGGTCCTTGGATGCACATATTGCTTCACATGGCTCTAATCCTCTTAGGTCTTTTGGTAGGTCCTTGGATGCACACATTGATTCACATAGCTCTGGTCCTCTTGCTAGGTCTTTGGTTGCACATGTTGATTCACATAACTCTAGTCTTCCTCGACCTCCAACTAGCCCTTCATCCACACATATTGTCTCTAGTGGCTTACATTATCATAGGATGCCCTGATTATCCTTTAGTGCCCCACATCACTCTACATCTCCTCATCGGTATTCAAGGCATGCTCATTCTTCTAGTCCAACATACAAATTTCATACACCACATACTGGCCATTGTACTACTATACATTGCTCTTCTCCTAGGCCCTCTTTGGCACATATTACTACCACTGTTCTATTGGCACTTGAGTCACACTGTTTGATACATATGAGGCCTGCCCTCCATCATCTTTGGTCAGTTGATTCACCTCCTTTGGAGGTCCTCATCATCGGGTAGCCTTCATGTTATCCCTCTTCTTATACATATCTACGCACTATAGAATTTCAAAAACATTGATATAATCACAAAAAGAAAAAACATTCACATATTTACAAAAATAAAAACTTAGGACTTGTTTCTCTAGCATGCATTGTTAGCACTTTACATTATACATGTTGTTTATCCTTCTCATTTGATAGATAACATTTTTCTTCTTTACACACATACGTTCATGGGGTATATTGAGCATGATGCAAGACATACAAATTGATACATGCTTATGGGATCTATCAAGGTTCCTTACATACTTCTTCTGGGGGCATCCCTCCACACAAACCAGGTGTTATTATTTCATTATAGTACCTTTTCACTTCCTCATTACGCTTGATCATATACAGTGTATGTGTTATCTTTTGAACTAACAAGACTAACACATGTGTCTTGTGCGGTGTTGACATATTTTGGTTTCATATGCTCTTCTATATCACTTGCTATGTCATTTTATCACATTATGATACTCTTATTTTCTATACATGTTTGCTAGTTGTGTGTGTAGTTACTTGTTTACTACTCTGATTGTGGCCTAAGGGCCTTGTTTGTCTTGTGACATCATGGGTGTCCCATGTTTGTGGCATCATGCCTTTCTTGTGTGATATTGCATCTCTTGCTTGCAGGCCCAAGGGCCTTGATTGTCTTGCAACACTGTGAGTGTCCCATGTTTGTAGGTGTTAAGCCTTTTACATGACATTGTTTGCATTATTATCTTTTCACTTACATATGCATTACTATTGTTGATTACTACTAGTTCTCTTGTTGACATTGTTGTTATTATTCTTATTGCTATTGTTGCTCTTGATTGCGTGCCATGGTCTCCACCATGTGTATCCCCTATTACAGGTACAAGTTCTTCTTGGTGGCCACCACATCAGTCATTCATGTGTTTTCTATGCATATTACTAGACTTATCAGACATGGTTACACATGTATTATTTTGATCCACAAGCTCAAAATATTTATCACATGCATGCCTCAAAAGAGGGGACATTCATCCAAGTATATTCTACACCTACAGCAAACACAGACAAGCTTTTGGACTCGGACACATGCACAAAATAGGAAAAATCACTCAAAAATAGCATCAGAGACAAAAACTCAGAAAAGAAAGCACAAGGTCAAAAGTGTACAGTAGGGTCAAGACCATATAGACATTCTTGACCCATTTTATGGTTTTTACCTAGGGGCAGTTACCAACAATTTTCTCAATAGGTTCAAATTTTCACCTACAGGCACAAGTTTTTGGCATAGTTTCATACTCAGATGACTCAATTCAGATCAATTTCAGGGGGCATGTTTCATTCCTTCTTCTCCACAACACTCGCTTTCAGTTTCAATTTCAGGGATATTGGGGGCATGGGTCTCCTTTCTCCAGCCATATTTCAACACATTTCAATTCTACTCAGTTATGCAACACATAGGGAGAGTACGGGGTAATTCATTCTCTTTTGTACTGTGTCCTAATTTACAAAATTGGGCCTAGACCCATCTGATATGGTGTGGTTCGTGGGGTTATGGAAGGTAACAAAGCAACTAAATTCTTCGTAGGCAATTCTTCCTTTCCTCTTCCACCTAAGGTAGAAGATATTAGAGTTGTTGAATGACTTTGATACATGGTCTTCTTCCTTCACAGGGTGCTTCAGCTCCTCATTCTTCTTCTTTCTCTTCAGCATTCGTGTGTTGGGTTCCATACACCCAACACTCTCGCATCTCCTCGACACAATTAGGGACTAATCACCCCCAATCCTTTGGCAAAGTTCAACAATCCAAATCTCCAAGTACAAGCAAAGAACATGAAACTCTTCCCTCTGCAAAACAAACAGGTGTATTCCTTCCACATTTTGCATCTCTTTATTTCACTATTTACAGTTTCAAATTTCATTACATTGCATCTTTACATTTGAGTTAAAGTTCAATTCTTTATCATGGACATTGACTACACTATGTGTTGTAGGTTTCATCATGGAGCATGCCAACACCAATACAACGAGATCTTGCAAAACAAACATCGAGCAAAGACAAAGTGTGTCTACACACTCAGGTATCTTTTCCTTTAAGCATGTAATTTCATTTCATACTTAAAGGGGGGAAATGTAGACACTCAAATTTGGTAATTCTACTCTTTGACACTATTATTCTTGACATTGCTCTCTTTCTCAAACAAGTGCACTTTACCCATTCTCATCCGATACATCCCTAGGTCTCTTGTCTAGCTTGCTTGCTCTTACACACTCGTCTGTCGATAGTTTCTGAGAATTGAATGCATGAAACATAGTAAGAAACTCCACTTGTCAGCTTCCAAACTTCACATTGCAGATTATCACTCTTAGGTCAAAAATGTACATATAGGAAGGGCAAGAACGTTTGTACGGTCTTGACCCTAGTGTATGGTCTTGACCTAATTCACTTTGGTCCCAAAATTCCCATTGCACATTATTCTTTGGGTCACTTACTTCCTCTTAGTTGGCCTTTCCAACTTAAATCACCTTCGGAAGCATATATAAACAAGTGAAACTCACCTCATTTGCTACCTAGCACTCTCAAGCACTCTTATGGACTCATATTGCAAAAGCTAGCACAAAAGGCACCCAAAGCTCCCTACATTTTGAAAATACCTCTGCACATTCATTAGGGCAGCACTATCTACAAGACTAAAGCTTCCCACTAGGTCTAGGGAACTGATTCCCACATTTGCAAGCACTCAAAGTCACCCACTCAAGTAGATTGCACAAGAGAGAAACTCGAGTCAAGCATTGTCAAAGAGAGGATGTCAAATTTGATTGCATTACAACTAGATATCACATGCTAGGTGGAGAACGATGTGTGATTTGAAGTCTCTTTAGAGTAGTGCCAACGTCGGCAGTGCACAGGGGTGCCCACAACCCAACTAATGTTTATTTTACAAGAATTCATCCATGGTTAGGGTTTTGAAGGATTGAAAAGAGTATTTACACCCCACAATGTGATCAAGAGTGACTGACAGATGACAAAGTGAATCAAACAAGCGACAGACCCAGAAAGTCACAGACCATAGTTCTAAACAGGTGCAAAACCGTACAAAGAGGTTAAGACTTAAGACCATACAATCATTCCTGCCCCTACTGTACGGTCCTGCCCCAAGAGATCTTCAACTCACAGTCTCAGTTTTGAGGCCCTGCCAAGTCCAAAAAGCCTTGTTTTAGCATTCATAACACCCAGATCAGCCCAAAATCGCTTGTAATCAGCTAAGTGCACTCAATCCCATGCATTTGTGAGTTTGTATTGTATCGTGTACATTTGTTAGAAATATAAATGCTTTATTCTGATATTGGATGCTTAATGTTTGAGGTTAATTAATCAGAATAACCCCCTGTAACATTTATTTCATTCCTTGTTTGACTATAGTTGTGTTGGGTTTCAGAATGGAACATCGGTTGAAACCACAGTCAGGGGACAAGTCCCTCCTCTTTAATGGGAGAGGCTCCCTTATTGAAAACAGGAAAAACAAAAGTACAGATATACAACTCTCAATGTTTGGACCCTGATATTCTGGAATGTTTTCATACTTAAACGATTGTCAATCAGAAAGATTGGAAGAATAAAGAGATGGGAGAAGGAAGAAAACAACAATGTTTTTGGGAAATATAGATAGCAAAGTATCTCCCTACTCGCATTGAACCAAGAAAATATAGAAAAGGATCAATTACTTCACCACTGATGCAAATCTACAGACACAAAGTTCTGAAGATTACACAGACCAGAACACAGTTTCTATTGAATGCAAAACAAATGATCCATTGAATCGAGCCAGGAGAGAGAGATATAACAGAGGAAAATAAGAAAAAAAAAGAACTTTTGTATTGAATTACTTCAGAATTTGCAACCTTCCCAGAAAACCAAAATCCCCTTTTCCCGTGGCCAAAATCATATATTTATAACAATCTGTATACATCCATACTTTGTCCCCAAGAAAAGAATATCCGAAAGGAATAATGTTTGTTGCAGATCCGCTTTTAGAAAGTGACATGAAACAAACGCACTCATGAAAACCGGAGGTTCAAAAAGTCGAATATTTCGTCAGTTCGAGCATGATTACTTTAGCAGGGGGCATCTCATGATTTTCTTCTTCATGTGGTCCTGCCATTTCTACCTTTTAACCACTTTCATAGCACTCGAGTGCTTACTGGTAAGTTTTATCCCTTTTTATCGCATATGCCCGATAAACTCCGTTCGCTGATGATCAAACTTTACATCCCTTTAAACTTTATCGATTTGGCTCCATAATAAACCAGAATGCATCTCATGGAGAAACGACAAGAATACAAAGAAAAGAATGAAGAATGAGCCATTTTTGCGTTTTTCAAAGCTTTGGTTTGTTAATGGCGTTAAAAACCAGATGAGTACATTCGGCTATCTTTTCCCCTTTTTACCTTCAAATTTGGACCCTACATGTGGCAAGATCCAAGCAACGACGGCCCTGGGGGAGAAATCTGTATTTCCTGACATCTAGGAGAAAAAGTGCGATTTCTCATTTTGCTCCGCCCCTCCGCAACTCTGCCAAAGGCCGAACACGTGGCGCCATCTAAGTGGCTGAGGAAATGCAGTTCAAATCTGCCATTTAAACTCTTTTTAACAAAAAGCTCAAATTCTCAAAAACCTCCGTCGCCCGCTTTGACTTTTCAACGTGGACGCGTGTCCCTTCCTGGTTGATTGCGGGCCTTAACTTAAAAATTTTCCCCTTCGCATGAGTGGGGCCGCGGGCCATTTCAGAACTTTTCGCCCTTTGTGGAAACAAGGCTAAAATTCCCAAAGTCCTCCACCGGTTCCCCAAAGCGCCTGTGAACTGAAAAACGCCCATGTGTCCCTTTCTGATTTGCTGCGGACTTCAACTCGGAATTTATCCTTTCTCTGCAAAAAGGTTAAAAACAAAAGATGCAAGGTCCCACGCATTCCAAACACATAAAAGAAGTAGAATCATTTCCCATCCATTGAAAATAGGTAAAACGTTTTAACGACAGCGGACTGAGAAAATTTTGATTAAAAACGTCGTGGGAAATGGAAACGAGCATATGAGGAGTTTAAAACACGAATTTCTTCTATGGCAGGGCTCCAATTTTCACAAAATTAGATTCGAAAGGGTGGGAAAAATTGAGAGGACAACAAGTTGTAAAAACGTAATCAAACTCAAAAAGGATGGAAACAATGACCTCCAATGAAGTAAAACTTGATGCCCGACATGGCAATATAGAAATCTTTAAACCAAAATTGGAGGGTTGAAAATGAAAGGTTTGTTCTTAGAAATTGTCATTTCATAATAACAAATAAGGGAGAAGAGTCAATCTTTGAGCATGGACCAATACATGTGAGGGTAGATGAAAATAAAGGGGGTAGTATATGTCACTTTCCCAAATAAATTTTGAAAAAAAATGCACCCTATAGAATATGTCACGTCAAGTCGTATCAAACTAATTAACCAATCAAATGATGACAAATAAGTAAAAGAAAATGTATGACTTAACTCTCAAGTAATGGTGCACCTTGAAATTTCTTTGTATTTACCAAATTTAAATATTAAAAAAAAATCCCTTCCACATAATTATTTTTTTTGAACAAAATATTTATAATGGGGACAACATGATCTATTAAAGGGTATTTTTTTGTTTTCAATTATATGATGTTTAGGTTTCTGTGCACTCATAAAGTTAGGGTGCACAAAGATTGGCTCCTCTATGGATGTGCCTCACACAATCAAATGTACTTTTGCATAGCTGACAAATTAGACAGTAATGAATTAGAAAATAAAAGAGTACAAATAGAATGTATTTCACCAAAATCCTTTCTTATTTTCTTCGGAAGAGTGGGCGTGACAATTATCATGCCTCGATTCTTTGCATAGAATTTTACAACAATGAAAAGTGTTGTTTATTCACTCAATGTGTAAGCATAGGTAATGACATGATCAACTTGATCTACTCAACACATAGGTATAAAAAGTAAGAATTATGCTTCTTTTGCAAGACAACATGGATGCTAAAAGAAGAGGGGAAAATGAAGCATACAATGCACTCGTTCAAAGCTAAAAAAACGAAGCTACCAAAAAAAGGACAAAAAGGAGTAGCAGTAAATATTACAAGCTTATGTTCAATCAATGGGTCAATTACTTTGGCAATGATCTGATGATTTAGTTCCCAGCGGGCTACTTGCATCAAGTGCTTGTGGAAAATGGATCAACATTTGGTGTCAGATAAAACCACAATTCTCAAAATGTAAGCAACATGTGACACCCTTTAAATTAAAAAAGGTAGCTTCAAAAATACTTTTGGGTTCTCTTGACAAATTCGGCTAGGTTTAAAAATTTCCTAATGGAATGTCAAACGAGCATCAATATCTTAAATACCGCTATCTAAAATATGACGAGAGACATCAATTTCAAGGCGGCTTTCTAAACCTATGTGACAAGTCCAATATAGGCACAATCAAGATCAATATCTCTCGGTGTATTTGAGATATCTATGCTAGTATAATAGTATAAGTGTGCCAAAAATAAAAAATAAAAACAAATACAATATAATAAATATATTAAAATATATTATAATAAATATATCTATCTAAAATACATGGATAGATATCAATTTCAAGGTTCTTATCTTAGATTTTTTTACATACCACATTGATTGGTATTGGTAACTTCATTACATTCTCTGCCAATTCCCACAGATTTGTGACAAATGGCATCAATTTAGCTCACATTGTGTCGCTCTCGAAAAAAAGGAAAACAATTGGCCAAAAAACATTATCATGTGGCCAAGATATTACTATTTTTGATTGAGTTCTTCAAGAAAAAAGAAAAAGGCTTTAAGTGACGGTCAAACGGATGCCAAATTTACGGATGAATTGCCATGTGATAGTCAAATGGATGTCAAATTTAAAGTTGAGAATAAAAGCTATCTGGCTGCCATTATAGGAATGCCTCTTAGCGAAATTAGTTTCTTTAAAAAAGTATAAGGCTTTACATTGACGGTCAATACGGATGCCAAATTTACAGCAAAAACTTGGATGAATTGCCATGTGATAGTCAAATGGATGTCAAATTTAAAGTTGAGAATAAAAGCTATCTGGCTGCCATTATAGGAATGCCTCTTAGCGAAATTAGTTTCTTTAGTATATACATTGTAACCATCCATAAACTTGCAATCTAAATGTAATATAATGTAAAAAAAAAAAAAATTGCCCAAGTAGTTCTAGATATGCAGAAAAGCTCCCTGCAGATGTCAGCAAATGGTCAATGCAAAAAAATAACTTCTCTTTAACAGTCTCAGTTGGTTTAATCCTTTAACCTAAGATATTGGTACGGCACCCCCAAGGTGCTCGAAACGTTTCTAGAGCGGTGCGGGAGCGAGAGCGGGAGCGGCCAGGGTACGGAAAAAAATCCTGCGGAAACACCCGGGTACGGCCTGTGTCGTACCCAGGCGTTTCCGCAGGGTCTTTCCCGTACCTTGGCCGTTCCCAAGTGCAAAAACCCATCAAAAATCAAAAATCGTAAATCAAAAAGAATATAATCGTGAATCAAAAATGGCGAATATAATCGTGCCCTATCGCTTCTGCATTGTTTTTTTTGCCTGTTCTAATTTATTCATTAAGATTTTATTTTGTTTGTACAGCTTTTGATTTTTAATAATTTACATATATAGTTTTTTAATAACTTTTGTTTTTTAATAATTTATATAATTTAGATTTATATTCAGTTCATATTTAGATATTATAGTTTATAAATAATTTATAGTCCAACGAATATAACTCATTTCTTTTATGTTATATTTTTTGAATTTTTATTATATAAATTTAATTTAACATTTTTATTTTAATGTGGTTTTTATATTTTATGTTATAGTTTTTTTAGTTTTTATTATATAAATGTAATTTAATGTTTTTATTTTAATGTGGTTCGTATAAGTTCACAAATTATTTATATGAAATGTATATAATATTAATTTTTTAAGAAATGTATATAATGTATTTAGAAGGTTGAAATTTATATATTTTTTAATTTTTATATATTTTTTGTACTGTCGTATCTGACACCGTATCCGGGGCCAAAAAAAAATTTCCATATCCGCGTATCGGATACTCCATACCCGCTCCCGTATCCAAAAGGTATCGGCTACTTAGCCTTTAACATATGGGGATGAAGTTCTGCAACGCCAATTTTATGCAGTAAATCAAAAGGCAGAACAATATCATTTGACATGTTATATTTTAGAAAAGAAGTTTGAGAGGCATTTGAAAGTACTGGTTGACAGATTTTATTCAGCTCAAATTGGTCCTTAAGGCATTTTAATGTGGCAAAAGAGAAGGCCCAGACAATATCATTTAACGTGATAAATTTTTTAAAGGAAACCTAAGTGGCATTTGAAAGTCCTGGTTGAAAGTTTTACTTCAGCTCCATGAAAAATGCATTTCTATGTAAAAATAAAATAAGGGACAGAATAGTCTTGCTTGACATGTTATACTTTAGAAAGGAAATCCAAGTGCCATTTGAAAGTCATAATTGAGAAGTTTATTTTAGCTCACATGGAACCATGAAAAACATCTCCTTCACAGTTTGCATGAAACTAGCAAAAGCATCCATAGGTGCTTGTGAGAGGCCGATAGGCATATAGAAGGATTAATTGAATGTATTAAATTAATAATAAATGTACTTAATGCGTGATTTATGATATCATAATGTAAATTATAGATTTTTGTAAGCAATTAAAACTAGATGTGGGTCATGGCAAAGGGAAATAAATAGAAATTGAATGCCAATCAAATTAATAATAAATGTACTTAATGCGTGGTTTATGAAATCGTAATGTAAATTATGGATTTTTGTAACCAATTAAAACTATCTATGGGTCATGGCGAAAAGAAATAAAAAGAAATTGAATGCAACAAATGAAGGTGTTGAAGCCGGACTTTGATTGGAAGATCCTACAAAAAGTAGAAGTGTTTGTAGTATCATTATATGGAGGCATAAAGAATGAAAGTGTAGATACATATGATTTAAGTACAAGTTGCTGACCTGGATTTGAACTTGAGAGGAAGGCTTCACCCTTGGTGTTTGTTGCTAAACTTGTATGGAATAGATGTGGCATGTGCGTGGACTACGCGTGTGAGGTCCAGTTATTGTTGGGGGCATAGACTGGCAGAAAATAGATTCTATAATTAGTCTGACAAGTATTCATGCAAAATAATTGAATGATAAGCATTTACTATACTCTGCTTTGTAGGTATCAACACAGTCCTTGTATTTGTTAGGTGAAACGCCAACCACTTTATTACACGACATGATCACATAGCATACATGTAGTATTATGGTTTGAGTGTGATCCTATAAAAAAATAGCCACAAATTTAAAATACATATAGTATATTTGAAAGTAGTAAGCAGGAAGGATTTTATATTACATCGGAATAGGGATGAGGAGCAGAGGGACGAAGTTTTCGACACAATGAACAATATTTCAAAATTTGGGGATGATATGATGATGGCTTTAATATTCAAATATGCTACTAATTTTATTCAATGAAATTTAAGGATTTAAACTGTATTTAATGCGTTTTAGGTACTTTGGAGATTAGAATTCAATGTTTTTAGTAAAAATAATATTTTTTTCAACATAAAAACATATAAAAAATTAAAATAAAAAACAAAATCATTTAGGACATCAGTAAAATCTATGGGACACATCCCTACATAACATTAGAGAATTTATAACAAAAAGCAAAACAAAATTAATCAAAGGGATTTTGTTTGAATGCTTATTATTTTGATACACCATGTACTAAAAAATTAACAATTTTTTTTATGTTTTGAACTCGATTCTAATATATTGTTTAAGATTCTTGGAGAAACTGATGAACCTATACACCATACGTGAGTGCAAGGCATAATTGTTTAAGTTAAAGAAGACATGTGGGAAGATTATACTACCATAATCTCTATTAACTTAAAAAAACATAAAGAACGGACTAACATAAACATAAAATATGTTACTATGGGAAGTATATATGCTAACCAAATTCTAATGGCCCTTATAAGGTCCTGATAATAAATAGTAAAGAAGATCGTCTGGGATGTTGTGGGTTCCCATCCTCCTTTCATTGTTTTCTCTTAAAGCTATTGTAGTGTTAGATTTGCAATATTCAGGGTCTTCCCATGTGACATCCTCTTGGGTAAACCCTTGTAGTGAATGAGATACTCTTGAAATAGCTTACTCATCAATTTGTTCTCTCTATTGGCCAAAATGTTTTCTGCCAATGTCTCAAGTATATACAACAAGGTCTTCGTGGAACTGGAACCATTTCAAGTGAGACATCCATTGACATTTTCAGACAAATTGCACTGTCTAATTTGGTAGTTCCTGCAATCCTCTTATCCATTTTAGTATTCTGACACCCTTTTTGTTATCATAATTGAAAATTATAAAGTCTTTCGGCTGTAGGACATCCACTATTCTGAAGGTCTTCCTTACAAATGCTTCTATTAGTGCAAGACACAGTGCTGCCGCTGAAATAATGGAAAAATCTTTCTAATGAATCATAAGGCTCCTGCCAGCTATCTTACCAATATCACAAGCATAGTCACTATTTAGACCACATAGGCATCTGCACTTATACAAGTTTCTTCTGGATTAGCATGAAAACAAAACAACAACAACAATAACATATATTGCCACTAAACTCAAACTTACAAGGACATATATATTACAGTAGCAACTATAAAAAATAAATAAGTTTTTTAACCCGGACACAAATTCGAGATTGCATTTGTTGCACTACTAATTTTGTAGGGTTGGGAAAGTGCTTGCACAAATAAACAGGCATTTCTTGTATATTGGTGTAGCCAGTCACAATTCAAAATTCTAGTTAAACAACTAATTGAACAAAGATGCAATTTCCTTCCCTCTTCTTTTGAACCGCCGTCTTAAGTTATGAAATTTGAAGGCGGTCTGATTAATGTTATAATAATATAGTGCAACAGTTTTCAATGTTGTGGAGATGATAAGCTCATTCTTTGATGTTGGTCCAATATCCTTCCCACCACAATCTTAAATGAATTGTTGCAAGAAATGTGGCAGTTATTTGAGCTAGAATACCCTTTCAGTCCATAAATAAGAGATAGCAATGTTTTAAATGATGAAATGGATGCCACAAGAAGTGTTATACAAGTTGATGTGGCATGTGAATCAACAATGATAAACTTATAACTAGAACGCCTCCATTATTACCAATATTAGTGGCCATCATAGCTGTATTTTGCAGGTTATCTTCAGGGTGTTGTCCTTGAACTGCCTAAGTGAAGGCCTACTCGGCTTGTTCAGCCCCATATACTCTCTCTAAGCTACTGCTACTGCAACTGTTACTGCTGATCCGACTTCCACCATGTCGAGAGGAAGTTTGTGTATAATTGTGGTTTTTGTTTTATCTTTTTGTGTGGAGGGAAGCTGATCTGGAAATGGGAGACAAATAACGACCTGGCGAACATAAGCTGTAGAGGAAGAAACAAAGAAACACTGTGCTACAATGTAAAGAAATACAGAACGTCTCGGATCCCACAACTGTTTGCATATACTCTACTTTGTAGGTATCAACCCAGTTCTTGTATTTGTTAGGTGAAACGTCAACTACTTTCCTACATGACAATGACGATAAGAAAACAGTTATCAAAAATTTTAACTTTAGAAAGCCTATCAGCGACTTACAAATAACGTTTGATTCAGTTCTCCATAGAATTATGTAAAACATTTAGTTTAGCTAGGATGGAGATTCCATGATAGCACCCTGATGTCATCACTGTCTATTCCTTAACAAAATCAATATATGAAGGTAAAAGGTAGTTTTTTAGATCACCACCAAGAAAGACACCAATTTGGCATATCAGACCCCCTTGTAGAAGCGCATAAGGGTGTTGTTTTTCCATTTATCTTATATATTGCTGAAATTTGAACTTCTTCAGGTTTTGATCCTTTGACCAAGCTGTGACAAATCAAGCCTTTCCAATGCATCTTAGAAGTAATTCATTAAATGTCAATGTCTAAACCTTTTCCGGCACAATCATCCTTCTTGCCAGTTTTTGCTATAACTATTGATACAATCCTTTCTAAAACTACTACATCTATCTGAAAAAACGCCGGAAGATGTCAATCTTGAGGCTCTTGTCTTGGATTTTTTGTATATCATATTGATTAACAACTCCATTACCTCCTCTGAAATTTCCTACTGACTTGTGACAAATGGCGACAACCTCGCTGCACCAATGTGTCGGGCTTGATAAAAATCTTTCTGGAAAAAAAAAAGAAACTGGCTCCAAACTCCACCATATGACCGTGATACTATATTTTTTGATTAATTTCTCCAAGAAAAAACTTCTAAGTGACAGCTAAATGGACATCAAATTCAAGGGCATCATTAATTGTTTAACCAAGGGCGTTAAAGTCCCCCACCCCTCAGCTGCCATCATAAAACGCCTATTGGTATAATTAAACAGAGGTTACTGGAGATCCTCCATATAGGCATATGCAATGAAACGACTTGGACTTGAAAATAACCAATGATATGTGGGACACATCCCCTAGATTTTGGTGACATTAAAAAATTCCAACTATTTTACCTTAAAGTATAAAACAGAGCCCCCGAAAAAAGATCAAAATCATGATTATGTAAAGTTTGGCGGCTTTCACAAACAATTTAATAAGATAACGTATTTTTGTGGGATTTTTACTCATGTGATTTTAGACATTAACCAAATGACCTCCATGAGTAGTCATTACTCTAATGTGACATTTTTCCTCGTTTATTTTTGGTAATAATAGCAAGGCAAGGAGACCTACTTTAGCACACAAACACCGTAAGCATTTGTTTGTAGGGGGACTGGTGATTAAGCTTTTGGTGAGCCTTGCTATTATTACAAAAAATACATGAGGAAAAATGTCATTAGAGTAATGACTACTCACGGAGGTCATTTGGTTAATGACTGAAAAGCACCCAAAAAAATCCCACAAAAATACATCATCTGAATCTGTTATTTTAACAAAAATATTGAACCCATATCCCAAAAGTACCCTGAAAAACGTTAAATAAAGTTCAAACCCCTAAATTTCATTAAATAAAATTGAAATACTTAAGACGTTAATTTTCAAACCCCTAAATTTCATTGAATAAAGTTGATGGCCAAGAGGAGATTCCGCCGTGTTTCAGAACGGCCATATTTTTTGAATTCATGTTCCAACAACGGTCCTCTGGCTACGCCCCCCCGGGACGCAGCAATGGCGCCCAAGGCGGGCCAGGGCTTGTCGGAAGCTCTGAAAAAAAGATTGGGTCCCCTAGGTTCTGTGTCAGATTCGTTTCCGACGGATTGTGACATGCACGCCTTTCAGGACGATATTCCCTCCGTGTCCCTGGTTGAGGACGTCGCCTTTGCTGCACAAACTAAGTGTTTTTACTCGAGAGCTATTTTCGCAAAGTTTATTGGGAGAAGGCTTTCGTTTTCTGGCATTCGAAACTGGTGCGAAACACAGTGGGGTAGCGGCCTGAGTATTCGCTTCCTGGAAAAAGGTTTTTTCTTAGTGCTCTTTCGAAGCGCTGCTCAGAAAAACGACACTATGGACAGGAAAGATTTTCTCCTATCCGACTCAGGCCTTGTGATCCGCGATTGGGAACCTCTCTTTGATTGCAACAGAGCGGACGCGGATGGGCACCAAGTTTGGATAAGACTTTACTCCCTGCCCAGTGAGTTTTGGTCTGCTCCCATTCTCACTAAAATTTGCTCAAGCCTGGGTCGTGTCATTCGCATCGATCCCGTTTCTTTGAATGGTACTCTCTCTTCCTTTGCCAGAATATGCATTTCTATCAATCCCTCTCTTAAGCCTCAGGAAGTCATTCATATCAACTCCCCATCTGGTCTTTGGAAGCAGAGAGTAGAATACGAAGGATTGTCCAACCTCTGTTTCAAGTGCAAAAAGCCAGGTCACACTCGTAAATTTTGTAAAAACCCCCCTTTTAACAGTGCCTTGCAATGGCGGAAAGTATCCCACCATCCCTCTGCCTCTCGCCCGCTTTCCCCCCCCCACTCTCTTCCCTCGCTGTCTTTGCCCGTTGTCCCTCATTCTCCTCCGCCAGCTCCTGAACCCCTTGCTCTAGATCCCGATACTTTCTCCCTTGTTAAAGAAACAACTGCAGTTGTTAAAGACTCTACTAGGATTCTGTCCCTTTTCCACGAAGGCATTTCCATTGGTATGGGTGGTAGCTCATCCACCCTTGAGAAATGGATTATTGACAAAGATGATCTTCTCCAGTCTAAAGAAGGTGACCCACAGGAAGACCTAGAAGATACTACTGAGAATCTTTCTCCGAATAACCAGTCGCTGGGTCCGCTTCTCCCCACTCCACCTTTGCTCAACGTGGATTTCGGACCGAAAAGCATTCTTGGTCGTCCTAACAAAAGTAAGCTCTCTCTCAACGAAGTTGCGAACGGGAAGCAACTTCAACTGCGTTCTTTCTTCCCGTCTACGAGTAGGAGAGGCGAGTCCTCTCTGAAGCAAATATGATCCTCTTTTCATGGAATGTTAGGGGCCTTAATGCCCCTAACAAACAACGTCTTTTAAGACGCTACGCCTCGGATGGGGCAGTGGATATCTGCTTGATTCAGGAAACTAAAATGTCAGAAGTTGGATGCAAAAGCGGATGGTTCAGAAAATGGAAAGGTTGGGAAGGCTGCTTCTCAAACTCTGTCGGTGCCTCGGGTGGTCTTGGCATTTTGTGGAAATCTAGCAGTTGCGTGATTGAGCCCCTTCTGGTTGATTCTAATTTCATTTGGTGTAAAGTTATGATTAAACACTCTGAGGATTTCTTCTTCCTATGTAATGTTTATGGTCCCTCATCTCCGATTAGGAAAAGAGCTCTCTGGAGTAGCCTAAGTCTGCTTTTGACTTCCGACGTTGCCTCCAAAATTATTGTCGCTGGTGACTTTAATGCTACTCTTTCTGATCGTGATAAGTGTGGAGGTCTTCAATGGCAGCCTCGCTCTCAGGTGGATTTTTCTTCCTTCGTTTCCTCCTCTCATTTAGTTGACATGGAGCCCAGTAAGGGTTGGTTTACATGGAATAATAGGAGATCCAGGTTCAGTTCCCTAGCCGTGCGTCTTGATCGTTTCCTGGTTTCTGAACATTGGCTGCAAAATAACTTCCTTCTAAAAAGCTCGGTTCTCCCTCTCTCCGGCTCTGACCACTTTCCTATCTCCTTGGTTCTAAATTTCGACCTCCCTCCGCGTCGATCCCCTTTCAAATTTGAGAACATGTGGCTTCATGACTCCTCTCTGAAGCCGCTGGTCAAGGTCTGGTGGGATTCCTTTATTGTCAAAGGGACTAGGATGTTCCAACTCTCTAAAAAGTTGTCATTGTTAAAAGCTAAATTACAGTGCTGGAACTATTCGAATTTTAAAAACATCTTCCAAGAAAAACACAGAGTTGAGAAGGATCTTCGCACCCTTAATGAGTCCATTCTGGATCATGGGATGACTCAGGAGGATTTCCAAAAAGAAAAATCTCTCCTTAAGGATCTGGGTGATCTCCTTCTGAAAGAGGAAACTTATTGGCGCCAAAAATCCAGAGAAACTTGGTTGTTGGATGGGGATAAGAATACCAAGTTTTTTTTCGCCTTTGTCAAAGCTAGAAGAAATTTCAACTATATCTCCACTCTCAAGCTCGAAGATTCCACCGTCGCTTCTTCACAAGCTCAGATCAAATCAGAAGCGGTGGATTTCTTTAGGAAGCTCCTGAATGATACGGCATCCCCTGTAGGTGTGCAGTCCCAATTCCTTTCGCAGATACCATCTTCTATAACGGATGCTGATAATGATATGCTTATCTCGCCCTTTTCTTTGGAGGAGGTCCGGAAAACTATTTTTTCTATGAAACGGGATAAAGCCCCCGGTCCTGATGGCTTCCCAGCATCCTTCTTTCAGGATTTTTGGGATATTGTTGGTCCCTCCGTTTGGCACGCTGTCGAGGAATCCAGGATTTCAGGGAAGATTTTAGGTAATCTCAATCATACTTTCATATGCATGTTCCCTAAAAAATCCCCGGCTGAGACGTTGGATGATTTCAGACCCATATCATTGTGTAACACTTCTTATAAAATCATTTCTAAAGCTATTGCTAATAGGCTCTGCCCCTTGTTGCATAAATTGGTTGCTCGGGAACAAAGTGGTTTCATTCCGGGCAGGTCTATCACCGAGGGTATTATTATTTCTCACGAATTAATACACTCTCTTCATAATTCTTCTAGAGCAGGAATGTTGTTGAAACTTGACTTCAGTAAGGCCTATGATCGTGTTAATTGGAGGTTCCTCCTCAAATCTTTGCAAGCTATGGGTTTTGGTGATCACTTTTGTAAATGGATTTTTAATTGCATTGCTTCCCCTCATTTTTCTGTTCTTGTGAATGGCTCCGCGGAAGGCTTCTTTTAGAGTAGTAGAGGTATTAGACAGGGAGACCCGCTCTCCTCCTTCCTTTTCACCTTGGTAGCGGAAGCTCTCAGTCGCGGCATAAAGTTTGCTATTCAAGAGGGCTCTCTAAAAGGTCTTCACATCACCTCCAACCTCCCTCCTCTTTCCCATCAGCAATTCGCGGACGACACCTTTCTCTTCGGTCAAGGGACTGTCCCTGAAGCCAGACGCCTTTCTTCCATCTTGGATTCATATTCTCTGGCTGCGGGTCAAGTTTTAAACTTTCATAAATCTGTTATTTTCTTCTTCAACGTGGCTCCTCGGCTTCAAGGCAGGATTAAAGAGATTCTCGGCTTCTCTTTGGGCAGTCTCCCACATACTTATCTGGGAATTCCACTCTTCCATGGCAAGGGAAAGGCGCACCTCTGGAACGGGCTCCTGAACTCTATTTTTTCCAAACTTCTGTCTTGGAAAGGAAAATGGCTATCTCTGGCTGGCCGTGTTCTTCTCATCAATTCGGTGCTCCTGTCAATTCCAATCTACATGTTATCTATTTTACAGATTCCGAAATCTGTCCTGCTCAAAATTGAAAAAGTGGCTCGCACATTTTTATGGCAAGGTCACAGCATTGAGCGCAAATTCCATCTAGCTAACTGGGATCTGGTAAAGCTTCCAAAGAGTTTGGGCGGTATGGGTATCTTAGATCTCGCCCTTCAAAATAAGGCCCTTGGTGCTAAATTGGTGTGGAACTTCATTTCTGAAGACAACAGACTCGCCTTCCAGGTTCTTTCCCACAAGTATCTCGAAGGACATCGGCATGATTATTTTCTTTCTAGTTCCGAGTTACCGAAAGGCTCTCATATTTGGAATTTCCTGTGTAACTCCAAAACTCTCATCGCTGAGATGGTCACCTGGAAGATAAACAACGGTCGGTTAGTGTCCTTTTGGGATGAAAGCTGGAATGGTTATCCCCCACTCAATTTGTTTCCTACCCTCAACGGAGTAATGAATTCTTCCAAACAGTGCTGGGGTACTTTAGTCTCAAATTATGGCTGCCAACACCCTGATGGTTCGCCTTCTTGGCTTTGGAAAGACCTCTCGTCTATTGGAGCCTCCGCCCATGATTCCGCCTTCCTCATGGATTCTATCCGGGATAGAAATGCCTCGTTTCTCAACAGAGATGACTGCTTACTTTGGGTAGGTGACTCCACCGGTTCCTATTCAGTTAAAGCCGGTTATAACATTCTTGTCTCTCAAGCAGGTAAGGGGTCTCCGAGTTCTCTCGGTTGCTGGCATCCCAACATCACCCCGAAAGTTGCATATTTCGGTTGGTTAGTTTTGAACAAGAAGGTACTTACTCAAGCTAAAAGGCATTCGTGGGGTTTCTCTGGCCCCTCTAAATGCCTTTTGTGCGGTGCTGTGGAGGAAGACTTAGATCACCTCTTCTTGTTCTACCCTTTTGCTTCCCACTGCTGGGATTGGCTTCTTAACAAATTAAACCTTTCCTGGGTCCCTTGCAAAAGCATTGTTGCTAATCTTTCTTCCTGGCCGTCCTTTAACACCAAATGCCTGTTCAGCTCTATTTGGCATGTCAGCCCATATTTTTTGCTCTGGCATATTTGGTGGGAACGAAACCTCCGTCTCTTTAGGGAGCAAGCGGTTGAGCTTCCTACCTTCCTTACTAAGCTCGAGGTGGCCATTTCAGAGTGTGTTAATGCTAAGTGTCCCACCTTTTCCTCCTCTTCTAAGGATCTCTCAATCCTTCATCATTGGCCTCTTATCAAACTTCCTAAACCTGGATCAATTGTTCGAAAAGGGCTCTCTCAAATGGAAAAAATGATTCTAAGGAAGAAAACCAGGTGGCGTCCTCCTCCTAAGGGGCATTGGAAATTAAATTTCGACGGAGCTTCTAGAGGTAATCCTGGTTTATCCGGAGCTGGCTGCATTCTCAGAGATGATCGAGGTCGCCTCATCAAAGCAGGATCCTTCCCTCTCAAAGAGGGCACTTGTAATACCGCAGAAGCCCAGGCTCTTCTTGAAGGGGTCAAGATGGCGGCATATCTTGGTTGTTCAAAACTATCTATTGAAGGGGATTCCCAAATCCTAATCTTCGCAGTTTCCAGAGGTGCTTCCCCGTCGTGGAAGATGAACCTCTTCATCCCACAAATCCTTCATTGGCTTGGCAAAATCCATTTCTGGAATATTTCCCACAATTTTCGGGAAGCCAATCGCGCTGCGGACTTTCTAGCTAACTTCGCAATAGACAATCCTTCTGCCTGTATCTCCTCCAGCGCTGCTCATGATTGGCAAGGTTTCCCCTTCCTTCTTTCCCAAGATCGAGATGGTACTTCCGGGTAACCTGTCGGTGTCTCTCTTGCGTTTGGCAGTTCCCTCGAGCGTGTAGTCTTCTCCTCCATCTTTCGGCGGCGTTCTTCTTTCCTGCCGTTGTTCTCTCACACGCGGTTCTGGTCCTCTCGGTCACGTCCGCGGGCTCCCTGCCATCTCCTTTTCTTCCGGGGTCGTTTCAACTTCTTTCTCACACGCTCCGTGTTCCTTTTATGTCGATCTCTCCACTCCAGGCATTATCCCTTCGGCTCTTGTTTTGCTTCTTCTTGGCGCAATGTCCTTCGTCGGCTTCCCATTTGTGGCTCTCCGGGGACAGTTTCGCGAATTGGCTGACGTCTCGGCTATTGACAGGCGTCGGCTTGCGATGATCTTCAAATTCTCCTCGCCTGAAGAGGCCGAGGCTATCGAAGCAATCCTTGGAGATTCTTACCGTTTCCATGCTCGTCGCCCCCGAACTGATTCAGACATTGCTTCCGCTTTGTCTCATTCTGCCTACTGTTACACTCTAATACTGCGGATGTAGAACGGGTCACCTTAGATCAAATATATGCAGTTCACTGCGTCGGCTTGCAAGCACAACTCACCGATTTCTCTCCACCGGATCCATTGCTGTGGGTGGAGGAAGTTGACGAACTGGCCATTGGTTCGGGTCGAGACATTCGCTGGCTCTGTGGGCAATACAGAGACCTGGTGACATTTGCCCAAAACTTTCACCCAACCTTGGACCAGCGCTTTCTTCCGGTGGTCGACATAGAAGCGGCCCTCTTCCCTGTTCATTCCGCGGTGGATCAACTGAATGAACTCAAAGGATCGTGCTTTGTCTGCCTTTCATTTCCTGTTGCATGCGGCTTCTTCGCGCGCTGGCCCATCTTCTGGTTAACCGGATGGTGCCTTCGCCTTTCTCTTGGCTCGTCTGTTGCTCTTGACTTGGCCTCCTCTTCCTTCCTCCGCCTTCTTTTTTCTTCTACTTCATTCACTTCTCCCGTCTTCTTTCTTCTCTCTTCCTCTTCTTGTTGTAGGGTTGGGGTCCCTTTCCCCACCGGTTCATAGCTCCGGTTAAAAGCGTTTATCAATCAAAACCACCCTCCTATGCAGCAAGGATCTCAGTGTTGTAGTATTTAGGAGTTAATAGAAAGGCAAGGAAATGCAGGTGGTGATTTTGTTCCACTGTTTAATTAAAAAAATTCCACTTATGTTACCACGATGCCCCTTGTTTTTTCAGTCATAGAATCAATAAGATCATAGATTTCGCCCAAACATGGCTGATTCATATCATCAAATCTGATCATACTCATTGTGGGCTCACTAAAACCAAGCAAATAAATCACACAAACCCACCAATCATCATCTAGAATCAGCCCTTTTATTCTTTGGGCCCTCTCTATGTTTATGCCTCCGTACAAGCCAAAGCTTGCTAATAACCATGTTACACAATGCTTCTCACACCTTCATAAGTCATGTCAAAACCAGTGTTTTAAAAACTGGTAATTGCATGTCAAACCGGAACCGGTAACCGGCCGGTTTGACCGGTTTAACATTTTAAAGCATGAACCGTTTAGTAAACCGGATCGGTTGACCGGTTTTAGCCCAAACCGGCCGGTTCCGTACGGAACCGGCCGGTTTGGGCTAAAACCGGTAAGTATAGAAAAAAATTTGCCATTTTTGGAAAGGGTCCAGGAAGATGTAGCAGCAAAAACTTCCATGTGCCATAACTTTCATTCTGTGGCTTCATTTTAGGTGTCGTCTTCTCTAAAAGTGTATATTTTCTCGAGCTCTATGCATTGATGGCAATATTTTCATAAAATCCATTTTTGTACCTTTTTGGACCAAGCAACTTCTTGCAATCTTTTGAAAGAATCATTATGATAATGATGATTATGGTAGATGGATGCTTTTTTGTATGATTTGTCTATATATAATGATATATGTATACAATAATATAAATTTATAATAATATAAGTATATATATTCCGAACCGGATTTTTCCGTATTTTTTCGAATTTTTTCGAGAACTCCGAATTTTCTGATTTTTTTGCCCTTCCGAATTTAATCGGATTTCCGAACCTGGTAACTATGAATTTGACTCCACATCAGAATAGAATACATCATAAGTTGCCAAGACGAGAACTGCATAAGGAATCTCAAAAATTTCTCTGCCAACTGATGGATCTGTTTTCTTCCAACCAGTAATAATTTGTTGTGCCTATAATTGCATAATGGCCTAAAATTTTCTCAGCCATACTTAATCACACTTTTTTCAAAGCTCACTATGCCTTGCACTCTCCAAGGATGTAAAACACCTCTTTAAGAGAAACCAAGGTGCACATTGAAATGTCAGTCCACTCACGAGGCCTATCTCAGAATAGTTCTAAGCACCAACGCAAAACTTCACTTTGATGCAAACATGGGGCAACCCAACTCTGGAATCCCTTAGCATGTATTTCAGCATATGCATCATAGCAATAATATACACAAACACACACAAATAGCTCAGAAACCAATGTACACACATAAATCAGTACCAATTCTGAAATCTAAACACAAGGCAACCCAACTCTGCAGTCCCTTATCATCCTAACTGTAACACACATGTATTTCATGCATTACATCAAAACTTACAAACACACATATTTGGAAAAGACCTAGAGCTAAATATTCATCCATAGGTAAAGGGCTACTGTGGTTCTAATTAAAGAATACTGTTGTAGCTATTGCACAAAGAAATGAATTATAAAATTAATTCGAAGTCTCCAAAAAAGTTACTGTCAATAGTCTTTCAGTGAATGAAGCCATTGAAAGGACACCTGATAATACTTTAGGAACTGTCAATTGGCATTTGAGATCTCCCTTAGAGAAGACCATAAGGTACTTCTTTCTATTTTCCTTATCTGTTGTTCAAACTTCATACTTGAAGGTGTCAACTTTAGAGATGAAAATCCCAAACTATGAAAGACTTTGCCAATCCACTTACACTAGGAATACAAAGGTAAAGGTTGCTGTTGTACGCTTGGATTCCAACCTCGTGACCGAATTCGAGAGAGAACCAAACCTTGCAAATTCATAGAGAGATAGAGAGAGAGATTATAATACCAAGCTTAACCAGTCTGTGCCTGCCATATGGCGTTTTCTTCTATATGGGTATATTCGGACATATATAAAACTCAAAAAACACAACTCAACCCTGACGACAGAACAAATTGATAACAGGTGCACATTCGCATATACCAAAACTAGCTGAATTCGGTTGAACTGATGTCAGGTGGCATTTGTCATATCATGTATGCCAATGAAGCAAGCTTGTGATGGATCTATTTGCTAATGGCACATACTGACCCGCTTTACATTAAGCTTAAAAACAAAACACCTGGGGAAGCTTGGTTCGCATTTTTCTTACAACACCCAGAACAGACCCATCAGTTAAAAACTTCAAAAACTCTGGATTTAAGGATGCAATGGCAATACCCACAAGAAAATTTGACCACAAAGATGATTCCCATTACACTCAAGAGTCCGAACAGGCCCATCAACTAAAAAGTAAAGAATTATTCGGTGGAGGATTTCAATGTCAACACCCACAATAAAAAAAATCGATGGCCAACTTACTTCCCATTATACTCTGGAACAAACCCATCAACTAAAAACTTTGAACATTCTTAATTCTAGGATTCAATGGCAATACCCATCAAAAGAATATATATATATATATATATATATATATATATATATAAAAGACCAACATAGAAATGTGAAAATAAAACCCCATAAAATAAACTTTAAAATTAAAACCATTTCAAAACGCAAGAATCAAAGCATGCCCAACTCGGGAAGAAAAAAAGCCAACTTACCTGGTAATGGAGATATAGGTGATGAAAGTAGTTCCTCCGCCAGGTAGTGGTAAACACCCAAATTATCAGTTGTTCTGAAAATAAGTAAGAGTGCCTTCGTGGATCTGGGTGGAAAGAAAAGAAGAAGATGCCAATGATGCAGGAGACCTAGAGGGACGAGGAATAGAAATGACCTAAGAAGGAGATGACACCTTAAGGGAAACAGAACGGAATTTGAGATTTAAGCGAGGGAATGACTAAGGGATTACAGTTAATACGCGTGTTTAGAAAGTCTACTAGTGTTTGACTTCGGTGAGGTGGATAGGCGGAGGGAAGGGCCCTAAAACAAAAAAGTTTCCACGGGCCGTGTCCCAACCAAAGGCTAGTTATGCTCAAAATACTAAATTCTCGATCACATAATATCGTGGTTAGTAAAATAAATCTTCTTTTTCGTGGGATTTGATTTCTTTTGTTAGTAGAATTAAAAACTAGCAATCGCATGTGTATAATGCAATGTGAACGCTAAATGATATAAGTTATTTGATTTAGAGGGATACGATAATTACTTTCGTAGTTGATGTCTTTTGTAATTATTTGGGGTGATAATGTGTTAGTGTTGCAACGTGTTTGAGATGGTGTTTGCATCGGTTTTTTATTTACTTTCGTAGCTGATGTGTTTTGTAATCATAAAACAACAGGTTTCCATGTGGAGAAAGTGAATATCCAGGAAGAGTCACAAGATTCTGATGCTTGATACTTCCAAGTGTTTCCAGCTCAGTTTCAGATTCACGCAAGCTTTGTGGGTAGTGATTGTATAGTCTCTTTATAGCAATTGGCTTATAGTTCTTTAGAACACATTTGTAAACAATGTTATAGTACCATAGCCAGTTATATATTTCTCGTTTAGATTTTATGTGATTCTCATTTTGTCATCGTATATGTGAAGAGCCATGTCCATGTGCAGTATGACCAACCTTGGAGAACCTAAATGTAACATATAGATGTGTCAGTAAAGAAATTCTAATAAGATATTACTTTTTAATTTGTTGTCCTACAATCTATACAATATGAAATCATGTCTAGCCATGTTAGTTATATCACCTTGTTCCATCTTGTTTGCAATGCCTTTTGTAAATGCCTTTGGATGATTTAATCAGTATAAAGCTATAATTATGCACAATAGTATTATTGAACCCAACAGATGCAAACAATTATCGGTTTTGAGATGGATGTTGTTCATTGCATTGGTCCACAATTTTGTTACACAACATCATACATATCCAAGTTAGCCAATATTTTGATAACAATAGAAGAAAGTATCTAGAACCTAAGCTATTTAAAAGACAACTACTATTACTTGCATCAATTAATTGTTGATATCCAAAAACCATAAGAAACAAAACTGAATTGGTCCGCAGAGAAAAGTTTTGGTTATATCTACACTTGTCTAGAAGAAACCTTGAAAAGTTTTTAATGACATGAATGTCGCCAAACAAATTGTTATAGGAGAGGTTGTACTAAAAGAAATAGAGCCATTTACAATATCATCTATTATTAGGGCAAGAGTATTAAATTTACAAATCATATCTTTCAAAACTTCACAAAGAAACGGGTGGAAAAAGGAATCCTCACAATGTAGCAAGGCTAAAACAGTTGGCTAACTGCAATGGAACTTCCCCTGGTAAAGTGTTATTTTTCAGTATCCTGCATATGATCCTTTTCTAATATTATTTGAACATCAACACAAGCCTACCAAAAATTTACATTTAAGGTATAGTTGAAAGGAACATACAATGAGACTAAGTTTTGTAACTGCACAAGCTTTTGAGGAATAGGCCTTGTTAATCGATTACCACAAAGATCTCTACATTGAAAAAAGCACACAAAGTTATTGTTTCCCTTGAAATGAAAATACATAGCATATAGATCCAAAAACATGGCCTTGTGAGTTAAATAATCAAATTTTCAGTATAAAAAACTTACATATCCACTATACTCCTCATATTTTCAAACTCCTCTGGAAAAAACCCATTCAGCATATTTCCGCTCGAATTCTTTGAATTTATAATTGAGATGAATTATCAAGTCAATATAATGTTCATTCATAGAAACTGGACTTCTTGTTTATGCTCTATAAAATCCTATATGGACAATACTTACAATTTCATAAGATGTTCCAAAGCCCCCACAGATCCTGGAATGGGTCCAGAAATTTCATTATCAGAGAGGTCCCAAGGATTTCATGCCAGATGAAAGATCAACAAAACATTTGGAAGTCTTTCACAACTGCCATCTAGACAGTAAATTTCTCTCCAAACACAATTCATAGTAGCCTATTGAAAGTATAACCAAAAAATAAAAAATAACTAAACTCACAATGTATCTAAATTTATAATATATCCCAACTCTTTCGGAATCGCTCCCTTGACATTGTTTGAGGACAAATTCTTGTAAAAGCAATAACATAATATTGCTAGACTCATTAGAACATGGGTGTATTATAAATGTATGGTTAATGTGCTTGACATAACCCTTCCACAATCACCATATACATGATCGATCAGCAGCACAAAATATAATCTAAAAGATCTTACAAATAAGTAAGGCTTCCAAGCTTCCAAAATTCAAGAAGCATTGTTCCATTCAGTTGATTACCATGCACATTGCTATAACCAAAGGCAACATGTAAACTTAGAAAATGTAATGTCCCCTTTCTGTAATGTCCCCTTTTTCCTACACCAAATGACCTAAGGGCCAAGTCGGGTCCAAAATGTGGACAGACCTAGGGGCGTTGTGGACGTTGGAAGCTTTTGGGAAGGGGCCCCGTGGTTTTAATATCCTAGTTTGGCCTTTGGGGGTCACTTTTGGACATGGCGACTCAAAAAGGAAAAAAGTAACTATAGTTACTTTTATATTAGTGGCCCCTCCATGGAATGAAATGCGCATAGGGTTATGGGGGCTCGTTTGCCAAGGAAAAGTATATAAAGAGATGGGGGAGGAAGAAAAGGCACTTTTTGTCGCATATTTTTAGCCTCTTCTCGTGCAGATGTTGTTGTTGCATTTCTACAGCTTGTGGAGTTAAATCCCATAGGAACCCTAGCTTCGGTGGTGAGAGGCTCGTCCCTAGCTAGCAGGGCATTCTTCGGTAGTGAGAGATCTACCCTAGTTTGTCATTTTGGAGCCACTTTCTGGGTCGTGCTATAGAGATATTTCCAAAGGTTTCAGAGAAAGGGTTTCAAGGATTTCTAGGGGTTGTTGGGGAAGACAATCAGAGGGGCTCTAGATCAGACTCACGGCAGCCATCTGGGCTAGGTGTGGCAGCACGTTGAAGGTGCCTCCATCATTTACCGACCCCATTCCAAGTGAGGCGACTTATAGCCTTTATTTGGGGGTTTTTCCAATCGGTTGTTTTAGATCTGAAGGTGGAAACGTTATTGCCTGTATTTATTAATGTTATTTCAAAAGACCCTTATTTTGGTTCTTGTATTTATAGGGTCACGAACCTCTGAAGTTTTCCAGCCGCCTAGGGCTTTCTGTACTTTTTCTGGCAGTAATATATTATTCCAAAAAATGTTTTCATAGTGTTTATTATTACTGTTGCAAGTGTCTCTCAAAATTTCATGCACTGTGGGCAAATATTTTGTGTGATATCAATTTAATACCATTCGCTGTCCTAGCTAGACATTTTCATTAAAAATCAGAAATTTTACTTTGCTGCAATTTTCTATATTTGGTGCATTTTTAAGTGGTATCCCACAAGGGATATTTTAGTGGTATCAGAGCAGTTGTTTCTCCAGCCTGTTGGGATTGAAATATGGGGAACAGAGACAGTGAGGATATAGGGGTAGAGCTGATGAAATAATTGTTCACTAACATGGTAAAGTAGCAGGAGACTACCAATCTCTATTTGAGCCAACTCACTGGGAGATTAGCATAGGATAGGTCTGATACTCATGTGGAAAGAGGAGAAAATGGCAACAAGGGACAATATGGTCGAAGAGGTGAGGGTGGACATTCAGGACAGCGGTCCCCCCATTCTTCTACCAGGCCTTTGGTGTCTCGCGAACCTTCTTTCTCGAAGGATCCGAAAGTTTCACAGGTACGACAGCCAAGGGATGTTATAGATGAGGAGTCTTGTTGGGAAAGGTACCAGAATTTAAGTGATGGCTTTCGTGACAACATGTCATTCCAAGAAACTGTAAAATTAAGATTGACAGTAGGCCTAGAAGAGATTACCAGGCACAGGTACCAGAGATGCATAAGAGGTTGGGACAGATTTTTGTTCCACGTTTCAACAGTTCTAAGAAGTGTACTACACAGTCTTGGGTGCAGAAGTTAAAGACATACTTCGACTTGAATCCTATGCGGGAGGAAGATGCAATTAAGTTTTCAATCTTACATCTAAAGGGAGACGCTCATGATTGGTGGCATCATGGGTTGATTACACAGAAACACATATACATCACAACTTATGCAGAGTTCACAAAGAGGCTAGTGAGCAAATTTGATAAGAGGGACCCCGAAAGGTATTTTAGAGAGTTGACTCATATGAGGCAGACCGGTTTTGTGGATCAATATATCACCGATTTTCAGAGACTACCGGTCATGGTACCTGATGTTACAGAGATGAGGTTGATTTCCCTATTCACAGTAGGATTGACAGACGCTCTCGCTGGATTTGTGAGGGCATTTGAGCCTTCTTCGTTGTATCAGGCTATTAAGAGAGCTCATGGCCTGGAGTTATCCGCTCCTAAGTCAAGGTTTCCACCTTGAGTGCAGCCTAAGGGTTTCCCTTCAAGAACTGGGGGTTTGCAGTTGAAGGTACCTCCACCTAGGAAGGATATAACCTAGAGACCATTCAAAGATAGTGAGGACATGAAGGAATTGAGGTGAAAGAAACTATGTTTTGATTGCCACGCACCTTGGGTCCCAGGACATGATTGCAAGGGTAGAGGGAGGGCCCAATACATATAGGTCTTCGAGGAGAGTGATGGTGATGAGGAGTTGGACACATAACCATTAGAGGATGATGACGACGAGGCATTAGATGGTGCGGGTGTGGAGCAGGATAGCAAGACTTTCCCCCAGGAGACTATCACCACATTGTTTAGTACCCCGAGGTATAAGGAATTCAAAATTAGGGAAGTTTTGCAGGGACAACGAGTGGTGGTACTCATTGATAGTGGGGCAACCCACAACTTTATTGATGCATCATTGGTTAAGAGGTGAGGGTTAAAGACAAAGGAATTTGAGGGCTTCAACGTGGTTGTAGCCAATGGAGATTCTATGAGATGCACACGACAAGTTCCCCAATTAAGCATCACGATGGGAAACTATACAGTTACCAATGATTTCTATATTGTTGGTATTAGAGAGACCAACATAGTGCTTGGGGTACTGTGGCTCCATTCCCTTGGTGAATTTCGAAGTAACTTCCAGACGATGGCACTGAAGTTTAAGTCCAAAGGGAGGAATGTGATCTTGAGGGGCTTATCTTCAGGGGCACCCCGAGTTATTGCGGCCAAGAGGATCGAGAGGATCTATAGACACGACGAGGTGGATTGGGCAGTACACTATTTGGTTTTGACCAAGAAATCATAGGAGGGACAACAACAGTACCATGTGGATATACAGGGCCTATTGGACAAACACAGTGTCGTGTTTGGTGAAATACCTCCAGATAGTGGATTTGAGCATGTGATTGAGCTCGAGGATGCTAAACTAGTGGTCACTTCTCCTTACTGTCACCCCAAACGGTTTAAGGATGAGATTGAGAAGACTATACAAGAGCTCATGGCTATGGGGCATATTAGACCGAGTTCCATCCCTTTTGCTTCTTCGGTGGTTTTGGTGAAGAAGAAGGATGAGACCCTGTGGATGTGTATGGATTATCGAGCCTTAAATAAGAAGACAATAAAGAACAAGTATCCCGTACCATGCATTGATGCGTTGTTGGATGAGCTACATGGTGCAATCTATTTTTCGAAAATAGATTTACGTTCTGGAAATCATCAGATCAAAGTCAGGGAGCAGGATGTGCATAAGACAACGTTTAGATGCCATTATGGTCACTTTGAATTCTTGGTGATGCCTTTCGAATTGTCTAATGCTCCAGCTACATTCCAATCTTGCATGAATCATGTGTTCAACAACCACTTGTGGAAGTTTGTATTGGTTTTCTTTGATGATATTTTAGTCTACAACAGGACATGGGAGGACCATATCAGGCACTTGGGTGAGATATTGGGGATATTAGAAGCTAATTCATTATATGCGAAAGCCTCTAAGTGCGAGTTCGGCATGACCGAACTTCTTTACTTGGGATATGCAATTGGTGGGGGTATAGTGAAGGTGGATAGAGGGAAGATACGAGGAATCCTGGATTGGCCGCCACATAGGACATTGACACAATTGAGAGGATTCGTGGGGTTGTGCACATACTACCAAAGGTTCGTGAAGAATTTATCTCGGTTGGTTTCTTCATTGACCGATTTGACCAAGAAGGGGGCTTTTGCTTGGATAGACACATCACAACACGTTTTTGATCACCTCAAGGAGGTGATGAGTTCATGTCCCATCCTTGCATTACCAGACTTCTCCCGCTCATTCATTATAGAGTGTGATGCATCAAGAGAGGGTGTTAGGTCAGTACTCAAGCAGGATAGGCATCCCATCGCTTATGAGAGTCAGAAATTGAAACCCGTGGAGAGAGGGTATTTAGTTTACGATAAGGAGATGTTGGCCATCATACATGCCTTGGCCAAGTTCAGAAAATACCTTGTGGGCAACAAATTTGTGGTTCAAACGGATCACAACAGTTTGAGGTTCTTTCTAGGACAGAAAGAGCTCAACGATCGCCAACAAAGATGGGTGAAAAAGGTGCAAACCTATGACTTTGACATAAAGTACACTAGAGGTAAGAATAATATTGTTGCTGACACTTTATCTAGGAGGCCTTACCTCACTGCTATGCTTAGTTTTATGTCTGAGATTTCAACAGATTGGAAGTCTCGTATACTTGTTGAGTACTCCAAAAACCAGTTTGCCTGTGAGATCATGGATGGTAGTATACAGGATGACCGATACAGAGTAATGGATGATCTCATTTTCTACAAGGATAGGATTTTCCTTGTACCAGGATCCAAAATGAAGGAGAAGATCCTTCGTGTAGTACATGATACACCACTAGCTGGACATCCTAGAAATTTCAAAACATACAGGTTCATCAGGGAAATATTTGCGTGGAAGGGAGTGAAGGACAATGTCCTTAATCATGTCAGAGAGTGTATGGTTTGCTAGCAAACCAAATCCAAGCATTCTTTCCCAACAAGATTACTTCAGCCTCTCCCCATTCCTGAATAGAAATGGGAAAGCATATCTATGGACTTTATCACTGGGCTTCCCTTAGTGCATGTGCATAGCTACATTTATGTTGTAGTTGATCGGTTATTTAAGTATGTTCATTTCTTTTCCCTACCCAAGGGGCACGAGGCAGTGGATGTGGCCCATATCTTCTATACCGGTATTTTTAGGCTACATGGGTTGCCTAAAAACATTGTCAGTGACAGGGACAAGATCTTCATGAGCACCTTTTGGTAGGAGATCTTCAGACTAGCAGGTATAGAGTTGACCCCTAGCACTAGCTACCACCCACAGACAGATGGGCAAATGGAGATAGTCAATAAGTGGATAGAAGGCTACTTGTGGAATTATGTAACAGGACACCGACGGGCATGGATTAAATGGTTACACATGGGTGAGTACTGCTACAATACCACCTACCAGATGAGCATAGGTATGACCCCTTTTTGAGCCCTATATGGGTACGATGCTAACACATTTGTGGATTTGGTATTACCAGATAGCCGAGCTCCCAAAGCTCGAGATTGGTTACAAGAGAACCAGGTTATTCTGAAGGCTCTCAAAGAGAATCTTCAGAAGGCACAAAATCAACAGAAGATATACGTAGATCAGGACAGAGAGGTCTTTTGATCTAGGGATCTAGTGTTCCTACGTTTACAGCCATATAGGTAGTCCTCACTAAAGCATAAGGGTGCAGAGAAATTGAAACCATGATTTTATGGTCTGTATCGAGTAGTTTGTCGAGTAGGGGTAGTGGCATATGAGCTAGAGCTACCGGAGCATAGTAAGATACATAATGTCTTCCATGTTTCATGCCTTAAGAAGGTGCTTAGACCGCATATTGTACCATCTACAGAGCTACCACCACTAGATGAGGAAGGGAAGTTGGTGCTGGAACCGGAAGCCATTATTGAAATGAGACAGAGGGGGCTCAGGAGCAGAGTAATCACTAAGTATTTGGTGCGATGGAAGGGACTGCCACTTGAGGATGCTACTTGGGAGGGGAAGCAGATTTTGGAGCATCCTAATTTGCATTTGCTTAAGGACAAGCAAACTTTGGGAAGGGAGGACTGTAATGTTCCCTTTCTATAATGTCCCCTTTTTCCTACGCCAAATGACCCAAGGGCCAAGTCAGGTCCAAAACATGGATAGACCCAGGGGGGCTGTGGACGCTGGAAGCTTTTGGGAAGGGGCCCCGTGGTTTTAATATCCTAGTTTGGCATTTGGGGGTCACTTTTGGACATGATGACTCAAAAAGGAAAAAAGTAACTATAGTTACTTTTATATTAGTGGCCCCTCCATGGAATGAAATGCGCCTAGGTTTATGGGGGCTCGTTTGCCAAGGAAAAGTATATAAGGAGATGGGGGAGGAAGAAAAGGCACTTTTTCACATACTTTTAGCATCTTCTCGTGTAGTTGTTGTTGCGTTTCTACAGCTTGTGGAGTCAAATCCCATAGGGACCCTAGCTTTGGTGGTGAGAGACTTGTCCCTAGCTATCAGGGCATTCTTCGGTAGTGAGAGATCTACCCTAGTCTGTCATTTTGGAGTCACTTTCTGGGCCGTGCTACAAAGATATTTCCAAAGGGTTCAGAGGAAGGGTTTTGAGGATTTATGGGGGCTGTTGAGGAAGATAATCAGAGGGGCTCTAGATCAGATTCATGGCAGCCATTTGGGCTAGGGCGTGGCAGCATGTTGAAGGTGCCTCCATCATTTCCTGACCCCATTCCAAGCGAGGTGACTTGCAGCCTTTATTTGGGGGTTTTTCTAGTCAGTCGTTTCAGATCTGAAGGTGGAAACGTTATTGCTTGTATCTATTAATGTTATTTCCAAATACCCTTATTTTTTCTCTTGTATTTAGAGGGTCACGAACCTCTGAAGTTTTCTAGCCGCCTAGGGCTTTCTGTACTTTTTCTGGCAGCAATATATTATTCCAAAAAATGTTTTCATAGTGTTTATTATTACTGTTGCAAACGTCTCTCAAAATTTCATGCACTGTGGGAAAATATTTTGTGTGATATCAATTTAATACCATTCGCTGTCCTAGTTGGACATTTTCATTAAAAATCAGAAATTTTACTTTGCTGCAATTTTCTATATTTGGTGTATTTTTAAGTGGTATCCCACAAGGGATATTTCATAAAAGCTTAGAGGACAACATATTCACTAAACATTTACTCTTTTAATCTTATGTTAGTTGGATGAAAATATAAAACATTTTCATAAAGACCCTTAAAATTAACTCAACTTTGTCATGTTTCCCAACTCATGTGGTGGTCCAGTAAGATGATTATCACTCAAAAATACATCTCTTTTCTTCTTATTCATGAAGGAGAAACTAAAATCAAAATTCAACTTACTCGGTAGTGGAGGCTTTATTACTTTGTTTCCTCTTGGTGTTTATATTGTCTTCCTTTTCAAATTGATAAATTTAGAGAATTCTTTTGGGATCAAGTAATAAAAACTCTAAAAGATACACTCAACACCTCACTACAATATCAATGATGAAGACAATCACACCACCATTTGCAAATATGGCAAATAATTGCAATGTGTCCTAAATGAGTATCACTCTCTTGTTCTTCTTGCTCAACAATCTCAAGACTTTTCAAACACTTGGCTGACAACTCAATGCCGACAAAAGTTTGCAACTAATAGACTGTAGAATTTCTAAATTAGGTTATTTAAAGACTAATTAATTTACTTAGAAGAAATGGTTTCGTCTTAAGCGTAAAAGTGTCCAACTGCTGGATGAACATCCTAGTGTGACGGGTGATCAAACCAATATGCCTCATAAGTAGAGAGTGAATATGGAGGAAGAGAAAGCTACTAACATGCTAGGAGAGGAACATGATTAAAGAGGGAACATTATGGCAAGAAGTCTGACGTTCCACCCCTGCTTCCCAATAGATCTGTTATGCCCATAAATTCTTCCCCTGCATTAAATCATGGCAAGAACAACAATGATAGGTTAACAAGAAATCAGAAGGAAATATTAAAGAAAAATGCCCAATTAGGAGAGTAAGAATACCACAAATTTATAGCTTTCTACTTCAAGGCATTTTGTTAAACACTTGGCACCCGTCCTCAATCCTACCATATTTTACATACACTACTCCCAGTAAACCCATAACCCTCATTCGCAAGCATATATGTATGCGACTATGTACCCATATATTCAAATATGTGGAATGAAGGCATATATATTCACGATGGAGGTGGAATCTTCGCTCTCAATAAGAAATTCCTATTAAACTTTGATCCAGGAGAGCATTATATTCCCATATAATGTCAAAATATGAGCTTTAGAACAAGGGATGTTTTTTGGGTATAACAAAATTAGGAAGAGAAATATTGTTGCAACATTGCCTGTATATGTGTGTGTGTGTGTGTGTGTGTGTGTGTGTGTGTGTGTGTGTGTGTGTGTGTGTGTGTGTGTGTGTGTACATTGCAAGTATAATTGCCTTTAAGGGTACCTGTTGACATTGAAATTTTTCATGGCCTTGGCCTAAACGGGCTTCAATGCAATTTTAGATTCAGTCCAACCTCGTCTACTGCATAGAATGTAACCCTTTTCAGGCAATCCTTGCACATTACATTAACTAAATTTATTGAGAAAGTTTTGTTCACTTATAGTGAGCATTCTGAGTAGAGTAACAAGGCATTTGGAGTGTGGCTTTACACTCAAAGATTTGACAAAATATTCTTGTGTGAAATATCTGCAGGATTTATCAAAAATTACACGTGTTCCTGCATCTTATTGGTGGAAAGACAAAGTACGACAGGGGATTTCTAACTACTTTATGAAAAAAAGGAAATAAGTGTTACAACCTAGTTTGTTCAAAAAGCAAAATAATAATATCAAACATAAGTTTAATCACTCCCTTCAGAAAAGTCCATTACGAGGAAATTGAACATCGTCCATCTCAAAATTGGCAATTATTTGCATCTATTTGGGTTAAGTAATGCTATTATGCATAATTATAGGTTTGTATCGTTCAAAACATCAAACATCAAAGCTTAATGAGAAAATTGATGTATATAATTACATAATTTCTCTTCTGGAGTTGCTGACAATGACTCAAATTTTCTTTAGTTGGTAAGATTTTTGTTTATTAATGCGGCCCCCAGATTGACCTACCATGCATGAAGTTGCAGGAAAAATGTGTAAACGCCCTCAGATCGACCCGCCATTTACAAATATTTTATAACATATTAAATTTCTTTCACTGACAATCACAACCATGCCTGAAATTTAGCAATAACATATTAAATCTCTTTCATTGACAATCACAGTCGTGCCTAAAATTTAGCAATAACATATTAAATCTCTTTCATCCTTGACAATGGAAATTTTACGGCTGGAAAAATTCAACTTACTCTTGGGATTCTACAATATCTGATGCCTGAAATAAACCATAAAATTCCCAGTTACGCATTACGTTTAAATTTTTTATCTTCACTCAATATAAACCAAACATGAATTGTTGATAGAGTAAGTAATTGGTCTACTGGTTTTAAAGGTAATGACCACTCCACTTCCATAAACCGACCTCTACATATAAATTGCCTCTAGACCTACTTAAATCTATAGAATGAACTTTGACTTCCTCGAACTAATAAATCACCTCGACCTCAACACTATATGGTGGTTGGAAGGTTATCTCAAGAATCAAGATGTGCCTATGGTGATTGTTTCTCATGACAGGGTTTTTCTTGACCAACTTTGTACAATAATAGTTTAGACAGATATGGGTGTATTTAAAAATTATAAAGGAAATTACTCTGAGTATGTGGTTGTCAAAGCTACTTGGATAGAGGCGCAACATATGGCATGGGAAAATCAACATAAGGATATTGACTATGTTATTAGAATGCTTATAGGATGTACAATATGCAATTGTGCAAAGTTAGAAAAACTTTATTCTTATTATTAATTTGATGAAGTTTCAGTCCTAGATCGCCACAAAATCCAAACTAATAATATAACGAAACATGCCTATCCGAATAAAAGAATTTAAATGCATTCCTACAAAATTCAATTTAATGCAGGGGATTAATTAGAACTTGGAGAGCTTGAAGAATGAAATTATAGTGTTAGTGACCAATATTTAAAGGTTAATGCATGTAAACGATATACAATAAAATTTAAAAATAGCAAACCCAAAGCAACATGCAAAATCAAAAAAGTAAAATTGTTAAAAATAACAAAATCGTCATTTAGGCCGTCAAATTTGACTTAGTCCTGTGAATGTCCACAAATCCCTTTCCCATAGTGGGGATGCTTTCGGTATAATAAATAAGTTGTACAAATTCTAATTACATCGAAAGGCATCTAATTGTGAGCAGTCTTTGTCAGCCACTATAAGTGTTTTTAGACATCTTCTTGTTGGCAGTTTTTCTCGTTGTAAATTAATGCCTTAGAGGTTGTGGCAAGTGGTTGGTTGTTATTATAGGAGGTGGGTGGCATACTTATTATTTCACTGAAAAACCATGTTTGACTTCCATAGCAATTCTCATGGATAATTTTGCTTTGACAGTTGTCTTCCTTTGTGTTGGAACCAAGTTTTGTATTCTTTATTCTCTGAGTCCTTAAGGACTTGATATTCTTTATTCATGACCCATTATTATTTGGAGGCGCATGCGGGACTTTCACGAGGAAGGAGAAAAATATGAGAAGGGGAGCATAGAAATTATGCATGCAAGAATGATACTGAAATTCGCACAAGAAGAGACAATATCCACAAAGAGGATCATGCAAACATGATAAGACTGGGGAAAGGGCATGCAATGCATAAGGGGATAAGGATGAACACGAGTTTAAAAATAAACTAAAGATTTAGTTCTCGACACTTGCATGAATATGACTGAAGGTTGGATAAGGCTAAGGATAAGTAACATTTTGTGAAGAGGATCAACATGCAGAACAAGTTTAAGGTGGCAAGTGGCTAATTTTGTCCACCATCTAAATGTATTAGTTAAATGCAATTGTAAGCTCGAGGGTTATTATTAGCTCTTGTAAGACTAGTGAATGGAAAATTCCCACTAGTATAAATACCTATGGAGGGGTCTAAAATGTATTTAGTTTTTTTGGGATAGATCAGGGAAAGATAAAGGAGTGATGTATGATTGACTTGTACTTAGATCTTGCTACCAGATGGATAGAATTTGTAATGATGCATCAATTAATATATAAACATTGTGTTTGGTCTATACGTGGTTGTGTTACATGTTAATGAACTAGGAATACAAGTCTATTCACTAAAGTAACAATCCACTTCACCTTTACTGACCTTGAAGGGACCTAGAGACCTCTCACGCTTCGAGTGACCGCACCTTAGTTTCACTATGGCGCGATAAGCCAACATGGAGGCGAGGTGTAAACGAACTCATCGAGGTTGTTGTATTCACACGCACATGGGTACATATGTGGGTATACTAGACTATCAACATTTTGGTTCTGTCATCGAGACCTTCATTAAAATACAATGATGAAATGGACAGAAGATGCTTCGATTAACATAAGAGAATGTCAAAGCTTGGCTACATGTCATTGAAGACACATTCATTGAACGACACCTGAGTCACACAGATTGTTTGCCATGAGCGTTGATTGAAGCCAACCTATATGATGCATTATTTGAGACATTTTTCCATGAACTTCTTATTCATCTACATGCATGGTTAGCTGTCTACTACTTAGGGAAAAAGTCAAAATTGTGGTCAGAAGCATCTGTGGACCTCTGAATGAACAAAGAGACTTGTGAGACATAACGCGACCTAGACACGTGCAGTATACTATTGGTGGAAAGGAACACTGCAAAGCTATATCCTTGAGTATTCAGTTTTAATGTTCTCATATGCAGACGAAACGCAGTTCAACTTCTTTAGGGAGCTGTAAGGAGCATACTTAAAGCACCTACCAATAAAGGTTAAGAAAATGATATTAACATGGGGATAGAAACTTTCCCAATAGAAGGCTAAAAGCTCTGAAATGTAGGTGATGTAGGATATAGGAAGGACAAGAAGATATCAAGATCAAGTTATGGATTCCCTAGATGAGCACATCCTTAGGAGGATGCGATTTGAAGAGCAAAGGTGCAAGGTAATGGAAAAAAGAGCAAGTAAGTCTACTTCACTCAACTCTAGGAACTACGGGTGATGACCAACTTCATTAAAAAGGGCAGGGAGAGAGTAGTAATGATAATGAGCTCAGGAAGGAATGACAGCGCACCAAGAGAATATGTGACATCTAGAGGACAAGGAAGGACAATATAATGTCGATGGTATCCTGATCCAACCTCCCACACCTACTCACATAATTTGGTCAACTAATATAGAATGAGTTTTAATAGAAAGTGATAGTGACGAAGAAGTCAAATGATCTAATAAGAAAGAAACCATGAGTAATAACTTCCCATACATTTTACAATCATTGCAACCAATACCAAGGAGACTACAATTAAATCCTAATATGCCAAAAGCATATCGATTCGGGATGATGAATACCAACACCACCACACCAGCGCTGATAGGCATACAAGAAAATACACCAATACAACAGGGAGTTGGGACTAATCCCTCAGCTATAAGTGGTAACATGAGTGGAAGTAACACCCCAATAGCTAATATTCTAGTTCAAGGTAGAATCATAAATACCGCACATCAAGTGGCCACACCAAATATTTTTTACAAAATGTCTTTTCACCTATTAGAGTATCATGGTGTTGAAAATGTTATAAAACATGTGATCAAATGTGAACTTATATGGCGATTGAAGGGTATAACTCCCTCAGAACAGAGAGCAACTCAGTTTGCGACAACACTATTTGGCCACACCTATACCTGGTATCAAAAACACAACCCATTACAAGCAGGGGTAGACTATGAGCAACTTAAAGTGGCATTTTTAACTGAATTCAATATTCCAAAGTTTAAGAAGTAGAGTATTTTGGCACTCAAGGAAATTAAGCAAGCACTAACTAAGAGTGTACGTGCATATGATTTGTGCTTTAAAACCCTGATCTCCAAGATTTCTTATGAGATACATCCTACACAACGTGTGTAGTGGTTTGTAGGGGGTATTACTACTCTTTAGGTACACATTGTCACACAAGACTTTCACCAATCCCTAAGAAGCATTAGAAGTAACCTTCCTTGTTGAAGCACTGAGAAGTCTTGATACCAGTGTGAGCCCATTCATGGAGGCACATATCACATCTATGGTGACCCAACTAGAAAAATTAACAATGAACAACACATGAGAAACATGTTGTGGCATTTGGCATACTAATTGTGAGGTAGAGGGCCACACCAAAAACACATGCTCGCACATAAGTCTTGATTAACTAAAATTAGATCTAATACTACGGAAGTATAACAATTAGTTAATCTAAATAAGAGGGCTAAAACATTATATGAATGCACTAAAATAATATGGAATAATTGTAAATAATTATACTAAATGAAATCAAAACCCTAACGTGCAAGGAAGTAAGGAGAAATGGCTTAGTTGATTGCAGAAACTTGTCGCAGGTCTGATAGTAAAATCCAGAAGTAGGAACAAACACCCAAAAGTCTCGAAAAGGCTAGATCTGGAGGATCTGAGCAAATTGGGGCACCTGAGAAGGTATTTGGGCACCTGAGAAGGTATCTGCAGACCAGGGCACCCGGGGGTGCCCTGGTCTGCAGATTGGGCACCCTAGTTTCTGTAAAAGCTCTGAATCTGATTTTTACAGGGTTGTAAGGTATTTTGAAGTCTTCTCTGTTTGTCACATTAGATCTATCTAGTTGCGTTGAATGTTTTGAATAATGAAGTGATGACCTGCAAGAAAGAAGGAAGTATCAAAACCCTAAGAAAAATAAAAGATGCAAATGAATGGGTTAAACTGACCTCAGCCACCAAACTGGTGGTCTTAACACTGAGCACTGCACTACATTTCAGACACGGATGTAGTTTTGGTGTGTGTGTGTGCATGTCATGCCCTAGGTACTCTCATGCCAGTCACACTTTGTGAAGTAGTGAGAAATAATAACTATAGAAAAATGTAATAGCATGTGTGCATGGAATAGAATAGAATCCTCCCCCTATGTTGTGTGTATTGATGCAAATCTCATAGCCTTGATGCATGTCATTATGTGGATGCAAGTGATGCAACTCTAGATGGAGTGATAGTAGTATGTGACGTTAGGACCCTCATTACGGTCTCATAACTTTATATTTATAGGGTTCCCTTGCTCTAATTTCGTAATTAACCCCGACATGGTTGACTAGGAAAAATATAAGAATGAAAAACGGCTAGAAAGACCCTAAAAAGAAGCGAGAAAGTGGAACATGAATCGGGGCGCCCCAGGTGGGACCATGGCACCCCAGGACACCTCGAGGCACCCCAATACAAGCCTGGGCACCCCAGTTTAGGCTAAAATGACAGGACAAGTGCAAAATAGGTGGATATGTGTAAGAAAATATGCAGAAATGACGAAATAAAATACAAAAATAAGATGGCCAAAAGGTGGGATTAATTAGTACTTTCTTCACTTGAGAACCCTCTAAATAGCAGTATAAGACTAGGCTTAATAATACCTAAAGTGCATGATTTTGTGTCTACATTTTCCCCCCACTTTATGTTGGTGAGCAGAACACTCAGTAACATAAAGTAGATAGAGATGTGTACTTGATAATCATGTAGAGTGTAGAAGAAGATGTGCCGATGGACTAGACTCAAGTGTGGAATGAAAAAAAGAAAAATGTGGATGAGCATGGATTCTAAAAATGAAAATTGCGCATAAAAAGTGATGAGAGTGAACCTAGGGTGGAATGTGTGTGTGGATGTTGTGGTGTGTAGTGTACCTGCATGGTTAGTAAAGGAAAGTTTCGCTGCAGTATGTTGTCGTTGTCACTTTTTTTTTTGTTGTTGCCCCTAATTCGATTGTTTGTTTCTCATACGGTCAGACCTGCAAGGAGAAAATGATTAAGTAGTCAAATATGTATGTATGCAAAAATGTTGTGTAAAATACGCATGTGTATAGAAATGTGTAAAGTACCTAAATGTAAAATACGTGAAAAGAAAAGTGTAAATGGAACATGTGCACCTGATCCATGTTGAGAAAAGCGGGGTAGAAGGATATCCTATAATGTCACGAGTTTTTTGGGTGATCTCACGCTACCCTGGTTGAAGAAGTATAGGGAGGAAATGTTTAGTGTCTTTTAACCTTTAACCGTTTCTGCTGAAATGTGTGAAGAGATCTCTATACCATCCTGGTTTTTTGGGTGATCTGATGCCACTGGACGAAGTCATGTAGAGAGGCATACTCACTGTAACCTCCAAGCCTATAGCTACTCCGCAAAAATTCCAAAGGACACCATGTCCTATAGAGGCTGATGTGTTACATACGACATCGCTGAAAGGATAATGCGGCCCCAAAAGAGGACCTACCACACTCTGACCTGTAGAACTCTACCCTACAGTGGGATAGGGAAAGAGATTGGTGGATAACAAGGCACACACAAAAGGGGATGGCTAGCTAAAACAAGTTTTAGTCTGAAAAGACATGCATGCAATAAGACAAGTGTAAAGTACGTAGACAATGTAGTAACTACCACACAAAGTAGTGTAAACATGCAAGAAAAAAAGTAGGCCGCACAAAGTGGGTTGCAAACATGGGACATCATTCATGATGTCACAAGACATATAAGGTCATCATTTCCACAAACAAAAAATAAGTGTCCACACAAGAAAAGGGAAAAAACCTGCATACAATGGAAAACAAAGCAGATAAGTAGAAACAAAGAAGTAGTCATGAAGCATGTAATCCTGCAAAACAAGTGTTGCATATGGAACACCCGTTAGCATGTTAGAGCGATAACCAATATGTTAAAGCATATATGGACAAGTAATATAATATGTTAAGTACAAAATGAGACAATAACACCTAGATAAGATGAATGTGGATGCCCCCAACGACCAATATAGGAAGGGTAGAAGGTGAGCATCCATGTCGCGTGTAGAGTCTTGTATCTGCGATCACACTTAACAAAGTCATGAACGCGCATGTGTGGATGATCATGACATATAAGAAAACAATTTACCATGTGTAGTAAAGTGAACATGCAAAACACTAGCAAGCAAGAGTAAATGCCCCCAAGACAATGCAATATGTCATGGATGGATGGAATGGGATGCAAGATGGAAGAATAGGAGCAACGTGCCCCCCAAGTGGATGGAAGTGTATACAATGAGGTTCATTTTGTTTTCCCCCTCAGTAGTCAAGAATGAACCGTAAATGAGAATGCATCATTGAGAAATGGTCGAGTAATTTTAGGTGTTTGTAACATGCTATGATGAGTGTGTATATGTAATGGTGATGAAATGCGACTTGTGGAGAGATGTGCGTGAACCCTATAGTCAAAGCGTACATCATGACTTGTTGAATAGATGAGTGATGATTTATCCCTAAGCGTATATCACTATATGATGAAAGGATGAGTGGTGATTTAACCTAAGGTGTATACCACTACAAAATGATAGAATGGGTGACAATTTAACCGAAGGTGTATGTCGCTATGAGATGAATAATAAGGGGGTGGTGATGTAACCTAAGGTGTATAACACTACAAGATGATAGTATAGGTGACTATTTAACCTAAGGTGTATGTCACTAACACTAGAAATGTTGCATGGTGAAATGTCACATGAGGAAATGTCACATGGTGAATGTAAGGTCCATTTGATTGGTTAACCCTCGACAGTCGAGTGTGGACCGAGGAACTAAAATGCGTCATAGGGTGGTGAGGACAATGCGTAGAAAACAAAAAAGTATAAACAAACAAGTGATGAAGAGGGTATGCAAATGCGCAGTGTGGGCAATACGAGGTATGATATATAGGGTGTGTAGAATATGTAATATGTAAGATGCGGAGATAGGTGTAGATATGATATAGAATGTGTAGTGATAAAATGGAAAGTTGGACCCATATATAATGTAACCTAGCGTAAATGTATAATGTAGGGATGGAATGTAAAACTAGACTCATAGGAAATGATGACTAGTGTAGTAAACAAAACATGTATGATATGAAAATGTGTTATGTATGATGTGACTAAATGTGTAGATGAATATATGGTGTAGATGAGGATTAATATAATGTAGAAATAAATGTAGGATGAATGGTGTATCATGCGCAATGTAGGATGAAAATGGAATATGTAGTGCCTATGGTGCAATGTGTGGGGTTCAATGTAATGGTAATCCCTCAACAATCAAGTGTGAACCGAAGCACAAGAGTGTGTCATTGGATAACAACGGTGCTATGATGCATGATAAGCTACGTTGATAGAACAATGAAGAAAAAGTATGAAAGGTGAGACTAGGCAACTATGCGAAGGAAGGGAGGGTGTGAGTGTCATGCCCCCCAAGTGAGTATGAATGGATAATTAACTAATAAGGGTGAAGGATGAGGACCCATCAACTGACGCCTATGATGATGAAAGCATATGACCATGCTTGAGTAATGGTGGAATGGTAGACAAACGTTGCACGGGGGAATGAAGTCGATATGTGTGTGATGGATGAATATAAGACAGATGTCATGGTGTAGTAAAGTGCGTTGGCGATGGAGATCGAGGAAATGTCGTGTGCGAAGGGGAGGATGATTTGCTTAGGATAAAGTGAGGTGGTGATCAACTTCAGGATGTAGTGAGTGTCCTAGGAATACGCCTATGGTGGTGTGGAGGACTAGCGGACTGAGTTGGTCATGTAGACGACACTCAAGTAGGTGATGTAGGAGTAGACTATGTTTTTAACAACATAGAGTGAAATGTGTTAGAAGAGGTGGTTGACACATTTGTATGAGGAGATGATGATAATGAAGGAGATGGAGGGACACCATTAATAGAAATAACTTTATCTTTGTGAACAAATTTAAGGCGCAAGTGATTCATGGAGTTAATATATTGGGATCGACGAAGCCAATTAAGGCCAAAAAGCATGTCACATCCCTCAAATTCTCAGCCAATGAGGAAAGGGACAAGGAGTGTGAGAGGACCAACCTTGAAATGTAACTTGATGACACCATAAGGCCTTTTGAAAGGATAATCGATTTATGATGGAGGATAATCGATAGACCGTAAGAAGGACAAGGAGCATGCACTAATGGGTGAAGATGGATCAACCTTAGTGTTGTGGATAAAGATTGATCCAATAGATGTTGGAATATGTAAGTGATTAGATGTGAACGTACCATGGTATTCGGCGTTAGAAAAATAAATGGAAGGTGAAGCCGCTTCACTCTTAACAACTAGGAAGTCAAATGCACCTAAATCTGGAGGTGATGTTGCATGATATTTATGATTAGTGGACGAATCCGTGGTATTTTTGTCACGCTAGTGGGAGTCATTATTAAAAAAATTGAGTTTAACCTTGTCCTTAGTGGGAGTAGGGCTAATAGTTTCTCAAAATTCAAGTTGGTTGTTGTCAATTAGGTCTTGGATAATTATTTGAAGTTTTAGACATTGATTTGTAGAATGTCCTACACAGTGATGATAATCACAATGGAAGTTTTCATTGTAATTTCATCCTTTAGGTCGTGATGGGTCTAACTCAAGTGGTGGAGGAAGGGTAATGAGATTGTTGCCAAGGAGTTGCTTTAAAATAAGATGTAGTGCCATGGGAAGGTTAGTGAACATGCACCTAGGTTGTTGGGACTGAAATTCCTTAGATGGGGTAATGGTGTTAACAGTAAGTTTAGTGTCGGTTGGCTTAGATATAGAGGGCTTTACTGGTGTTTTTTTTTCTGAAAATGAGTGAAGGAGGGAGGTTTCTCCTAATACTTAAGCTTGTAAATGGATAAAAGTTTAGATTCACGTAGCTTAAGATTATGACAAAGTTGATCAAAAGAAGAAAAGGTCTCGAAGAGAACACTTTCTTGGAGAGGTGGTAAGAGACTTTGGATAAACAAATATTGCAGCTCAAAATCGGAAAGGACAAAAGTAATTTTAGTGAGATTATTCTTATATCATAAAACATAGTTAGCAAATTGTTCATTGGAAGCATGTTTAAGTTGTGCTAGTTGGGCACAAGACATATCATAACCTATGTTGATACAGAAATGTGTGAGGAAAGCGTCAGCTAGATGGGTGAAGGAGGAAATTGAATGAACAAGTAAATCATAGAACCAACACACGACATAGTCATGGAGATTACGAGGAAAGTTTTTAGTTAAGAGAGTATGATCATCAGCAAAATCAAGACAAGCAACATGGAAGGCGCGAAGATGCTCCTATGGGTCACCATGCCCATTGAAAATGGGCAGCTTAGGGGTAAAAAAATTAGGAGGAAGGGGATAAGTAGAGATGGTAGGCACAAATGGAGTATGCAATAACAAGGTAGAATCTAAAGATGGGGATGTGGTAGCTTGTTGCAACTTACAAATTTGAGCCTGTAGATCATGACATAGAGAGGTTAAATCTTGATTTCCAAAAGAGGAGATATGCCTTTCATGCGAAACTAAAGGAGGCGTAAAATGATTAGTATGAGTGGGGACATAAACCATAATGGTAGAGATAGGTGGAAGTGTAGAAGAAGGTGATTGAGTAGCTACAGAAGAATTGAGTTCCGCCAAGTTAGTAGCTTCCTCACGACCCACATACAAAAGTAAATCAAGATCTTGGGGGTGTTCAACAAGGTGATCATTAATGGCTTTAAGGTGGGATTCAGTAAATTCCTCATGAGATAGAGCCATGGGAAAGAGAAGAAGGAAACCCTGACAAAGTGAGAAGCGTATATGGTCGGGTTCACCAAAATGATTAACTAAAATTTAGATCTAATATTATGGAAGTATAACAATTAGTTAATTTAAATAATAGGACTAAAACGTCATATAAATGCACTAAAACAATATGGAATAGTTGTAAATAATTATACTAAATGAAATCAAAACCCTAATGTGCAAAGAAGTAAGGAGAAATGACTTAGCTGATTACAGAAACTTATTGCAGGTTGTCGCAGGTCTGATAGTAAAATACAAAAGTAGGAACGAACACCCAGAAGTCCTGAAAATGCTAGATCTGGAGGATCTGAGTAGATTGGGGCACCTGAGAAGGTAATGGGGTGCCTCGGGGCACCCTGGTCTGCAGATTGGGCACCTTGGTTTCTGTAAAATCTCTGAATTTGATTTTTACAGGGTCATAAGGTATTCTAAAGTGTTCTTTATCTGTCACATTAGATTTGTCGAGCTACGCCAAAGGTGTTGAATAATGAAGTGATGAATTGCAAGAAAGAAGGAAGTATCAAAACCCTGAGAAAAATAAAAGATGCAAATAAAGTGGGTCAGACTGACCTCAGCCACCAAACTATTGGTCTTATCACTGAGCGTTGCACTACATTTCAGACTCGGATGTAGTTTTGGTGTGTGTGCATGTCATACCTTAGGTACTCTCGTGTCAGTCATACTTTGTGAAGTAGCGAGAAATAATAACTATAGAAAATGTAATAGCACATGTGCATGGAATAAAATAGAATCCTCCCCCTATGTTGTGTGTGTTGATGCAGATCTCCTAGCCTTGATGCATGGCACTATGTGGATGCAAGTGATGCAATGGATGCAACTCTTGATGGAGTGATAGTAGTATGTGACACTATGACCCTAATTATGGTCTCATAAATTTATATTTATAGGGTTATGTTGCTCTAATTTTGTAATTAACCCTGACATGGCCGACTAGGAAAAAGATAAGAATGAAAAATGATTAGAAAGACCTAAAAAAGAAGCGAGAAAGTGGAACATGGATTGGGGCACCTGGGCACCCCAATTTAGGCTAAAATGACGAGACAATTGCAAAATAGGTGGATATGTGTAAGAAAATATGCAGGAATGACGAAATAAAATATAAAAAATAAGATGGCCAAAAAGTGGTATTAATTAGTAATTTCTTCACTTGAGAACCCTTTAAATAGTAGTATAAGACCGGGGTAAATAATGCCTAAAGTGCATGATTTTGTGTCTACAAGTCCGATGGCCATGCTTTTAGCTTATGAGATTTGTGAAGGCAGCCATGACACTTGAAACTACTCCCTACTCCACCATGACAAGCAGGAAAAGGTAGCCACTTACTGTAAAATATGTGATGCACACACCCATGATACATCAGATTATGGCATTATTGACCAAATCCATGAAGCCAAGTCAGTGGGACTTCGACAGGCTATAGTAGAAAATGCTAATGAAGGGCACGATGGATATGGTCAAGGAAGAAATGGACAAGGATGAGGAAGTCGCAGAGGTGGTAAATATCTACCCAAAACTATTGTGGTTTTTTGTATCATTAACAACGAGATTGCCCAACCTTCTTAATCAAAACACATTATCAAAAGGAGCACAAAGTAGAGGATTTCCCATGTTTTTATGCAATAATGAAGGATAAAAGTGAAAAGTGCGCATAAATGATTAAAATTACATAGAATGTGGTGATAAAAAAAAGTGCAAACAATCAAACCATCGGTAAAGGTTCATATAACAACCTGCGCCGCCACACGCACCCAAGAGTCATCTCTGGATAAGATAAAAGCTACAGATAATAATATTGAAAAAAATTATCTAGACGGCTCGTAGCAGAAGGAGATTCTATAAGACCTAAAAGGTTTTGTGCAAGAACTCTAGGGAGAAATAGAATTTCTCAGGGAATAAGCAAGACTACAAAATGAGTGGTTCAAGGATTTTGAGGGAAATAGGGTTAGTAAAAACAAATTTCATGAGGTTTGCAAGATGTTACACATAGAAGGAATCCTACCATTACTAGGTCAATGGTTGACACATAAATTATGAAAAATAGCACTAAGAAAATAGTTAAGGCAAAAATAAGTGCAAAATGTCAAAGCGGCAAAGACAAAGGGATTTGATAGAGAAATACTAATTGATGCATGTGTCGACGGATGAAATATAAATTATATATTGATCAAAACTTGCATGGAAGATAATATAATTACTATGCTTTCATGTGGATTAGATGGGAATGACCAACGTTACATCCTTATCCTCATGTTTTGTTCATAGCCAACAAAACATGGGTAGTACCTATAGGGATTCTAAAGAATGTCGTCATCAGCATAATGGGAATAAGGTTTTCATAGATATTTTCAGATAATACTCCTAGCTAAGATATATAACTTTCTAGCCCTATTAAGAAGGTTTTGGGTACCACGCAAAATAATGCATACTTACAATTTAATAAGTGATATATTATTTTTTAGAATAGGGGATCACCACGTAAGTTTCCCTAATGAAACCAAATCAAAGCACACCATACATTAGAAAATTTGGAAGAGTATGAGAATTTGGAGTGCATATATCACATACAAGCTGATAGGATTAGACAATTATGAGCCAACTCCAAAAGATGAAATAAAATGGGAAGATAAATCAGTCAGTATCTGAGACCACTAGTGTAGCATGTGATCACTGAGTGCATAGTTCATATGAGCTGTTTGAAAAATATTTGTCATTATGGATGGATTAGTCATAATTTTTTGTCATTAAAAATCCAAGTGCACCTAGTTATACTATACAGATCATTCGGGAAAATAAGTAAAGAGAATACACACTCAACCCCAACATACAATGGGAGCAAAAGACATTTGGGAATTCTTAACCAATATGGAAGACTATCTTCCAATAGGAGAGGTGTGATTGAATTCATTGTTTTATATATTAAAGGAACCCATTGCAAGATGGTGGGAAATGCATTAAAAAAATTTAAAAATGGACCAAAGTATCAGAGACCATGTGAGCCAGATTTGAGTACAACAACAAGGCATGACATATCCAAGTTATAATGGGATCACTAAGATAGAAGAACATCTGTGACAGTGTGTGGAACTTTGGACAACTGAAAAAATTAAACCAAAATTATAGAATTATATATTCTACCATACACTCCATGTATAGGCATGCACATGGTATATAGGGTGTGAATTGCATAGAGAATCAAGTTCGTGGAAATCACTAATTGGAGTATTTTTACATACTTTTTCTTTTACTTCATCGATATCTCACCTAAATTATCCTCTTCAATGTATAAAACAAATAGTTTTAGGCGACGACACCATAATGGAAGACAATATTCTAAAGTTGCATGGCAATGAGGGGTTAAAGTTAAAGGAAACATTTACATAGGAGGTTGGGAATAGTTATGATGAAGACAATGATGACTTATGAAGGAATAATCATGTAAGTAAAGGAAAAAAAAGTTGTGTGCATAATAGAATATGAAGGGGATAATTATCACCTAAATATGGACATTTCATGCGGGTTTCGAGAGGTCTTGAACAAAAAGGAATAAGGGGAACAATAAGAGGATAAATTTTTCAAATCATTATAGGAAATAATTGTAGGTTAACATAAGCGGCAACACAAAACCAAAATTGGCAACAATTGGTAACTATTGGATTGAAGCAAAAATAGTGAAGATTATAGAGCTACTATGTGAATACGAGGATATATTACCCAGCGGTTACATAAAGATGAAGGCTCTCCATCCATCCTTAGGAATTATGAAAATAAAGCTACTTGAAGAAGCCAAATTGGTTCGTAAGAGGCCATAGAAAATGAATCCAAACTTGAGCGCCAAAGTTAAAAAAGAAATTGATAACATGATAGCCACATGAGTTATAATTCTCATGGAAGAATCTGAATAAGTGATTTTGATGGTAGTCAACATAAAGAAATATGGGCGCATACAAATTTCTATGGATTATTGCATCCTAAATTCAGTATGCATAATTGATCCCTTCCCTACCCCTTTACAGAAGAGATTCTGGAAGGCGTAGTAGACAGAGAAATGTACACATTCACAGCTAAATTCTCGGGGTATCATTAGGTGAGGATTGCAGAAGAAGATAGAGAATAGATAACTTTCATGACTGAATGGGGGTCATTTGCTTATACAATCATCTCATTTGGACTTAAGAATGTGCCAGCTATTTTCTCACGCATTGTTATAACAACTTTTGAAGATTTCATATCAAATTTTTTACAAGTATACTTGGATGAATGGAAATTTTATGGCTTAATATGCAATCATTGTGATAATTTATGACTAATGTTTGAGTGATGCAGGAAATTACAGATTTCAGTCAACGTCAAGAAGTGTGTGTTTGCAACACCATTTGGCACCTTATTAGGACATGTCATATGTAAGGATGGATTATTGGTAGATCCCACCAAGATTGTTGTGATAAGTCATCTAGAGCCACCAAAAACACAAAAGGAGTTCAAGATTTTGTAGGTCATTGCAAATATTACTGAAATTTCATTAAAGATTATGCTAAAATTGTCATGCCCTTAGAAAAATTAGTAAGAAAACTGGCGAGTATGAGTGGGACGTGGAACAAAAAGTGTTTGAGTAGTTAATGGAGAAGCTAACATAAACACCCATTTTATAATGCCCTAATTGGAATTCATCATTCCATGTGCATGTAGAAACATCAATAACAATTTTTGGCGTAATTTTAGCACAAGCAAGGTAAGGAAGTATCAATCATACTATCTACTTTGCGAGTCAAAAATTGACGCTCACTAAAAGAAATCATACAACAACAGAAAGGGAAGGACTATCAATAGTCTATGCGCTTCCAAAAAAATTGGCACTATCTTCTCATAACGCCATATGTATTCTATACTGACCATATGAAACTAAAGCACCTAGTTAATAAAGCATTATTGTATGGGTGAATATGTAGATGGATCATCCTGTTTGAAAAATTCCAATTCTTTAGTAATTGTTAAACCAGGGAAAAATAATGTTAGACATGATCATTTATCATGCATCAAAATAGGTGAAAAGATAGACTCAATAGAGGATGGCATACAAGATGCTCAATTACTTAGCATGAAAAGTAGATTTGGTGAACTAGAAGATGTAATTTTCTTTCTACATAATGGGGTGGTTTCTAAAAATGACAATGTCAATAGGAAAAAGTAATTAGCCGTCAAAGTCATGCCATACCAGCTAATTAGCAATCAACTATTAAAAATGGGGCGTGACAAAATTTTACAACGATGTGTGTTACAACATGAAAGGTAGGATATCATAAGTGAAGCACATGAAGGAATTATAGGGGACACTATGCAAGTGATAATACTACTTAAAATTCTAAACGTAGGACTTGTAGACACAAAATACGCACTTTAGGTATTTATTTAGTCCTGATTACATACTAATATTCATATGATTCCGAAGTACAAAAAGTAATGATTAATCCGTGTCTTTAGCCACCTTTCTTTGTTTTATACTTATGCTTTTAGTATTGTACTCTTACTTGCTCAGTTTGTCTTTTCACCTTTTGACATTTGTTATTCTGGACACCAACGCCTAGCCAGGACACTGACGCCAGGTGCCCCCGTCCCATCTAGGTGTCTGTTAGAATTTGAGGATTCTAATAAATACGGATTTAATCAACTTATATATTACATAATGTTACAATAAATATTTAAATAAATATTACATCATAACATAGGTAATTAAAGAAATACTTACAGAAATAAATAACACATGTGACACAATATTTATAGTGGAAAACCCCAATAGGGTAAAAACCACTTTGAAAAATGTTGTCGGAAAAAAGAGATTTTTAGGTCGCTTCTGAAGATGCTTGCTGATTTATGGTGTTAGCTCGGATGCCAGACCCCTCTGGTCCAGATTAGGGGTCCCTCATGTCAGGGGCCCTCTCTCCAAAGCCACCCGATGCCTGGAATAAAATAGTGGAGGGTTCCACCTCCGCTCCTACTTCAGAAAAGCTCTCTCCTTCGCTGTTAGATGGGCCCCTCTCACTGCACATTCCCTCTCACATCACGGCGGTTGCTACTACTTCTCGTGATCTTTCCTTGGTGGGTAAATTGATGGGTCCTAGACCCCCTTTGGAGGATATCAAAAAATGGGCACGGTTGAAATGGCAACCATGTGGAGCGCTTGAAATAATGGCAATGCCTAACGGTTTCATGTTATTCTCCTTCAACATGAAAGAGGATTTTGTGAGAGCTCTTCTCGGTGGCCCTTGGTTTTTTGGTAGACGGGGCTTCTACCTCAGGAAATGGTCTCCAGGTTTCAACCCACACACTGAATCCATGACCCAAGCCCCAATATGGGTTCACCTCTCGGGGCTCCCCCTGGAGTTCTGGTATCCATCGATTATTGAAGGTATTGCCCTCTCCATAGGATCTTTAATTACTATTGATCAAGCAACTAAAGTTAAAACTAGATTCATCCATGCTTGTTTTTGTGTTAATGCTGACGTAAGCTGTCCCCTCCCAAAAGAGATAGAGCTAATATTGGATCTTGGGAACTGGAAACAGAATATTGACTATGAATATATTCCTCACGCATGCTCCTTCTGTAAAAGCATTGGCCATTGGGCCTTTAGTTTCCCCTTCAAACCTCAGTCGAAATCCAAAACCCCAAACCTTTCCCCAAAAACTAAGAGAAGCTTTATTCCTAAACTGTCCTCTACTGAGATCCCTATCATCCCCACCTCTAATTCCTTTGCTCTCCTAGAAGAAGGAGAAATAAACACTTCCTCTGACCCTTTTTCTGAGCTTGTTCCCCCCTCTCTGGTTCTTCAACCCCTCATCATCCCTTTGTCTCCCCTGGCTCTCCCCCGCTTTCCTCTGAGGAGGTTAAACTATCCTTGGTTGTTTCCTCCTTTCCCCCTCCACCCCTGTCTTCTCCTCTATCCCTCCCCATCCCCCCCTCCCACTTCTAGTCCCCTTTCCTCAGAACCCCCTTCCTTGAATCTCCCCCCCTGACCCCCCTCTTTCCCCCTCCCTTAGATTCTGCCATCTCCCCCTCGAAACATTTTTTTGATGATAGTATCAACCCTCGATTTACAAGAAGTAGCAGCAAGAAACCTGATATTGGCACTGAAAAAGTAAGGGGAAGGATTCCGAGCAATATCAAACTCCAGTAAGAAGCTGCTCTTAATGTCGCTCAAGGAACCCAGAGCACAATCCCCATGGTGGTGGGGAACAAATCCAAATCAAATAAATGAAGATCATCTCTTGGAATATAAGAGGGCTCAACTCTCTTCAAAAGCAAAGAGTCATCAAATATATCAAATTCCAGAACTCTCTTGATATCATAATGTTGTAGGAAACTAAACTAAAAAAAGACGATTGACTCCTAAAAATTTGGCCGGCTGCTTCTTTTGAATCTCAACCTTCAACAGGGAACTCGGGAGGTCTTTGTATCCTATGGGATCCCAAAAGCTTCAAAGGGGATTGTTTGTTTAAGCATCCCAACTTTCTATACATGCTCTTCCAAGAGGTTGGATCTGACTCCACTTGGATTGCCATCAATGTTTACGCCCCCAACTTAGAGACTCAATGTGGGAAATTATGGAAAGATATCACAAACTTCATTAACACTTGTGGTAAAATCCCCATATTAATAATGGGGGATTTTAATTGTCCCCTTTTTCCTTCAGAAAAATAGGGAGGTGTTCTTACCATGTCCGCTAGCATGGAAGCTCTGGTTGACTTCATCAGGGAGAATTCACTTCTTGACATGGAACTTCACAGTTCCTCCTTTACGCGATCAAACCACATATTGGGTAGGAACCATATTCAAAGCAGATTGGATAGATCTTTGGGCTCTCTAGACTGGATCTCTCTCTTTCCTGACTTCTACCTCAAATCCCTCCCCCAGGCTGCCTCTGACCACAGCCCTCTCCTGCTAAGTGCAAATCACAATCTAAATACCAAGAATCCTCCCTTCCGGTTCGAGCTTGCCTGGCTTGAGAATAATCACCTGAACCCTCTTGTTGCCAAATGGTGGAATATCAAAATTGAGGGCACTGACATGTTTAGATTTTCTAGCAAGCTCAAAGAAATAAAAAAACAACTCAAAATATGGAAGTCTACGGTCTTCGGCAACATCAAACTCTGCAAACAGAAGCTATCTTAGGATTTGGCTAAAGTCTCTGCTCAAATGGAGATTGAGGGGAGATTGGATCACCTTCACCAAAAAGAAGAAACCTCCCTCCTCAGTGATTATCACAACACGCTTCAAGAAAAGGAGACCTATTGGAGGCAATGCTCTCAAGCCCTTTGGCTCAAGCAGGGGGGTCGTAACACCAAATTCTTCCACATCACTGCTTCCAAGCATAAGAGTAGAGACAAGATCAAAGAGCTGGTATCGTCCTCAGGTACCCTGTTAACATCTGAGGCTGATATCTCGAATGAGCTCATCTCCTTCTATTCTAGCCTCCTCTTGGTCGATCAACCTCCTTTAGAGAAATCAATGGCCTCTATGCTCCAACATATACCACAACTTGTGTTTTCTGAGATGAACAATAATTTGATTAAACCTTTTGCTATGGAGGAAATTCACAAAGTGGTCTTCGCCATGAAAAGGGACAAAGCTCCGAGCCCGGATGGTTTTCCTGATGCTTTCTTCTAAGTGTTCTGGGAGACCATCAAGTAGGATCTCTTCAAAGTGGTTAATGAGTTCCAGATCAGTAACAATCTCCTAAAAGAATGGAATACCACCTTCGTTGCCCTTGCCCCAAAAGTGCATAGTTCAAAAGATGTCTCTAACTTTAGGCCAATCAACTTATGCAACACCGCTTACAAGATTATCACTAAGATGCTGGCCTCCATGCTTAAACCCCTAATGAATGCTCTCATCTCTCAAAACCAGAACGACTTTATTAAGGGGCGGCTCATCCAAGGTGATATCATTACGGTTCATGAAGCTATCCACTCGGCCTATCACTCGAAATCCCCTGGATTGATCCTAAAGCTTGATATGCAAAAAGCATTTGACAGAGTCAGCTGGCCTTTTTTAATTAGGGTCCTGGAAAAATATGGTTTCGATAAAATATGGTGTAGTTGGGGTCTTCTCTTGTATTGCGACTCCTTGCTTCTCTATTCTTATCAATGGCATTCCGGCAGGATTCTTCAAAAGTAGCAGAGGTATCAGGCAAGGTGACCCCCTGTCACCCTTCCTCTTTGTTCTTATGGCAGACTCCCTCAATAGAGCACTGGAGGCAGCTAAAAGTCAATCTATCATTTTGGGTCTAAAAATCACCTCCAGCTTCCCTTCTGCCACTCATAGCCAGTTTCCTGTTAAGTGTTTCCTTTGTGATTGAAGCCCGGGCTACCATGGATATCCTATCTCTTTACCAAGTAGCTTCTTAGCAAATTATCAACTTCAACAAGAGCAACATCGCCTTCATCAACACTGCTCCTAGGACTCAGAGAAAGATTACGGATATTTTTGGGTGCAATATTGTGGACCTCCCCGCCTCCTATCTTGGCATCCCCCTCTTCCATGGTAAGCAATCTAAAAATCTTTGGAATCCAGTAATTGAAAGATACCAAAAAAAGCTCGTTGCCTAGAAAGGGGCTCTACTCAGTCAGGTTGGCAAACTCCAACTGGTTAAAGCCACCCTCCAAAGTCTTCCGACTTACTTCATGTCCCTTCTCAAAGTTCCCAACTCGGTGAAGGAGGTGGTGGAAAAAATCCAAAAGCACTTCCTATGGTCTAGGACAGAAGAAAGGAAGAGGATCCATCTTGTCTCATGGAAGGAAGTGTGTAAGCCGACTTCTCAGGGTGGGCTTAGACTAAGAAGGATGGCTGACATGAATGTGGCCCTCCTGGCCAAGCTTGGCTGGGACATGGCCAAAGGTAAATCTCATTGGGCTCAGCTTCTCAGAGCTAAGTACCTTGCTAATAATGAAGATTTCCTCAATTCAAATCCAATTCGAGGTTCGGCCATTTGGAATTCTATTATTAGCTCCCTCCCCATTATCCGGGCTGGCACTAAATGGAGATTTAGAAATGGTAGACTTATTGACTTCTGGTGAGATCATTGGATTGGGGTTGAGCCACTTGATCACAATCCCTCTTGGGATCTTGTGAAAAGAAGTCTCATTAATAAGCAGGGAAGGTTAGTTTCAGGCTATTGGAAGGTGGTGAATTCCATTCCCTCTTGGAATATTCAAGTTTGGGATGATATAAGTGATCAACAAAGCATGCTCCTGACTTCTCTTAGAACCGTGCTCTCATCCATCTATATCCCCTTCTCCCAACATGAAGATGAGCTAATTTGGCCCCTCTCCCCATCTGGTTCCTTCTCTGTTAAGGCTGTTTATCTCTCAATGCATGGTGCTGACTCTGGTCCCCCCCTCACCAAATTCTGGCTGAAGGAGATCATCCCCAAAATTGGTTTTTTTTCCTGGCTCTCTTCTAAGAATGCTTTCCTCTCTAGAGAAAATCTGAAAAGGAGGGGTTTCTCTCTTCCCACTAGATGTGTGCTTTGTACTAAGGAGGTGGAATCCTCGGCCCATCTTTTGATCCACTATCCCTTTTCACAAGTTATCTAGCATTGGTTCTTATCAAGGATGGGTGTGTTCTGGACCTTCCCTGAGTCCATTCAGGACACCCTCTCTCAATGGAGTTCCCCCTTCACTCACCCGACTCTGGTTCTGGCCTAGAAACTTCTCCTCCTGCATGGCATATGGGGCATCTGGAAAGAAAGGAACAGAAGAATCTTCAAAGACCAGAGTCTTGAACCTGATCAGGTGGCTACTCAGATTGCTCTAACATTCTAGGATAATCTCAACTCTCACCTCTGGTCCAAATATCAGCAAAAAATCCAAATCTGTAACTCTCGGGAGTGGCAGTGGCTGTTGGCTATTCATCCTATAAGTAAAGGCACTTCCTCTGCTCGGGGATTAGTTTGATGGATTCCCCCCACTGGGCTGGAGAAAACTTAATACGGATGGGGCCTCGAAAGGAAATCCTGGTAAATCAGGTGGAGGAGCCATTCTTCATTGCTCCTCGGGTTTTATCGTTGCTGCATCTGCTCATAATCTTAACTATGGCACCAACCATCGTGTGGAGGCCATGGCCATCCTCAAAGGCCTTGAACTGGCTATCAAATTTGGTGATTATCCTCTCCAAGTTGAAAGTGACTCCCTCAACATCATCAATCTCCTGCAGTCAGCTGATTTTGGTCAATGGTCAATCCAAAATATCATAGTTGATATCAGAATTCTATAAAGAAATTTCCAGCAAATTCAGTTCCATCACGTCCTCCGGGAGGGGAGTAAAGCAGTGGACCACCTAGCTAACATTGGAGTTCTCCTTGAGAGTCAACAAAGCTGGATGGACAACTTCCCGGCTGATCTCTTCCAAATTACTTAGAATGATCTATACCAATGCTGACTGGTGGAAGGGGGAACATATATGGGTTTCAGCAATGCCTTTATGGCCCCCTCAAAAGGTGGCGGCATTTATGTTTGATTTATTATGAAAATTCCTTTGGCGCTGAACCATTTGATGAAGGTGATGTGTTATGATGTGGATGATTTCTGCACGCATGGATTAATTCCTCCCCTTAATCATATGATGATCTAGCGGGAGGACAATGATGGTGAGGCTGACAGCTCCCACACCCTAGGTGGGCTTTTAATGGACCCCCATTGCTCTCTTTTCTACACTTTTCCAAATTTCTCAGCAATGGGTGGCTAACTGAAGCGGCTTGAGCCTACTGCTTGTGACTCAGTTAAAGAAGAATTGGAGGTTTGGAACATTTTACTATAAAATGGCATCACGACCTTCCTGGAGAAAATGACGGGTTCCTCGGCCATGGTCTCGTACGCCATTATGGCTTCCTAGTCGAAGGGGTAGGTACAGATTGGTAACATGCACTTTACCATCACCACCAATGCTATCGCTGATGCCACGGGTCTTCCTGCTGCAAGTGACATCTATTTCAAGCACTCACTACATGCTGAAATGTAGGATTTTATCGCTCCTGGGGACAAGTCGGTCAAATATCTCTCTGGCTATACTCACGATTCCTTGCCTCCTCCATGAAACTAAGTCACTGAAGTTGTAATGCGTTATTTCACCATTGATGGTCGATATCATCTGGTCTACGGCCCTCACTTCTTCATCCTTTCTCATCTGCATTGGGGGAAAAAGATTAATTTGGTGACTTTCCTCTATCAATCTTTAGAGCACTATGTTCAGCTGGCCCGTCATGGGGAAGGGGCTATACTCCACCAGGGCTTACTGTACTTGCTTTTTTCTGAAGCTACTTCGCATGCTGAATTAATTCACTTCCCCCCAAAATCTGGTCGTTGTCGCTGTTCTCCCTCACCTTCCCCCCACCCTCCTCCACCTCCCTCCGCTCTTCTCGGTGCCGCCATCGTTTACACCTTTCCTCTGACTCTGACAAGGATGTCGCCATTCTTAGCCCTCCCCTCGTTGTCTCTGAGCCTTCTACTCCCCCTATTTTCCCCTCGCACCTTTCGTGCCTGTTGCTGGAAGGCATTGACACCAGTTTTAAAGCTGTCTCCCTGGTCTCAAGCCCTGATACTTCTCTGGCTGAAGACATTTTGGGCCTCGCCAAGCTCTATCCCGACTCCCTAGCCTCGGAGCAGTTGGAGAACACAGCTCCAAACCTGCAATGAACATTCAAACATGCATGCAATGAAGAGAGGCAAGAAGAAGACAAGCAAAAATGAGATAGGATGGACAGATGCATCACAGAACACGTTTTGTTGCTCCAGAGGTTTGCCCCACTTCTCAGACTGTTGGAAACAATCCACTCTTCGACGACAGCGAACCTCCTGCTGACACTACGAAATCTTCTCCGAATTTGAATTCAACTCCTGCTGAGCCTGCGTCTACGGACTCATAAAGGGATGATCCCAAAATCATGCAGAGCATCTCAACACTTTCCGTAGAGTCGATTTAGTGTCATCTATTTTAAACAAGCTCACGTGCTGAGCATGCCTTCACTGCCTTGGTGTAAGGCCTGGGAGGCCTTCACTGATTCTACCAGGAGTACTTTGCCATTGCCAAAGATTGCTCAAAGCTCATCAGTTCGGGCCTTGCGGAACAACTTGCGGCCGATTCGGCCGGTTCGTGCCTTTTTGGCAGGATTCGAGATCCCCCAGAGCTAGAACTGTTGTCTCTGAGCTGAAAAAGCTCTTATGATGTTTTCCTCTTCTCTTCTGTTGGCTTTTCGTTTTCCTTTTTTGGGACTTGAATATTCTGATGCATGTTATCAAAATTACCCAGGGGGGGGAAATTTTGGACAACAACTACCTTATGATCTCCTTCTGTGGGTACTTTTTTTGCTATGTTATTTATTGCTAAATTTGGCCTAAAGGGCTTTTTTGTATAAGGTTGTGGGACCTTCTAAAACCCTCTTTTTACCCTATATATTCCAAAAAAAAACCACTTTGAAAATAATATTTTACTTTAGAGAACTTATTTTACATCTAGTAAGATCACCTCCTCCTTTGAAACCCTATTTACCAAGGGTAAAACCAAATCACTTGATTTGCACATCTTTGATATATTTCCCGAATATATCAAATGAGGACCTAAAGTCCTTTTTATATAAGGTGATCGGGTATGTCTCCCGACCCACCTTTTCAACCTAAAATGGTTGACAAATACACCTAGGTTTATAATATTTAATATTAGAAATATAATCATTTCATGATATTAAATATTTAACCTAAATTATATACCTAGGTTAGCATATTTAATAATAGAAATATAAATATTTCATATTATTAAATATTAACCTATATATTAGTGATGGACCCATATACATTAAGGGTTGGTCAAACTACTTAATCATTATGTTCCAACAACGTCGTTGCCCTCTTTGTACTTTGGTCACACTTTTTAGGTCCTTTCTAACAATTTGAGCATCTTATATTTTTGGTAGTTGGCCTTTTCGGGGTTAATTACGAAATTCAAGCAAGGTCCAATCATATAAATATAAAGTTATGTGATCATAATAAGGGACCAAACACTAAGCACTAATTATCACCACCTAAGGTTGCATCCATCAAGGCATCTATAGCTCCATTTGCATCCATCTAGCTCCATCACAAGGGACAAAGGTTGGTTCATCAACATCACACTTCATAGGAGGGGAGTCTATTGTTTCTATGCACACATTATTTACATTCTACATCTAGCTACTTGCTCACTACTTTAAGTGCTACACGTAAAAGAGCAACCTAGGGCACAATTCCACACACACACACAAAACTACATTGGGTTTGAGATGTAGTGTAGTGCTCAGTTGTAAGTCCACCATTATGGTGGTTGAGGACAGTCTGACCCCTCATTTTACATCTTTTGTTTTTAGGGTTTGATGTCTATTTGAGGGTTTTGTAAGTGCATCCTTTATTGGAGGTTTTATAGTGACCTCAGTGATCCAAGTGTGACATACATGCGATCAAAGGCAAACAAGTGCGAACCTTTCACGACACCTCAGAGGAGGTTTTCTGAGCATCTATGTAGACCAGGGCACCTATAATCAAGACTAGGATGCCCACAAGTGCCCCCATCCTTGTCCAGGCACCCCAGTCTAGTCAAATCCTCCAAATCTACAATTTTCTAGGCTTATGTGTGACGATTTTCCATCTCTGTTCAGCCAGTCACCACTGCAACACAGTCTAGAAACCTCTGGGAATAAGCTAAGGCTCTTCTAACCCTCTTTTCACTTAGGGTTTCATACTTTAATTGCTTAGTTTCTTGTGTTAAATTCAATATCTCATTATTCATTTGTTTACTGTTGTTATAACATCTAGATTAGGCTATAATATTACATTTTAGCATAATCATTTTGGTGAACCCCACTCGTGATCGGTCTTTTAGATCCTTCTTTGGAATATCATATTCTTTGTCATGAATCCTAAAATTCCTCAAATTTCTTTATCTGATTTACTTCAAATGCATCCTAATTTCCAAGTTGTTCTTAAAAAATCCTTAGACACAATGTATCTTCCCCGAGATATGCCTCCACATTAAGTGAGTGCTATTTTTTATCATTTATTTGATGACCCTAGTCTTTGTGATCCTCCATCTAATCAACCCATGTTCGAGTCAATTCAAGATTTACATTCCTTATTTCAAGACAAATTTAAGGCTATGAAATCTAAGATTAAATCTCTAATATATGAAATCCAAAAAATTAAGGACACTTGTCAGGCTCATGTTTGTTCACCTTCTATATCTCATCTTCATTCTATGTCTTCTACATGTGCTCATATCAGTGAGCCTCAAGTCTTTCCATTACCAAAGCCTCTCACATTTAATCACAATGCTAAGCAAAATGACATTCTTATTGAGCTCCTTAGTCATCAATTGATCACTTTACCATCTACTCATGGCTATCCTCCTTATCATCTTACAAAATATCAAGGTCATCCATATTGCAATTATCATTGAATCAATGGACATAATGACAATGACATCTATGCTTTACGATGAAGAATCAAGCATCTTGAGTGTCAGGGCTTTATCTCATTCAATATACAACATTTTGTGGAATGCCCATCTACAATTGTTACATCCCAATGGGTTCCTAAAATTGATTCCTCCGTGTCTAATAAACACCATGTCATCACCTCTCACGTTCCTTCTACAGAAAATCGAGTGTTTCCTAAGAAACATCCATTAAGAATTAGTCCAAAACCTCCTCCTACTAAGTCATATGCGGCATTACAAAGTCTAAATACGCAACCGCCTCTAAAAATCAATCCATCTTCTTCTCCTATATAAGTCGTCTACAACATCATCAATCCCACCTACATTACCACCATTCAAGATTCCTCCCCATCTTGCTCCACTTCCGTTTCAAATTCATTTCATTAAAGAAAATACTCTTACTGATAGCCAAGACACAATTTTGCCACCATTACATGGTCATGTTGTTGCTTTTATCACACATGCTTCCATCACTTCACACAAACTTGGTCTTTGGTAGGTGACTCCTGTCACCTTACCTTCCTGATGACACACTCATATTTTTATGGTTCTTATATGTCTGTTGAGGGATCTCTTCCAATAAGAACCTCATTCCATCGCATAATCACTCACACATACATACATTTATAACCATGATGCATAAAAGACAATTATCTATCATTTACCACACCACTCAATCAATCATTCATTACCTCTTACAATTTAGCACCATCACTCTTTTCCACTTAAACATGTTGTGTCTCATCCTTTACACTCATCATACATCCCCTTAATCATTACCCGATGACACACTCTTGTGCTTTGGTTCATGCTTGATTGTTGAGGGCATCTTATACACATGAACCTCACTTATTGCACAATACACCTCCTCACACATCCTACATACACATCATCTTACATCTTACATCCTCCATTGTACATGTCACATCTATCATGCATCATTCACACTTTGTGCTTCATACATCATATGCCTATATCATCTACACCTTTTGTATTACACATTACACATTCTATACTACACACTTTACACATCACATGACATTCTCTCATCACATCCACTATACATATGTTACACATCTACTTTTATGCGCTGCACTCACTACCCTATGACGCAATGTAGTCTCATGGTCCATACAAGACTATTGAGGGTATACATCATAAATAGACCACATCACACTCACACATTCAACCATTCAATCTTTTTCTCATGCGACATTCTTAGATTAGTGATATACGTTATAGGTTACATCATCACTTTTTCTTACATTATTTAGTGATATATGCTTTAGGCTAAATCATCACTTCTTCTATCATCTTGTCATGATATATGCTTTAAGCTAAATCATCACGCATTTTCACACCTCATCTCTATGTCAAATATCATCACTATACATTCATCACACCATGCTACACACAACACATAGTTTGACCATTTCCCGATGACACACTCTCGTTTATGGTTCATTCTTGACTACTGAGGGGGCATAAATAAATGAACCTCACTACATACAACTCCATTCACTCGGGGGCACATGGCTCCTATCATTCACTCTGCATTCCATTCCTTCCATCCACAACATATTGCATATCTTGGTTGCATTTACTCTTGTTTACATTTACTTGTACATGTTTACTTTATTACACATGCTAGATAGATATCTTGTATGTCATTATCTTTATCATACACACATGCACATTCACTTGCCTTTCTATTTGTGATCGTAGACTCTACATATCCATGACACGCAACATGGATGCTTGGCGCAGTACCTAGTATCAATCCCACAACGGTTCCTGGGGGCATCCACTTTCATACACTATATGTGTTATTGTTTCATAGCACACTACTTTAATAAGATTATGCATGCTTTGACATAATTTTTATCTTTGTAACATGCTAGCAGGTGCTTCATGTGCAATATTTTTTTTACAGGACTATTTACCACCATGGTTATCTATTACATTGCTTGTACTTGTTTGTTATTGTATGCCATTATTTTTCAAGATTTTCCCTTTGTCTTGTGTGCACACTTTTATTTTGTGGCCACTATGGCCTTAATTGTTTTGTGACGCCATGAGTGGTGTCCCATGTTTGGAATTCCCTTTTCACGGTTTACATTGTTTTCTTGTGTGTTCTAGCTTACACATTGTTTCTCTAGCTTACACTTCGTCTTATACATGCATGTTTTTCTTTTCTTATACTAACACTTATTTCCTAGCCTCTTGTTTGCATGTGCCTTGGTTTCTACCAAACACATGCCATTCCCCCCTGCAGGGCACAGTTTCAACAGTTGATCCTCCTTTGGGCCGTATTTCTCCTTTAGCGACGTCACATGCACCCTAAATGAGGGGGGTATCATTTGGGTGAATCAGACACCCCATACAAAGTATACACAACACAATACTGGTATAGTACAATTTTTAGATTTTGGGGCTCAGAATCAGACTTGGGTCCATGACATAGTAACCTTTCTTGGATTGCCTGAGATTAGGGGTCATATCACATAGCAACCTTTCCTAGATTACTTGAGACCAGGGTCATATCACACAATGATTGGTAGTTCAACACAGTCTACGAAAATTCATACATAATGGCTTTTATAGGGCAGAGAGTCCTTAGCACATGCACACCATCTGCAATGGTGTTTTATACAATAAGAAGTAGTTAAAGGTTGGAGGATGACACCAGACAATTCTCCCTACAATTATTCCATTACATTGGCATGAGATCTCCTGAAAAACTCGTGTTCATTGACATCATCTACATGATCCTTTCTATACTCTTTCCTCATCACATATTAGGTGCACATGTTCCTTTTTTCACATTTTCAGCTTTTTCTCTTACGTATTTCCTTACATGATTTTTACACATATACATGTGTATTTAACTACTTGATCCTCTTCTCTTTTGCAAGTTCATTCATATGGGAAGCAAGTAGTCAACATTAACAACACCATCATGCACATCGACACCAAAAACATATACAACACTACATTCACACATGTGTTTCCACCCTAGGATCATTTTCATCACCTTTTACACTTTTTCATCTTTAGTATCCATGCTCCATCTTTTTATCACTCCATGATTTGTCTAGTCCCTAGACACACTTGCTACATCAATCTACATGATTATCAGGTACACATATCTATCTAATTTTTGTTACTGAGCATTCTGCTCACCAACATAAAGTGGAGGCAAATGTAGACACAAAATCACACACTTTGGGTATTTATTTAGTCCTGATTACATACTATTATCCATATGATTCCTAAGTATGAAAAGTAATGATTAACCCATGTCTTTGGCCACCTTTCTTTTCTTTATGCTCATGCTTTCATTCTTGCACTCTTACTTGCTCATTTTGTCTTTCCACCTTTTAGAATTTTTCATTTTGGACACCAATGCCTAGCTAGGATGCCAGTGTTAGGCGCCCCCATCCTCTTTGGGTGTCCTTGTCCTCTTTGTAATTTGGTCACACTTTTTGAGTCCTTTCTAACCGTTCGAGCATATTGTCTTTTTGGTAGTCGGCCTTTTAGGGGTTAATTACAAATTTCAAGCAATGGAATCATATAAATATAGAATTATGTGATCATAATAAAGGACAAGCACTAAGCACTACTTATCACCACCTAAGGTTGCATCCATCAAGGCATCTATAGTTCCATTTGCATCCATCTAGCTCCATCACAAGGGAAAAAGGTTGGTTCATCAGCATCACACTTCATAGGAGGGGATTCTATTGTTTCCATGCACACATTATTTACATTCTACATGTTATTACTTGCTCACTACTTCAAGTGCGACACGCACAAGAGTAACCTATGGCACAATTCTACACACACACAAAACTACATTGGGTTTGAGATGTAGTGCAACACTCAGTTGTAAGTCTACCATTGTGGCAGCTGAGGACAGTCCGAACCCTCATTTTGCATCTTTCTTTTTTAGGATTTGATGTCTATTAGAGGGTTTTGTAGGTGCATCCTTTGTTGTAGGTTTTACAGTGACCTCGATGATCCAAGTGTGAAATATAGGTGATCAAATGTGAACAAGTGTGAACCTCTCGCGACACCTCAGAGGTGGTTTTCTGAGCATCTATGCAGACCATGGAACCTAGGATCAAGACCAGGGTGCCCACAGGTTCCTCCATGCCTCTCCAGGCACCCTAGTCTAATCAAATCCTCCAAATCTGTAATTTTCTAGGCTTTTGTGTGATGGTCTTCCATCTTTGTTTAGTCAGTCACCACTGTGACAGTACAACAACCTCTAAAAATCAACTAAAGCTTTTCTAACCCTCTTTGCACTTAGGGTTTCTGATTAAACTAAAATGGAAAGTGGGGATCTAATTTAGTTTAATATGATGCTATGTAAATCAGTAAATAACAACTAAATAAATGAAGGAAATGACCCAAACAAATAAGTAAATAGAAATGTGAAACCCTAATGTGTAAATAGGGTCAATAGGTCCTTAGTTGATTCAAATATATGTCGGGATTGTGTTGTAATAGAGACCTACTGAACTGGAAGAGGAAACGACTACACCAAGGCTAAAAAAAGTGTAGATCCGAGTTATCTGAGCAGACTGGGGCACCTGGAGAAATGACTAGGGAACCTCCTCTGAAGTGTCGCTGGGTGATCATCTGCCTTCGCCTATCACATGAATGTCACTAAACTGTGTTGGATGTCGTTGTAAATCAGAGATGGAGGAAACACCTGCAAAACCCCAAACAAAGCATCAAAACCCTAAAAAAGAAAGATGCATATGAACAAGTCAGATTGTCCTCAACTTCTAAATAGATGGAATTATCACTGAGTGTTGTACTACATCTACTACCCAATGCAATTCTAGGTGTGTGTGTGTGTAGATTGTGCCCTAGGTGCTCTTGTGCCAATCACACTTTATGAGTAGTGAGCAATAACTAGACGTAGAATATAAATAAATGGTGCATGCAATAGAATTAACTCCCATCCTATGAAGTGTGATGCAAAAAACCAACCTTGTGTCCCTTGTGATGGAGCTAGATGGATGCAAATGGAGTAGTATAAGCCTTTGATAGATGCAACCTTAGGTGATGGTAGTAGTGCTTAGTGCTTGGTCCCTCATTATGGTCTCATAACTTTATATTTATATGGTTCTCTTGATCTAATTTTGTAATTAACCCCAAAAAGGCCAACCACTAAAAAGATAGAAAGCTCAAATGGCTAGAAAGTGCCCAAAAGATGAGAGTAAAGTGTAAAGAGGATCAGGGCACCCCAGAGGGGATAAGGGCACCCCATTCAAAGATAGGATAAACAAAAAATGACAAACAAACTGGGTAAGTGCATGTGGAAGGTTGGAAGTGACGATAGAAAGCAAAGTAAAATGGCCAAAGGACATGGGTTGGTTAGTAATTTCTTCACCCGAAAACCATATGAATAGTAGTATGAGACTGAGACTAAATATTTAGCCAAAGTACATGATTTAGTGACTACATTTGCTCCCACTTTATGTTGGTGAGCGGAAAGATCGGTAACATAAAGTAGATAGAGATGCGTACCTGATATCCATGTAGAGTGATGTAGAAAATAATGTCGAAGGACTAGACAAAGCGTGAAGTGACAAAAACATGGAGCATGGAGACTAAAGATGTAAAAGCGTAAAAAGTGACAAGAGTTAACCTAGGGCGGAACCGCGTGTGTAGATGCCAATGTGTGTGATGTACCTATATGTTAGTTTGAGGTGTGTGATGCTGGGTGGTGTTATTGTTAATGTCATTGTTGTTAGTTGTTGATTGATTGCTTCATATACAGACGAACCTACAAATGAGAATATGATCAAGTAGTCAAATACGCATGTATATGTGTAAAAAAATCATGTATATAGTAAAAAGACTGTAGTGAAAATATGAAAATGAAAAAGGAACATTTGCACCTGATCCATGATAAGAAAAAATTCCGTAGAAAGGATATCCTGTAACTGTTAGTGAAGTGCAAGTTTTTTGGACGATCTCATGCCATTGTGGCCAAAGAAGTGTAGGGAGAAAGGTGTGTTATTCTCCAACCTGTAACTACTTCCCTAAGAATGTATGAAGAGATCTCTATACTACCTGGTTTTTTTGGTGATCTGACGCTACTAGCTGAAGAAGTGTAGGGAGGAAAGTCTGATGTTCCTCCAACCTGTAACTGCTCTCCATAATGCTAAGGACAACATGTCCTATAAAATTTGTTGTGTATCGAAGTTCTATAGACTGGTCTGAACCCACTCACTGTATAACCCACTATGTCATGGATGAAAACTAAACTAAATTATACTGGTGTAGAGTGCTATGTAGTATGTAAACCCCAAATGATGCCCCCCTCTTTAGGGGCACATGCGATGTCATGGATAGGAGAATGTGGCCCCAAAAGAGGACCGACCACATAAACTGTAACTCTACCCTACAGGGGGAAGGGAATGTGCTTGGTAGAAACCAAGGCACACACAAATAAGTGGCTAGGAAAAACAAGTGTTAGTTCGAACAAACATGCATGTAGAAAACAAGTGTAAGCTATGTAGACAATGTGTAAGCTAAAATGTAAGTAAACACACAAGAAGACAATCATAGACTATGAAAAGTGGGTTGTAAACATGGGACATCACTCACGATGTTACAAGACACTTAAGACCATAGTGGCTGAAAAAAAAAGTGTGCACACCAAACAAAGGGCCCCCGCATGCAATAGCAAACAATGACAAATAGGTACAAAGAAACAAATAGCCATGATAACAAGTAATCCTACAAAACAAATGCTACACATGAAGCACCCATTAACATGTTAGAAAGATAACCCATATGTCAAAAGTGTGTATAACAAATAAAGTAGTGTGCTAAGTAAAAAATGAAACAATAGTACCTGTAGTATATGAATGTGGATGCCACCAGTAACCGTTGTGGGACTGGTAGTAGCCAAACATCCATGTTGCGTGTAAAAAACCTATATCTATGATCACAACTAGAAAAGGACGTGAACGCTCATGTGTGTATGGTAAAGATAATGACATATAAGAGACCTATCTAGCATGTGTAATAAATAGAACATGTATAATAAAATGTAAGCAAAAGTAAACACCACCAATATATGCAGTATGTTGTGGATGGATGGAATGGAATACAAGATGGATGATAGGAGCCATGTGCCCCCTGAGTGAATGAAATTGTATGTAGTGAGGTTCATTTATTTATGCCCCCTTAGCAGTCAAGAATGAACCATAAACGAGAGTGCGTCATTAGGAAATGGTCGAGCTATGTGTTGTGTGTAGCGCGCTGTGAAGAGTGTGTATTTGTGTTGATGATATGCGATCTAGAGATGATGTGCGTGTGACCCTATAGCCAAAGTGTATATCATGACAAGATGATTAAAGGAGTGATGATTTATCCTAAAGTGTATATCACTACAAGATGAATAGAGGGAGTGGTGATGTAGCCTAAAGCGTATACCACTATAAGATGATGGAATAGGTGACCATTAAGCTTATAACATATGTTACTAACCTAGGAATATCACATGATAGAAGGTTGATTGATGAATGTGTGAATGTGAAGAAGTCCAATTTTGATGTATACCCTCAACAGTCCAATATGGACAATGAGACTAGAGTGTGTCATAGGGTAGTGAGTGCAACACGTAGAAGAAGATGTAGGATGTGTGATGATGATAGATGACCATGTGATGTGTAGGATGTGTAATATGTGATGTATATGATGTAATGCAATATGTGTAGATAGCTCATAGTGTGAAGTGTATGCTATGTACTATGCAGGATGAGTAGTCTGTACTGCTAGACTCTTAGACAATGGGAGTGTAATGAATACTTGTATGGTATGTATAATGTGTAGATGTTCAAATATGTGAGATGAATGTGACGATGTATGTATGAAAAAGTGAGATGTATTGTAAGATGTGTGAAGACACACAATGTGTAGTTCCTACCGTGTAGTGTGTGGGGTTCATGTGTATAATATGCCCTCAACAGTCAAGTGTGAACTGAAAGCACAAGAGTGTGTCATCGGGTAATGGTGATGCTAAAGTGTAGATGAGTATGCTTATGTGAGATTTATAAAGCAAGTATGAGAGATGTTGCTAGGATGGGGGGAGAGTTGTGTGAGTGTTATGCCCCCCAAGCATGTGTTATTGAATGAAATAACCAATGAAAGTTAAGGAAAAAGGTCCTCTATCTAATGCTGGTGGTGAATAAATCTTATGAACCATGTGTTAATAGTGGTGGTATAGTAGATAGTATGTTGCATAGGTGAGTGAAGTATATATGCATGAGATGGATAAATATATGATGAGCACGTAGGTGTAAAAAAATGTGTAGGTGATGGAGATTGATGAGGAACCGAGTGTCGAGGTGATGGATACCGGCGTGGAATAAAACGAGGTGGTGACCTACGTCGAGATGCAGTAATTGTGCGAGGAATGGCCCTATGTCGATGTGTAGGACTAGAAAAGTAGTGAGGTCACATAGATTGTGTGTGAGTTAGTGAACTAGGGGTAGATTGTGCCTTAAGTAACATGGATTGCGATGTACTAGATGAAGTAGGAGATGTGTTAACTGGTGCTTGAGGAGATGAAAACCATGGAGTAGATTGAGGGACACCGTTCATAGAAATAAATTCATTGTTATGTATGAATTTGATTTGCAAATGATTCATAGAGATGATGGAATTATACCTATGAATCCAGTTGAGATATAGAAGCATTTCACACCCATTGACTACTTGTCCAATAAGGAAAGGTACAAGCATAGTAAGAGGACCTACCGAAACATGAAGTTTGAAAACACCATAAATTTTTCATGGGATATACAATTTACAATAATGGATAGCCAATAGCGATGAGAAGTGGAATAGAGCATGCGCTAATGGGCCAAGACTGGTCAACCTTAGTATTGTTGATAGAAATTGAGCCAATAGATGCATTGATATACAAGTGATTAGAATTACAATTCACATGATAATCGTGGTCAGAGAAGGTGATGATCGATGGGGAAGCATCAATATGTACAACTAGAAATTCAAGAGCCCCTGATGCTGGAGGAGGCAATGCATGATATGCGTGATTGGCTAAGGATTCAACTACTTTCTTTTCATGTTGTGGAGGTGGGTTATTAAATAATTTGATCTTATGTTTTTCATTGACTGGTGAAGAGTGTGTAGGTTCCAGGAATTTAAGCTTGTTGTTATCGATAAGATCTTGGATGATGGTACGAAGCTTGAAACACCCATTCGTAGAATGTCCCACACATCGATGATAGTCTCATCGAAAGTTCTCATTGTAACTTCTTCCTTTTGGTCACGATGGTTCTATTTCAAGTTGTGGAAGAAGTGTAATAAGGTTTCTCTCTAGAATTTGCTGCAATATGAGATGTGGGGCCAAAGGGAACTTAGTGAATGTGTGCTAAGGTGGTTGTGCCTAAGGATCTTTAGTAGTAGTTACTGTGTTGACAATGATTTTTTAATCAGTTGGTTTTGTCATAGATGGTCTAAATGTTGACTTGCTTTGAAAATGTGCAAAGGATGATGCTTGTTCTTGGTAGTTAAGCTTGCATATAGCTAAGAGCTTGGTTTCATGAAGCTTAAGAGTATGACAAAGTTAATCGAATGAAGGAGATGTCTCAAAGAGAACAATCTCATGGAGAGGAGGGAGGAAAATTTAAATGAACAAGTCTTGGAGCTCAGAGTCTGTGAGCACATTTGACATTTTTACTAAGTTGTTTTTGTATCTCAAAACATAAATTTCTAGGTTTTCATTGGAACATTTCTTAAGTTTTGATAACTAGGCATATGCTATCTTGGAGCCGACATTGATAGAGAAATGAGTGAGAAAATCATCAGCTAGATGCGTGAATGAAGTTACCGAATGGAAAGGTAGGTCATAAAACCAACACATCGCATAATCATGGAGACTATAGGGAAAGATCTTAGCCAAAAGAATGTGATCATCCGTAAAATCAAGACAAGATACATGGAATACGTGAAGATGCTCTTATGGGTCACCATGCCCATTGAAAATGGGAAGCTTAGGGGTGACAAAATTAGGAGGAAGTGAATAAGTGGAGATGGTAGGTGTGAATGAAGAATGTGGTAATAAGGTGGAATCCAAAGATGGTGATGCACGAGAAGTAGCCTGTTGCAACTGAGGAATTTGTGCTTGGAGGTCCTGATATAGGGAGGTTAAGTCTTGAGTGCCCACGGAGGAAACTTGTCATGCATGAGAGACAAGAGGTGGTGTGAAATGATTGGTAGGAGTGGTAACATAAATAGGGATGGTAAAAATAGGTGGAAGAGTGGAAGGAAGTGGTTGAGTAGCAATGGAAGTAGAGATGGTCGTAGAAGCAGTGCTCCACCAAATTAGTAGCTTCCTCATGAGCAACATGTAGGAGTAAGTCTAGATCTCAGGGATGTTCAACAATATGATCATTAAGGGCTTTAAGATGTGCCTCAGCAAACTCACCATAAGAGTGAGAAATGGTAAGAGGAGAATAATAACCCTAAGCAGAAGGTGGATTTGAAGGATGGGTTCACCAAAATGATTAAACTAAAATGGAAAATGGGGATCTAATTTAGTTTAATCTAATGTTATGCAAAGTAGTAAATAACAACTAAATAAATAAAGGAAATGACCCAAACAACTAAGTAAATAGAAATGTAAAACCCTAATGTGTAAAGAGGGTTAAGAAGTCCTTAGTTGATTCATAAATATGTTGGGGACTGTGTCACAATGAATACTAGATGAACAAAATGAAGAGGAAACAACCACATCGAGGCTCAGAAAAGTGTAGATCCGAGCTATCTGAGCAGACTCAAGTGCCTCGAGAAGGAAGGGGGCACCTGGGATGCCATGGTTTGAGATATGGGTGCCATGGTGTATAGAATTGATCAGGGAACCTCCTCCAAAGTGTCGTTGGGTGATCATCTGCCTTCGATTCCTGTCATGTGAATGTCGCTAAACTGCACTGCATGTCACTGTAAATCAGAGATGGGGGAAACACCTACAAAATCCCAGACAAAGCATCGAAACCCTAAAAAAGAAAGATGCATATGAAGGGGTCAGACTGTCCTCAGCTTCCAAATAGATTTGACTTATCATTGAGCATTGCACTACATCTCAGACCCAATGTAGTTCTAGGTGTGCATGTGTAAATCATGCCCTAGGTGCTCTTGTGTCAGTCACACTTTGTGAGTAGTGAGAAATAACTAGATGTAGAATGTAAATAGATGGTGCATGGAATAGAATTAACTCCCCTCCTATGAAGTGTGATGCAGAAAACCAGCCTTGTGTCCCTTGTGATGGAGCTAGATGGATGCAAATAGAGTATTATAATCCTTTGATGGATGCAACCTTAGGTGATTGTAGTAGTTCTTAGCGCTTGGTCCCTTATTATGGTCTTGTAACTTTATATTTATATGGTTTTCTTGATCTAATTTCGTTATTAACCCCGAAAAGTCCAACCACCAAAAACATATAACGCTCAAATGGTTACAAAGTGACCAAAAGACGAGAGTAAAGTGTAAAGAGGATCAGGGCACCCCAGTCCTAGCTAGGCGCCCTAGTAAGAGATAGGATGGATGCAAAATGAAAAAAAGGCTGGGAAAGTGCATGCGAAAGGTCGGAAGTGACAATAGAAAGTAAAGTAAAATGTCCAAAGGACATGGGTTAGTTAATACTTTCTTCACTCGAAAACCATATGAATAGTAGTATGAGATCGGGGCTAAATATTTACCCAAAGTGCATGATTTAGTGACTACAGTTTCATACTTTTATTGCTTAGTTTCTTGGGTTAAATTCGGTATTTCATTATTCATTTGTTTACTGCTTTTACAACATCTAGATTAGGTTATAATATTACATTTTAGCATAATGAGGACTTTGGTGGCAAAGTTTATTTAAAGACGTAAAATAATATGTTAAGGCATGCGACCAATGCCAAATATTCAATAGACATGGAAGATGTGATAATATGCATTTAATTCTAGTAACCACCAAAGAACCATTTCAATAATAGGCAATTGATTTTTTAGACCAATAAATCATGCAGTGTAAAGAACAGGCACAAGGTGCATTATTACAACAACAAATTATCTCACATCATAGGCAGAAGCCATACCAACTAAAAATTATACGGAAATGAAAACAATAAGATTAATTTGGGCAAACATTAGAAGCATATTTGGTTTCCCATTGAGCCTAAAAAACAATAGAGGAACACGTTTCTTGAATAAAACAATTCACATTTTGTTGCAAGAATTTATGGTTATGCATCATAAGACAACCCCTATCACTCGTAGGTTAATAGTACCATGGAGGCCTTCAAAAATATATTAAATCATACATTGAAAAATATTTACGATGTTGGAAGGAAGGAATGGGATGACAATGTATCAATAGTACTTTGGGCATACTGTAGACCATACAAGTGCTTAAATAAAGCAACTCCCTTTCAACTTGTTTATGGGATAGAAGCAGTACTACCGATTGAATTTTTAGAACCATCGTTGAGAATTACATGCATTACAAATTTGGAAGATGAGGATTCAATACTGAAAAGGTTAACGAGGTTGTTATAGTTGGACGAAACAAGATTATAAGCAAGGTGGTCCCAAAATATTGAAAAAATGCAATAGAATGCATGGTATGATCGGAACCTCAAAAACAAAACTCTTAAGGAAGGCACGAAGGTTTTACCATATGATTCCAAATTTGTGTGACATCCAGGAAAGATAAAGACTTGTTGGTTAGGACCGTATGAGATAGTAGATATGTTGCCAATCGGGGCATGTAAACTGATGGACCTTAGCGGAAAATTACTTCCAGACTACTTCAATGGAAGTAGGTTGAAACCATATTTATAGTAATGTTGGAATGTAGTGAATAATAAAAATGACATTAGATTAAATGCTATTTCATTTCATAGATTGGATTTCTTTATATGCATTGTAATAAGCACATGATAAATGCATTTTTCTTTAACGTGCTGTGTTATTTTTAGGACAAAACATTTCATAATAACATTTCTCTATAGTAATGTGCAGAGGACCGCACAACATTTTGTGTTGGAGGTAAAAAGAATAAATAATACAAGGACATAAATACCATTATCAAAATATTTTAGAGAAGGAGAAGCACAAAATTTTTAGAAAAAGGATTGCCAAAAAAGTTACATGTATACAAAGACGTGATTGATAACAATTTTACAAGAGAAGAAAAAGTGGAGAGGCTAGAATATTCCTCAAGGGGTGAGCTTTATAGGGCATACGAGGTTAGTAAACACGTAAAATAAATATGGTGTATAGGGAAAGCGACGTGACCCAAGAATGTAAGATATCAAATGTAGTGGAAGCACAAAAGAAAAATAGTAACAAGGAAACCCAATAAGCACACTTAAATGGGTATTACTGGCCAATAAAAGAAAGGAAAGACTAGGGACAATTGTCATTCATTAGGCATTAATGGCAATTATGGGGAAACTAAAGGTTCACACGCATGACGAGTAAATGTAAGGAGCATTTATTACCAAAGGAGGTGTTATCACTTTGGAATGCACCCTTTGGAGAATGGTGTGATAACTCCCCTTTCAATTGACAAAATGAAAACACTCCCAGGTTGTGGCTGACATATATGTTGGAGTGAGTCTCCAGATAGGGTGATTTCCCCTAGTACAACACCTAAAATATTTTTCTATTTCCAGGACTACTCTATTCTACCAAATCCAATAAGGAAAATAGAGAAGGAAAGACGAGAAACATTGAAAATATGATGATAAACCATAAATTTTTGAGGATATTAGACTTATTGGAATCATAGAGATGAACCACGGGAGCCATGCACACCATACACTAACTACAAGTGACTATATCAAATAAAAAGTGTTTCATATAAGGATTCAAAGTTGAGTTGTGACAAAATAAAGAAGGGGCATAAAATGGTTCCACAACAAAATCCCACATACAACTTGCTAAACACAATATTTGACCTGTAAATTGACACAAAACTACATGAAGACATGAAGATTAAACTGTTAAACTAAGGATAAACATGTATCACACAGTTAAACTAATTTTAAAATAAAATATGCACTAAACACATACTATAGAAAGGTAAAAACAACTCCTTCATTGATCCATGAGGTTCAATAAGCACAAAGAATCACTCATGACCCTTGCTTTCTCACTTAGAATACTGAATCTCCAAAAACATGAATGAAGAGGCAAAGATATTTTTTTACAATACATTCTGGAGTTTTATAGAAAATCTGAGAGAGAGGAATGAAGGAAAATCCCATACAATACATAAAAATAGGAAAAACACGTGTGGTTTGTCTCCTTTCTCCAAAAATAACTCTTTTTTGAGTGAAAGGCGTGCATTCTACTTCATTTACTTTCTTTTTCTGTAAAAATAGTCTCTATACTTTGTTTTTATCCAATTATGCGCCAAAAATAAAATCTACACTCCCAAAATAGAAAAACCAACTTTTCCTCTACTTTCCCATTCTTTGTTCTATTATTAAACCTTTTAGATGGCTAACCAAACTTTCCTTACATGGTTTCATCTATTTTTAAGTCTTCATGCTTCATTTTTGATAAACCGCGCTAAAAATAACATCATGTGTTTGGGAAAAAGTAAAAAAAACTCTTCATGGTTTTCCCCTTTTTTAGATGCTCCAATAATGATATTTCACCTATTTCTGACCTTCCCATGCTTTTACATAGTCCACTTTTTCCTTTTGGATGGATTTAAGATGTTAAAAATGAAATCTGGGTCATGCGAATTTTATTTTTTCCCTTTGTTGTGCAATTTTTTTGGGGACTTTTTTCCTTTGTTGCACGGATTTTTCTGAGGACTTTTTCCTTTGTTACGTGGCTTTTTTTAGGGACTTTCTTGCTTTGTGTATGGATTTTTTCGGGGATGTTTTGGCTTTGTTGTGTGACTTTTTCAGGGGACTTTTTTCTTTTATTGCACAACTTTTACTTTTCCATGCATAATGGACTTAGTTATTTACTCTCATACCCCTTTTTGTTGGTTTTGAAAACTTTGCAAAATTTCCTTCATACTCTAAGTCCTCGGGACATTAAAATTTCTATTTTTTTTGAAATCGTGGATCTACCATCCAAATCTAAGTCTAAAAATTGAATAATTTGTACAAATAAGGACGAGGGCTTATTTGGATAACAAGATGAGGGTATAAAAAGGATGGCAAGTAATTCATTTTTACCATATAATGAAAACAAGAGCTCTAATGAAGAACAACAATCCAATGCCCAAAATTTCTACAAATAACAACCACCATTGACAAATATTCAAGATCTTGGGCAGGAAGGAAAGCCACAGAGAGTGAAAATAACAGGGGAAAAACTACAAATTCATCCTCTGTTAGCATGGAGGTTGAGTATCAAGTGGCGAGACGACATATTTTGGGGCAATTAACTACCCTAGGGTAAAACAAAGTGACTTTAGAACCAAAAAGAAAACCCATAACCAACTAAGCCAAGATAAGGAGGTCGCATGAAAATAAGTGTCAAAAGCCGTAAATATGTTTAGCTCCTTGTTAACATCCAAATCTGAAGGTAACTTCATCAAGTAAGCTTCAAATGAGGAAGTACAAATTATTTAAGAAGTAAGGGAAGAAAAAGTAGGTGTAAGTTCCTTAGTGCCTAAGAAGGACAAAAATGCAGGAAGAAAAAGAAAATGGAGTCAAACTCTAGTGATGTAGACACAAAATCACGCACTTTGGGTAATTATCTAGTCCTGATTACATACTACTATTCATATGATTCCTAAGTTAAAAAAGTACTAATTAACCCATGTCTTTGGCCACCTTTCTTTACTTTCTTTTGTCACTTTTGGTCTTGTACCCTTACTTGCTCAGTCGGCCGTTTTATACTTCGACATTCATCATGTTAGACACTAGCGCCTAGCTAGGATGCCAATGTCAGGCGCCCTCGTCCCCCCTGGGCGCCCCTGACCTCAGTATACTTTGTTCACATCTTTTAGGTTCTTTCTAGCTGTTTGAGCATCTTATATTTTTGGTAGTCAGCCTTTTCAGGGTTAACTACAAAATTCAAGCAAGGGAATCATATAAATATAAAGTTATGTGATCATAATAAGGCACCAAACACTAAGAATTATCTATCACCACCTAAGGTTGCATCCATCAAGCATCTAAGAGCTCCATTGCATCCATCTAGCACCATCCAAGGGACACAAGGGTTGGTTATTTTGCATACACTTCATAGGAGGGAAGTTCATTCTATTCCATGCACACATCTATTACATTTCTTTACATCTAGCTTACTAGCTTGTTATCAAGTGTGACACACACAATAGCCACCTAGGGCATGATTCCACACACACATAATGAACTACATTGGGTCTAAGATGTAGTGCAGTGCTCAGTCGTAAGATCACCATTGTGATAGCTGAGGGCGTTCTGACCCCTCCTTCTATATCTTTTTTTAGGATTTGACGTCTATTTGAGGGTTTTGCAGGTCAATACTTCATTGCAGGTTTCCAACGACTTCGGTGATCATTGTGCGACCTCATAGAAACCAAAGGTGAACAATAAAAAACAACTAGCGACCACTTAGAGGAGGTTTTCTGAGCATTTCGGCAGACACAAGTGCCCAAAAATAGGCCTACGACATCCACGGGTGCCTCTGTCCTTCTTTAGGTGCCACAGTCTAGGAAGATTGTTAGCTCACACATTTTTTTGAGCTTTTGTGTGACACTTCTCCCTCTCTATTCATCCAGTCAGCACTTCAGCATAGTCCAGGAACAACTACGAATCAACAAAGGCTTTTTATCTTCTCTTTGCACTTAGGGTTTCATATTTTATTTCTTAGCTTGTTTGGCTTAATTTTTGTACTTAATTGTTTATTTATTTATTACTACAATAACAATTAGATTAGGCATATAAATTCACATTTAGCTTAATCAAGCACATTAAACCTCAGTTTTGAAATGCAATACCCTGAGGAGGCAAAAAGGATTGGATAATGACATAACATTGTGGCTTCAACAAAAATATCAGACTACAACCATTTCACGCATAGGCTTGATGGAATTATTGAAAAAGAAATGACACACCCTACATGACAGAAGGACATCTAAGGGAATGGCGTCTGCGATAATAGCATCAGAAAGATGATGGAAAAGACAAGAGTATTATAACTACTCGAATTTCCCTTCTTAAATAAACAAATTGAATTATATCAATATCTTATATTGCACTTTAGGGAAGGGTATTTCTATTTTGTGGGAAGGCACATGAGAATGTCATGCCACCTGATCAACAAAGTAACATGGATAAATAATCAAGGATAAGATTTAGCACAAGCTCTGCAAGATGATGTAGTAGCAGACAACATTGGAGACCAATTGAAATACAAATGAGGAGGGAAGTTCATGTTCATATATGAACTTAAAGATCCTAAGACAAGAGTCATTGCATGACTAATTACTAGAAAATTAGCAGGGGTAGAGAGGTGGACGAAGATCAAAAAAATGTTCCTAAGCATTGCGCATAGGGTAACATAAGGGATAATTTTCAACTTCTCCCAATTTATCGCATATTGTATAACAAAAGATGTCCACTTAGCATAAGAAAATCAAGAAATCAAGTTTCATTGGGATGCGATATTACTTATGATAGTTTTTTATGAAATTGGAGTACCAGAAGGGGATAAGGACCCAAAATGGATATTAAAGCATGAGGATCCATCACCAACAATAATGTATAAAAAAATATGGCACCCATAACACTGAATAATGCATATAAGGCAAGATTCACGAACTAGTTGAAGAACTTACAAAGTATTTAAATAGGATTAGCGAATCCTATGCCAATTACCAAAAGAGCTGGCCAAAGAAGTAGAGTTTGCCTTGGCTATGCATTATTCAGTGGCACAGCTCAAGAAAATTGATGAAACTTGGTCCCCACGGGCTAAGTTACTATATGCCTTTTTAACAAAATATTTTTTGCAATCCGTCAAATGGATTAAAGAATCCAAAAATCTTAACATTGGCACACAAAGGTAGATGTAGATATGCATACACTCCCCACCACTTACAAGCACCCAAAAATGGAAGTGCAATAGGATAAGTAAGAAACACATATCAATAAGCTTACTTATTGGGAGACCATTGTCGTGAAAACTGAAGCGCATAAAATATTCTTCTATCTGTGACCAATGAAGAGAAGAGCAAGTGAAGAAGAGCTCGAGGAACCATTTGAGGAACTAGTGATGTCAAAGCTAGAACAAAGTGAGTAAGAACAAGTGGAGAGTGTTAATGGTTGCAAAGATAAAAATAGACCACACGTGCGCAACTAACCCAACAATATAAAAAAATGATGGATCAACCTGGTGAATGAGTCTATTGAGGAAGGAGGGGGAGAGAAATAGAGTGTAGACCTGCAAAGTGGGGTAGAAACAACGAAACCTGCCCAATCAGGGATGTCACCAAAAATACCAGGAACACAAAACATCAATGTGTAATACTCTCTTATTTAGGTTAGTCCTAAAGAGGAAAATAGTGAAAGCATAGAGGGGATGAAAATCAACTGGATATGGGCCAATGTAGGAAGAGGCTAAAAACAACCCTGAGGAAGTGAGCCGCACAATCGATGAAGAAATGGTCTAGAAAAGGGGTAAAGAGCCACTTCAAGAGTAAGAAGTTGGAATAGTAGGAGAATAATACCCACCCATATATAAACATATGGCTAAGAAATCAATGCATAAGAAAATTCAGGAGGGGAAGGTCATTCATGAATTTTTCTAACGGGAAAGATTGAAGAATATCATGGTAACATAGTGTGTAAAAAGGGCTCTATCATTTTCCTTAGAAACCTGTATAGAAGAGCCCATAGTCAAGCTGCCGAGTGAGAGCATTATGAGCATCCCACAAAGGACAAAGATCATGCTTTACTCGCTACAACTTATAACTTATTAGAAACACAAACAGGAAAATCCTTATTAAAGATTACTCGGGAGGTAGTACAACAAAATGTACAAAACAACAATGAAACAAGAGTATATAGGGCTAATGTAAGGAAGTTGGAGGAGGAATTAAGGGAGACAAAGCAACGACTATGCGAGTCCAACACGAGAATAAAAGTCTCTGGGAAAAATATGCACGCATAGAGACAAAGGCAAAGACCATGAAAGAGTGAATACTATGTAATGATCCTAAGTTTATAAAATATGATTTGCTCATACTAGCTGAAATAATAGACACACTCAAATAATTGGTGGATCTGTTATTCAATAAAATGGAGAAGGAGAGAGACAAAAAAAATGAAAAGTGGGAAAAGTGAAAATATCTGCGTTGTTTGTTCCAAAAATCTAGAGAAATGCAAGGAAAGTACTAGAATGCTAGAGGAAAATGTAGAAAAGGTAGATAAATTACTCAAAGGACTCTATAGGCAGCCAATGATCTTAAACAAGTGAGTTAAGGAGATGGCTAGTAAGCTAGTTGAGATGGAAGATTATTATCTCGATAAGGCTAACAAAAAGGCACTCGTGGAGGACTATGAGAAACTTAGCAAAGAGGTCACCGTGAAAAAGGACAATGTGAAGAAAAAATTAATAGAATTATGAAAGCTCACTGACTAGAAGCTCCAGACATCAAGAAAATATCTTAACCAAAAGATTGCTCAGATGTGCACAATAGTTACAACATCGGTAAAAGGTGCCACCATTTTCAACTAGATATTTCCATAGTTGGATAGTCCAAACCAACTAATTATTAAAGCCGTCAATAACTAGCAAGCACATGAAGATTTATTAAAGGAATAAATGCTAGAAATTTGTAAAGAAACCCAATAACATGTTGCCCGAGGATGGAAAACCAATTTAGTCTAGGGTAATTTTGGAACCAAGTTTTGTATTCTTTATTCATGACCCATTATTCTTTAGATGCATGAGTGGAATTTCATAGGGACTGTGTAGAATATAAGAAGGTGAGTGAGCATAGGTAACCACATAAGAAAAAAGATAGAAAGTATGCGTACGAGAATAATACCAAAAGTCAAGCAAGAAGAGATAGTATTCACGAAGAGGATCATGCAAATAGGATAAGATCAAGGAAAGGGCATGCAGAGCATCATAGGATAAGGATAAATATGAGTTCAAAAATACACTGAAGATTAATTTCTCAACACTTGCATGAAGTTGACTAAAGGTTAGATGAGGCTAAGGATAATCAACATTTTGTGAGGAGGATCAACATGTAGAATAAGATTAAGGAGGAAAGTGGCCAATTTTGTCCATTTTCCGAATGTATTAGTTAATTTTAATTGTAAACTCGAGGGCTATTATTAGCTCTTGTAAGACTAGTGAAGGGTAAGTTCCCACTAGTATAAATACTTATGGAGGGGTCTTGAATGTATGCAGTTTTTATGGGATAGATCAGGGAGAGCCAGATGAGTGGTGTATGGATGACTTGTACTTAGATCCTGATACTAGATGGTTAGAAGTTGTAACTATGCATCAATTAATATATGAGCATTGTGTTTGGTCTATGCATGGCTATGATACATGTTAATGAACTATGAATACAAATCTATCTGCTAAAGTAACATTTCACTTCACCTTTGCTAACCTTGAAGGGACCTAGAGACCTCTTGTGCTTTAGGTGAGCACACCTTAGTTTCACTACAATACGATAGGACAGTGCAGGGGGGAGGTATAAACTAACATGTGGAGGTTGTTGTATTCACACACAGATGGGTATATAGGTCAGTATACTAGACTATCAACACTCTGTCACATCCCTCCATGCTAGACATCACCACCTTTCATGCCATTATGATAAATAAATGACTATAGTAAATGTAATAAATGATGGAATTATCCCACTTGGTGTATATATTTCTTTCTTATTTTGTATTTCTCTATCCACTTCTAATGATGTTTATGAGATAGAGAATATTCAAAGCCATCAACATGTCTGCCTAACATTTAGTGCACTATCCTCCCACCAGTAGGTACAAGTTTCACTAAAACCTATGCATTGTTTTAAGACAATCTTCTTTCTATTCTTTTTCTAGTTTTGAATATATTATTTTAGCTTGTTTAACAATTTTAGAAAAATAATCATGCAGTTGAGATATTTATTGAACTTCCCAGGTCAGTTGTTTTTACTAGGATTTTTTTAAATTATTTCTTATAGTTCAGTTTTATTTTTTTGATATCCATATTTGTTCCCTTATTTCCTTTTAAGATATGAGTGTTTAGTTCACATTTATGCCCTAATTTGTCACTACTTTCAATCACTTCTAATAGAATTTCACTGATAGATTAATTGTAATTGATGAATATGTTCCTATGGAAACTAGTAATATTGTAATACTGAGATGGTGTAAAATCCAAATCTAGTGCATGCATCCCTTATTTCATGTTCCCTCTCCTTATATTCCTCAAACATTCTGAGTTGCCACTTTGATTCACTATATGACCTTTGACTCAATTAATTTGTAGAATTCAATTTTGAAAATAACTTTGTGGATTTTGAATTGAAATTGATCTATTGTCACCCTCTAGAGTAGGCACAAAATACCAAAATTGTGTCCTAACTCTTAATTATTCGCTTGAATCAAAGGAAAAAAAATTATTTTGAAAGAATGATGTGATTCAAAATTGGATACCAAGACGATTGATTATATAGGTGGAAATAGGAGGATGGTATAATTCAACTATGGCAATGTCCACATACATTGATATTGTAGACACTCAAAATTGGTAATTTACACTTTGGAAACCCTTTATTTGACTATGCACTCTTGATATGATAAATACAACTTTTCCATTCCCACTTAACACTTTTCGAGGTCCATTCTTTAGTTTGTTTATCTGTGCTCATTAACATGTCGACACATTATGAGAATATAATGCATAAAAATAAATAGAAAAACATCAATTTATCAGCTCTAGAATTCATGTAGCATATTTTCCACTCCAAGTTAGAACCGTGTAATTTGGTCAATAATTTATATCTAGTCCTAACCCATCTAAATAGTCTTGGACTAACATGTCCTCCAATCTGGCTCAACCTTTCTTAAATAAATAGTCTACAAAACCCTATATAAGTAAGTGCACACTACCTCGTTTGCTAACTTGGAACTCCCAAGGCGATGTACTAGAGCACACTCTTCATACACTAACAAAAGGCATCCAAATCTCCCTAAATATCATAATAGCACATTTGAAGTCATCAAGGCAACACCCAAATTAGGTCTGAAGCTACAAACCAGGTCAAGGCAACCATATCTCTCATTTGCAAGCACTCAAACTTCCTCTCTCCAAGTATTTCAATAAGAGCCAAGTCAAAGTAACCATGGTAAAAACAAATAACAAATAAGATTGATCTATCTAAATATCACATGCTAAGTGGAGAAAGATGTGAGGTTTGAGGCCTCTTCGAGGTAGTGCTAATGGGGGTGCCCACAACTCTTCTAATGTTTGTTTTGTATGACTCTTCATCCATGGATAGGGTTTGCGATGATGATTAGTCCATACAGGGAGCCTCGCTACATATGTAATAACTAGGATTTGACAATGATAAACAGATCCATGAAGGCGAGCACCATAGAAAGTTACAAAAGCCAAAAAAGAGTAGATTCAAGACCATATAATAGGGTCAGGGCTACATAGTATGGTCCTGGAATTTTGGTACAACCTTGCCCTAGATTGATTCATAGTTCCAGCCTCTACTACAAGGATCATTCAAGTCTAACCCCCTAGTTTCACTAGTGCACAATCCTAAATCTCTCTAGAAGTCATCTGTAATCAACTAAGTGCTTCTATGCATATGTTTCATACTTTTGATTACATGTTACATTGATTGGTATATGCTATATTCTTTCTATTTGATATAAGTTACAAATCTATGTTATTATTTCTGTTGTAACAACTTTTTAATATATGTAATCAACTCTAATCTAATCTAAAACCTAATTAAATTGACCTAAATTTTAATTAAGGGTTAAATTTTTTGGTGAACCCACTTTTGATCAAATACTTCACCTAATCTAGGATCTTCTTAGTTCCTTATGTATTAGGCTTGTTGATATCAAAACCGAAATCCTCTAGGGGTTTGTTATGATCTTCTTCAATTTTCTATTTCTCTTTTTTGTCTATATCACCATGTCATTATATTATATCCTCTATGCTCATTGATTCAGGTCTACTAACACTCCCTCATACGCTAGCATTAGCTAGTATCCTTCTAACCAAGTCCATGTTGATGCTTTGCCTATGATCCTACTTACCACATGGCTAATACCCCCTCACTTATGTGGATATACACTCTGAGGCCATTCTTGTCACTACTCGGTTCCCTTTGCACTTCAGTTTTGATTCCATCGTTCCTAAGCTATTAATGTTCTCACTGCACGTCACACTAAGTAATCTATAAGGGGAAATTCGTCTTTGCCTCCTCTATCTATAACTCATGTGGTTAAGCCCATTACACATTCTAAGGAGTATGTCCTATTAGAACAACTTAATAATATTAATGCTAATATATCACTCTTAGAGATCCTCCAAAAAGCACTGGTGTATAAGGACATCCTCCAATCTACTTTGGGATCATTTACATTACCTAATAATACTCAACCAACCACTTTTGCTTCTCTCATGGATAATTTTAAAGCCCTTGAGTAGGCTATTACCTTTAAAGCCACTAATATCCCTACTATCTTTAATTCTGATACTTGCTCACCTCTTTATATCATCGCACATGTTTAGTGTTTTATCATTAAGTGGGTTTTGATTGATAATGGGTTTGGTCTCAATAGCTGTCATAAGTCTCTTCTATTACAAATAGGCATTTCTCCTAGTGCGGTCAATACTACTGTTACTACCATTTATGGTTGTGATAATGTTACATGCTCCACATTAGGCACTATCACTCTGGATGTTCATATTGGCCCTACAACAATACCAACCACTTTTCATATCATGCATAATGTTATTCATTACATCTTACTCTCGGGTTACCCTTGGATACATCATATGCAAGTAGTTCCTTCTGCTTTCCACTGTTGTGTTAAATTCCTACATAATGACATTTAGCACACCATAGTAATTGATCCTGATCCCTTTTACTATTGTCAACTTGATATGTTTCATCCACAATTACCTTTTATCACTCATCCATTACAAACCATCCCTATGGACAATCTTAATACTTATGTTGTTGGTGAAACCAACCACCACTCTGATTCCATTCCATCCCAATTTCTAGAAATTTTTGTAGCTCTAAGCACCTCAATCCTTCCCTCATTTTTCGTCACTCTCTTGCAACTAAAATTTACTACTCCCTTAGTGGATGGTTTTGTTCAAAAACTAATGTACTTGAATAGTCTATTGATAGTGATGATGACACGATTGACCTCACTGATGACAATTTTCATAACCTCAACTTCAATCCAATCAATGAAGATGAATCTATGTTTTATTCTCTCTATGTCTCCACTTGACATAAGCATTATCAACTTAAGTTATATCTCTAATATTTGTACTGTCAACCCCCGTCTCTCTGATAATATTTTCACCCCACTACAAAATACAGTCAACACATTGGATTCTCTACGACATGTACATCTTATTTTCATCCAAGCTCATATTGATACACCACACCATTTGTTACCTATCATGATTGATCTTGGATTCCTCATTTCAACTTCTAAGTGGCGTCATTCTAATCTTAACCTTTCCCACTAACCTGGTATCCCATTTTGTAAATATCATTACATTTCTGAACATGACACTGATCATTGGAAATCTTTGGTCCGCTTAATCAATGAGCTTAAAACACGTGAACATATTTTTTTATTACCTATAACAATGCCCTCCCTCACATTTTCCTATTCTACCATTTTTCCTATCTCAATCGTGTCATCACATTTTGATACTTTTACTAGCATTGTTTATATTCATGGTCACTATTAGCCACATTTTCCACTCAATTTGCATACAAACAAAAATGTATGTACCCATGAAGCCTTGCCTCTTTTAGAACTTGCACCCTCTGAAATTACACCCCTTCTCACACCCATGAAGAAATTTCAAGGTTATATTATGCTTATTGATTTCCTTCAACCTTCATATTATCACCACTAAAATTTGGGCCTCTCTTGATCCCTGATAATATCGCTAGATTTTGGACGATCTTGGTTATGATGTATATCTAGCACACTCACAACGAATATATCTGGCACACTCACAATGAATAAATCTAGCATTTTTTTCCTCTACTTACTGACATGACTACTATTTGCAACAACTGATCCCTTGGTGTATTGGGGTGCCTTGGTCCCACTTTTAGGCACCTCAGTCTATGCACATTTTGGGGCATTTCTAGCCATTTGTTGTCTTTATCTTTTCCCCAGTCGGCCTTGTCAGGATTAATTACAAAATCAAGCTTGAGAACCTTATAAATATAAAGCTATAAGACCATAATAAGGTTCCTAGGTCATAACATCAGATACTACTATCACTCCATCTAAAGTTGCATTCATTGCACCACTTGCATCCACATAGTGCCATGCATCAAGGCTAGGAGATATGCATCCCACACACTTCATAGGGTGAGTGATTCTATTCTATTACATGCACACATGCTAATTACATTTTTTATATTTACTATTGTTTGCTACTTCACAAAGTACGACTAACACAAGAGCACTTAGGGAACGCCATGCATACACTCACTAGAATTACATCTGGGTCCGAAATGTAGTGCAATGCTCACTGATAAGACCACTAGTTTGGTAGCTAAGGTGAGTTCGACCCATTCATTTGCATCTTCTATTTTTCTAGGGTTTGATAATTCCTTTTGCATTGCAGGTCATTACACAGCTCACCCAATAGATCCAGTGTGACAGACGTGAAATATTCAGAGACACCTTGCGACTATATTAGATTAAGGTTTTGAGCATTTATAGTGCTCAGAGAGCCCAAATTACATACCAGGGCACCCTGGGGTGCCCCAGTACATTCCTAGATGCCCCAGTCATCTCAAATCCTCCAGATATATCCTTCACAGAGTCCCTGAGTGTTCATCTGCACTTCTTGATTTCATTTCCAGATCTGTGACAACTTGCGACACTCACTTCCAATCAACTAAGCTAATTCTTTTCCCTCTCTTACACATTTAGGGTTTTATTTCACTTAGAATAATTTACTTGCATATATTCCATACTGCTTTAGTCCATTTATTAAAATGTTTTAGTCCTCCTAATTAGATTAGCATTAATACCCTAGTGTCCCCTTTTAGGCCAACTAGATTATCATTTTTGTTAATCATTTTGGTGAACCTGACGTCTCCTTCTAGCACCTTCTAGGGTTTCTTTCCTCCCTTTCCTATGACTCCTTCTCCCGAGGAATTTACTAAAACCCACCTTAAAGCCATCAATGACCACCTTTCCAAACACCCACCAGATTTAGATTTACTCTTACACGTGGTTCGTGAAGAGGCTACTAACTTGGCCCAAATCCATCCTTCTATAGCTTTTCCCACTTCCGTCGCCACTCAACCCCTTACTTCTACACTCCCACATATCTCCACTATTTTGGTTATGGTTCTCACTCCTACTAATCATTTCACACCTCCTTTGGTCTCGCATCAATTACAGAGCTCAACTGTAGGTAATCATGATTTAACCTCTTTATATCATGATCTCCAGGCTCAAATTTGCAAATTGTAACATGCAACTACGTCTCCTTTATATTCTACCATCTTGTTGCATAATCCCTTCACACCTATCATTTCCACCTACCCCCTCCTTCCTAACTTTTTCACCCCTAAATTTCCCTCTTTCAATGGACATAGCGACCCGCAGGAGCACCTTCGTACCTTCCATGTTTCTGGTCTCGATTTTGCTAATGATCCACCTCCTCTTGACCAAAATATTTCCTCATAGTATCCATGACTACACCATGCGTTGGTTCTATGATTTACCTATCCATTATGTATATTCCTTCACACATTTAGCTGTCACCTTTCTCCCACACTTCTCCATCAACATCATTTCTAAGATGATGTACGCCCAACTAGCACAACTCAAGCAAGGACCCAAATGAGCAATTTGTAAATTATGTTTTAAGATATAAGAATAATATTTATAAAATGACTAATGTTTTGACCAACTCCAAACTGCAAGATTTGTTCATAAAAATTCTCTTAGCACCTTTCGAAGAAAGTGTCCTCTTCGAGACCTTTTCTTCCTTTGATCAAAAATTCCATACTCTTAAACTCTGAGAGTCTAAACTCCTATCCATTGGAAAACTTAAGTATCAGCAACAACTTTCCTCCTCTACTCATTTTCCAAACAAGACACCATTCAAACCTTCTACATCTAAACCACCCGACAATAAGCTCACTATTAACGCTATTACCCCTTCCAAGGAAATTCAATCCCAACTACTCAGGCGTATGTTCACCACCCTTCATATGGCGCCGTATCTTATTTTAAAACAACTCTTCGACATCAATCTCATTACCCTCCCTCCAACACTTAAATTAGACCCATCACGACCTAAAGCATGCAATTACAATGAACATTTCCATTGTGATTATCATCAATGTGTGAGACACTCTACCAATCAGTGTCTAAAGCTTCACACGATTATCCAAGACCTCATCAACAACAAGCTCAAATTTCTGGAACCTATTAGCCCTCCTCCTTATAAGGATACAGGTAAAATCAAAATTTTTAACACTAATTCCCACCAACATGACAAAAAGACTACAAATTCTTCTTCTAATCATATATATCATGCCACACCACCTCCAGATGTGGGTATGCTCAACTTTTTAGTCGCTAACACTGACACGACCCCACATGTTATCTCTTTCTCTCATAATGACTACGACGCTTCATTCGTATCCAACTATTTACATATACAGGCATCTATTGGCTCAACCTCTATCAACAATGCTAAATTTGATCCATATTTGCCTACTAGCGCATGTTCTCTATCCTTCTTATGCTCTATTAGGTACCCTCCATTACACATCAACTATCCATTCAACCAACTACATGGTGTTGTTAAGTTACATATCACAATCGGTCCTCTCACTCTTCTCATCCATTACCTTGTTAGTGAAACAGTCAAAGGTTGTGTTTTATTGTTTGACCTCGATTGGATTCATAAATCTTAAGCTATTATTTCTATGAACCATTTGTGCCTTAAATTTGTTTACAAAAATCAAGTTATTTCCATTAATGACATCCCTCCTTCACCTCCAAAATTGTTAGCTTTTTGTTCCAGTCCTCATGTGTCTCCCCCTCTTACTCACACAGATCCTCTGTAGTCACTACATGTGCATCCTATTCCTACTTCACTGCCTCGATTGGCCCCTATGTGACCACTCCATTCCATTAGTCCTACACATTGATATAAGCCTATTCCTAGGAATGCTACTGTATCCTATTGCCGATCACTGACTCATTTTATTCCACATGACTCATTTCCTCCTTTACGCACAACACCTCTTCGATCCCCATTACCGACACACTTTACTACACCATGACATTCGTCCTATATCCACCCATCATATGCATATCAGCTTCATTCCCCCTTTGCAGAACTTATCTCTTATACCACCATTACTCGAATATCCTCCTGAGGTTTCATCATCCCAGCCACCAGTCAATAGACCTTCGTCCTTCGATCTCATTGGATGATTTCCCTTACCAAACTACTTGGGGGGCATCACCATTACCAATCCTCAGTTTTTCGTATTAGCATAATTTCACCCCTACTCTTTACATTCTCCTTCGCACATACACATACTTCTTATGCCTTCTAGTACCCTCATTTCCCGATGACACACTCTTGTGCTTCAATTCACATTGGACTGTTGAGGGATTACCATTACATTGAACCCCACACACTACACTATAGGTTCTACACATTTATATTCTATTACATACATCGCACATCTTACATTTTATCATCATCTCTACACATAGCTCACATCTTACATTATCCTATACATACCTCATCTACTAGTCATTTCCCCCTCATTCATCTCATACGCACTATAATAGTCATCATTATATATGAGTCTAGTTTTATATTTCATCCAAACATTCTATATTTATGCTAGGTCACATTATCTATGGGTTTAGCTTTACCTCTGATCACTACAGATTCTATCCACACTTATATCCAAATCTTTCATCATCTACACAACATACCTTTCTTACATTGTCTTATTCACATAGCACATCTATCCATCCTATCCATTATATACTACACTAGATTCCATCATCTATATGGGTCTAGTTCCATCTATCATCTTTACATCTTCTATTTCAATATACAACTATTGATGCACCCTACATACCCACTTTGCACTTATACATCCTTTTTATTCTACATGTTACACTAGATTTCCTTATACACGTGTCTAGTTTTACCTATCATCATTACAGATTCTATTTCTATCTCCACACTTATTACATTACACATTCCATACCCACTACACATTTTACATTACACTGCCTACACCGCACATTCACATGCCTTGGTCATTTATATTATGTTGTTTTCTATGCGTTACACTCACCACCTTATGACTCACTGTAGTTCCTTGGTCCATACTTGACTACTGAGGGTTTACCAATCAAATGGACCTTACATTCCCAATGTGACAATTTCCTAATTCACCATTTCACGCATTAGCGACATACACCTTAGGTTAAATTTTCACCCATTCGTAGCATCTTGTAGTGGTATACGCTTTAGGCTAAATCACCATCCTCCCTTTATCATCTTCTAGTGGCATACACCTTAGATTACATCACCACTCCCTTATTATTCATCTTATAGTGACGTACGCTTTAGGCTAAATCATCACCCATTTCCATTCCTTCATCTGACAGTGATATACGCTTAGGGCTAAATCATCACTCATCCATTCAACATGTCGTGGTATACGCTTAGGCTATAGTGTCCACACAAATCTTTCTGTTTCATCTCCATACACTCATTCTACAATGATATATGCTTAGGGCTAAATCATCACTCTTCCATTCCACAAGTCATGGTATATGCTTAGGCTATAGGGTCCACGCACATCTCTCCACATGTCACATTTCATCAACGTTACATATACACACTCATCACAACAAGTTAGACACAACCAACACTACTCAACCATTTCCTGATGACACACTCTCACTTATAGTTCATTCTTGACTACTGAGGGGGAAAACAAAAATGAACCTCATTACATACACTTCCATCCACTTGGGGGGCACATTTCCCCTATCATTCCATTTTGCATTCCATTCCATCCACCCACAACATACTTCATTATCTTGGTGGCATTTACTCTTGCTTACTGGTGTTTTGCATACTCACTTTATTACACATGTTAGTTTGCTTTCTTATATGTCATTATCATACACACATGTGCATTCACACCTTTGTTTAGTGTGATCATAGATACAAGACTCTACATGTGGCATGGATGCTCGCCATCTACCCTTCCTATACCGGTCGCTGGGGGCATCCACATTCATCTTATCTAGGTGTTATTGTTCCATTTTGTACTTAGCATCTTATACTACTTGTTCATCAATGTTTTGACATATTGGTTATCACTCTAGCATGATAATGGGTGTTGCATGTGCAACACTTGTTTTTTACCAGATAACACCCTAGTCACGCTGACACATCACTCAGCCTTGACTGAGCACTCACCTGAAGCACGCAAAGGTACCAGGTCCCTCTTTAGGGTTGCTGTAGCAGGATGTTAGCATGATGAAGGAAGAAACATATAGATTCATAACTAATCCATCATTCTACAATGCATGCTACCCTTAGATCTATGAAAGAACAAGCTTTAAACAGTAATCATGATTGAATCAATAACATGCACTACTCAATTACACACAGAATGACACTTAGATTCAGCCAATATCTTCCATCTATTAATAAATATAGAAGCTCCTTACAGTAATGTCAATCTATACCAATGTGCGTATGGATCTGATACAATAATTCAGTCATATGCGTATATCTCTATACCTCCATACATCCATCACACATACATACACACACACACTCTCATGTATCATACTATGTACCTAACATCATATATATAGGGTGGGGACTTTCCCTTCACCACTTATCTATTCCAGAAATAGGCCGCATGCTATTGATAGCCACATGCCATTTACAGGCATAGCCACACATGCAAGTGTGCTATCTATAGACCTCTTGCAGTTAACTGAAGTGTCAATCCTATTCTTAGCTCGTCTCCATGAAAAATGCTTTAATCCGCCCCTCCAAAGATAGACAATGCATGGCGCACACGTCTCTGCATCGTTGGTGTGTTCTGCACGCCATCTTCTAAAAATAGGTCTTCATGCTCAAAATCAGCTAAGTCCTGAAAGCTGAACTTTCCTTCCGCATGCGGGTCCTTCCTGTCCTTCCGCGCCCTTGATCCTGGCCTTCTATCCCATGCGGACTCCTTGTGTGATCTTTGACAAGTATTCTTTGATCAACATTACCCCACACTAATCTCATTGTCGTCCCGACAATGGGTATCTCCAAAAATTGAAGTAAAGAATAGAAGAATGGAAAGAATAAGAATGAAAGAATGTAGATAAATAAAGAATTTCTATGAGGTTATGAGGCAGCCTCCTCTGTATCAGTTTGAAGTATCAACTCTGGATACTCCTTTATTTCGGCCTCCAAAACCTACCATTCAGTGAGTGCTTGTTCTGCTTTTTCTGGGATGTCCACAGTAATGGATTCCAACTCATCCCTCGTAATCTCTCCTTTTTCATTCTGCAGAACCAACACAATGCTGGACATTGATGTCATTCTCCCTTCTAAAAGATCCATCTTCTGCGCAATTAGCTTCCCAAGCTCTTCCAGCCGAGTCTTGTGTGGCTCTTGTGCTGCTGCCAGGGCCTTGCGCTTCTATTTAACCATTGACAATATTTCTGCACATGGCCCAATGTCTCATCCTTCATTGCTTTCTGGACCTCATTGTTTTCTTCTAGGGTCTTTATGTTGATAAGCACCTCTGGAGCTGTGCATATGTTTAAATCCTGGTCTGTTTTCTTCAATACTTCCTTGTAATGCTTGCAACAACCCTTCATAAGATGTAATCTTTCACATCACTGAGGCTTTCTCTCATTCGGCATCTTGCTCTGAGCTCCTTAGCGTGCTGGCATGCATAGAGGTTCATCTTCAAGTACCAAGTCCACCAACTTTCCTACATAGTGTATCACTGAAGGAAACGTCTGTGGTACCTTGGCCTCCAAGTGTGGCCTTGCTCTAATGACATTGTCCCCAATCTCCTCTGCGATGCTGATAAATACCTCATTTTTCTTCTACTGTGAAGTCCCTCTCTTACGTTATGTGTGCTATCTCTGCATCCTTTGTCTTCAGCTCCTCACGCAACACTCTGATTGTTGTAGCTTTGTCCATGTTTCTTCTAGCCACCTCAGTAGAAACCTTCACCAATGCATTGCTGACCTGCTCATCTGACATGACAGTAGGCTTTACTGTCATGTGTCTAGCTTGGGGTGCCTTCTTCAGTCATCTCGAAATGCATGAATCTTCACACACATCAAAGTCAGGCTCATCCATGTGGGTGTGCATTGACCATGATAGTTGCTTTCGAGTGCGCACAGTCACCATATCCTCATCCATTAGCTCCCAGCCGAATAAATCCTTCTATGCTATCGTGCTCTGGAAGTGGGCATGAACAATTTTTCCTGCATCCTCTACATACCCCATGGCTGGTGGAATGTGCTCTCCACTTGTTCTTCTAGACCGTTGCTGCTTAGGAACTTTAGCTTCCAAATTTGGGACTTGTGTCTCCATGTCCTGAACATTCTCTGCAGCTGTCTCCTCTGGTCTTTTCTCATCCTCTTCTTTTTCCTTTGATTCCTCACCCTGTTCTTCTATGTTCTCTGGAAGTGTAGGAGAATTAGGCGTGCTTTCCTCTGACTCTTCTGCCTCCTCATTTAACTTCAGTTTCCTCCTTCTTTGCATGGTTGCCTCCTTTTGTGGAGAGAGTCTGGGTGATCTGTGCACCGTGGTTGGAGTAGCACCTTGGGTCCTTGTTCTCCTAAACACCCTCTTAAACCTATGCTCCCCTTAGACTGCATTCAAGTCCTCATCATCCCCCTCTTGTGGCTGAGGTGGTGTAATGGTGCACTTAGCTTCACCCTTATTTGTAGGATGTCTCCTACCTCTATGCTCCAAACCACCACTATCTTCACGCTCCTCCTCCTCATCCTCCACTTCAATTGGCTCTGTGGGCTTAGGCGCTGGGATGTTCTCCATTGTATGATTTCCCTTTGGTGGTGCTGGAAGTGTGAACTCACCTTCCACATACTTGTTATTCTCCATCTTTGGCTTCAGCTGGAGATACACCAATGCTGCCCCCACATCTGCTACATCCAGACTTATTGGCTTAATATTCAACACCTCCAAAATGATCCTCTCTGTATAAGCACTTCTTCCAGGATACACATACTTCTTCCTCAACGTATGGTAGTCACAGTCTACCTTATCTGCATTGAATACCAGTCAGCGCGTGTCTATAAATTTGTGAACAGATGCTTGGAAATACCTTGCAGTGAATGCGTAAGGAAATTTACACCAAGGGCTCCAGACTCCATCTTTCATTGGGAAGCGCATGATGTAGAAATGTTGATATATAAAAAACTGGACTTGTTTCCCTACCACTGTTGGTAGGTCCTTTGGGATGCACCAATCTTCTCCAAATGCCATGCGGAGCCTGTCATACCATTTCTCCACCCTTTTCTTTACGTCATCTGTCATGGCCCCTTTACATAGGTACTTGCTGAATCTTTCAGCTGGTGACTTGTTCTCCATGGGGTATTCCCATACTTTTTCCTTCGGTCCGTCTGGTACTCCAATCTCCATGAATACCAGTGATAGTAGAACAACCCCAAAGCTGATCTTCCCTCTGTGTGCACTTCTTCGACTATTTGTTCTGCAATATAGCCTACAATGTTGTAGATTTCCCCTTCTGACATCTTACGCGCAACATGTAACCACATAGTATTTACCTGTGACCACCACTCCTGATCATTCAACTTTGTAACAAGGTGTGCTGTAGCTTGCACAACTAGACAGTTCTTCAATTTGTCTATATCCATTCTGTGCGGACCCTTTAGGTACCCCAACTCCTGTCTGGTCTTTAAAATCATGGCTTTATCTATGAGATCACTTTTTATGTCCTCTCCTGTGGCCTTCAAACCTGTAACTGATGAGATAAGCACAGATGAGATTCTAACTCTGCATCCTGCAAAGTAGAAGAAGTCCTCGTGCACCCTGCTCATGAGCCACTGATACAAGGGCTCATACTTCCTGAAATATGGAAGATCATATAATTGGTAGACCCCAATTCTCTTCAGAAGCTTCTCTCCTTGCATCATCATAAACTGGCATGTCATCTGCGTCGTATGCACTTGTTCGTCCTAGCAGTGAGCAAGGAATTGAGCTCCTTCTTGTTCTCCAAAGTCCTGTGATTGTATTCACTTACTTTGCTCTTTCTAATGGGTGAATCCCATTCCTGGCCAATGATGACTCCTTCTGGATATTACATTTCTGAAAAATGGCTTTCAGGTGCCATCTCTTCCTCCTCGATGACCACCTTCTTCTTTCCTTTTACTGCTACTGCAGATGCCTTCTTAGGTGCCATTTTTACCTTGCAAATGTCTCCTCTTTAACTCTGCAACTTTGTGAATCAAACCCTAGCTCGATTCAATCATGCCCTAGGTGGAAACTTCATAACCTAACTCTTTTCTGTCTCCTTGCTTCACTCAAACCCTTCACCACTGGGGATGCAAGCTTCTTTTCACACAGATCTGGTTGTCACACTTGGTTTCACACCCTTCGCACCTTAACCTGATCACTTAGCTCTTTGCACTTGGCTCTTTCCTCAAATACTCTTAGTCGCAATGGTAAAAATGAATCTGCATTCCATCCTTATATAATTTTTTCAAATTTTGATGCATTTATTGCTCCTTCACCTACCAAATATCCCCTCATTCATTGACCAAATTCATTTGTTCCGTGTGGTACATCTTCGTGCCCTAGCTATAACCTTCTAGCATGCCTTCCTACCCTCTGGTCACAAACTTCTCTTCAGTGCATGCCCTTACACCTGAGTACCTCATCACTATACCTTCTCCTGGTAGCTATCATGGCCTCTGCTTACCTCATGTTATACTATTCTTTCATTCATCTCCATCCTTGGTCACTTTTGAGAAGCAATCTTCTTTTGACTTAAAGCACACCCGTAGCAGCTTATTCCTTTCACCTTTCAATTCCCACAGTATTTTACTTGGATAACTACAACCACCCCACACTAAAGGTATGTGTAGTCCTCTGCGCATAAACATTCTTCATATAGTAATTAGCTTCATGCACGCAAGCGTGCTTATTACACAAAAACAACAACTAAATTGACAAAGCATAGCGACAATGAAGGAAATACATTAAGGAAATACATAATTGAAAACCTAATCTAAATGGAAATACTACCTTATTACAAACACCAAGAAGACTTATTTATAGTAGGGCTTCAGCCTACTCCCGTTAAAGTAACCGGGTAGCCGTGTTCCATCAAGTGCTTCTAACTGGAAAGCACCTGATTCAAGTATATAAGTGATGACATACGGCCCCAACCAATGTACTTTGAGCTTTCCTGGATGGCACAAGAACTTTGAGTCATAAAGAAGTACCATTTTTCCAATCTCAAACTTCTTATCCCTTATGTTTCTGTCATGCCATGCCTTCTACCTGGCCTTTTCCTACTTCTGAATCCATCGTGTTATGGCTCAATCGCTCATCCATTTGAATCATCTTATTGATATGCTCTTCTAAATCATGTTCCTCAGCTAGACCTCTAGTGCGCGCAATGCGCAAAGAAGGTAACATAAATTCTATAGGGAGAATGGCTTCCATGCCAAACACCAACTAAATGGGTGTGACTTTGTTCAATCTCTTGTAAGTTGTTCTATATGCCCAAAGAACAACTGACACTTTGTCATCCCAATCCTTTCTTCCAACATCACAATTTTTTGTCAAAGTCTGGCTCAAAATCTTGTTGAAAGCCTCAGTAGTTCCATTTTCCTGAGGATGGTAGGGTGTAGTTTTATGGTGTGCAACCATAAACTCATCTAATAGGATCCTGATTGTCTCATTCAAAAAGTGTGTACCCCTATCACTTGTCAAGCTTAAGGGACATCCATATCTTGTAAGAACATTCTCCCATAGAAACCTAGCTACTGTAGCTGTTGTACAGTCCTTTGTAGGTGCTGCTTCTGCCCACCATGTGAGATAATCTGTGCAAGTAATGATATAGCACGATCCAGTCCTGTGCGTGGCTGGTGAAATAGGTCCTACAAAGTCAATGGCCCATTTCTCAAATGGTTTGACACTAGTAATTGGTCTCAAAGGCATCTCATCTCTTTGCCCTAGTTTTCCTAGGTGCTGACAATGATCACACACCTTACAATATTCTTTACAGTCCTTATACAATGTCTCCCACCATAATCCAACAAGTAGGATCTTTCGGGTAGTCGCATCACCTGCATAATGGCCTCCTGCAATACCACCATGAGCTTCTTCCATGATATCCTTACGCTCATGCTCTAATACACAACGGTGTAATACTTCATCTCTTCCTAACTTGTAAAGGTCACCACTGATTAACATAAATGGTGTCGTGCATATAACAAGCTGTTTCTTTTCTAATGCTTTCATTCCTTCTAGTGCCATACCTGTTCGTAGAAAGACAACAATGTCTTCTAATTCCATGGGCACGCATTGTAACCTATATAACTGTGCATCTGGCATGGTTTCTTCAATTGTCTGTGCTTCCTCTCCTGAGTTGATTCTAGATAAATGGTCTGGTCCAGAATTGCTTTTCCCTGGCTTCACCACAACTGTGAAGTCAAACTCTTGAAATAGGAGCACCCATCTACATATGCGCCCCTATAAGATGGGCTTGTTTACCAAGTACTTCAATGCCATGTGATCTGTATAAAACACAAATGGTGTTGCTAACAAGTACTGTCAAAACTTGTGTAATGCATAGATCATTGACAAAGCTTCACGCTCTGTAGTTGTATAATTCTGTTCAGCAGGAGTCAGCTTCCTACTAGAAAAACAGATTGGATGATCTACAATACCTTCACCAGGTTGAGCTAACACAACACCAATGGCCATGCCAGAAGCATCCACATGCACATGAAATGGTTTATCCCATGAGGGAAAGCACAGAATGGGCACGGTAGTAAGTTTCTCTTTTAATATCTCAAACACGCGTTGCTGCGGTTCTCCCCAATAAAATGTACCTTTCCCCTTCAGTAACTCTTCCAAGGGTGCAACAATTTTGGCATACCCTTTGATGAATTTTCTATAATATCCTGTATGACCTAAAAATCTGCATTGCACCTCACTTTGACTGGTAGGCGCTTCCAGGCCTAAAATGACTACAACCTTGGTTGGATCAACCAACAAACCTTCCTTGCAGATTATATGTCCTAACAGTATCCCAAATGGTGTAGAAAATATGCATTTCTTGATGTTCAAAGAGATACTCAATTATCTGCATCGTTCAAACATTAAGCGCAGATTGTCACAATGATCTTTCACAAGCCCATATACTGTCCAATCATCTAGGTAGACCTATAAGAAGTTGTGAATAAAATATTTGAATGCCTGAACAACTATGCATGAGAATACAACAGGCACATTTTTCAATCCAAAAGGCATCACAGTATAGGAAAAACTACCCCATTTAGTAGTAAATGTTGTCTTTTCTTGATCCTCCTGAGCAATCCTAACCTGATGATACCCAGAAAACCCATCTGTGAAGGAATATATTTCACGCCCTACAACTCCTTCTAGTATTTCCTCAGTGAATGGCGTAGGGAATGGATCTGTGACACATGTAACATTCAGCTCCCTGTAGTCCACACATATTCTAATTCATTCATCCTTCTTGATATTGATCACCATTGGGCTAACCCATTCTGACTCATCAAGGGGCTTGATAATTCCATATTTCAACATTTTATCAATTTCTTCTTTTACCTTTTCATGCAAATTAGGATTCATTCTGTAAGGTCTCTTTCTAACTGGTCGTGCACCATCCTTAAGTTTTATCTTCATTTCCCTAAGTGATTCATGCACACCTTTAAGTTCATGATACCCTTGAGGGAATAAGTCCTGATAATCCCTGAGTAACTCGATGATCTTTGCTACCTCTGAGTCTGACCAGTAGTCTCCAATTATGGCCTCCTTAGGCTCAGCCTCCGAACCTATATTCACCTTCTTTGTCTTCATGGGTTCATGGTAGGTGTGCGTATCCTTTTCTACACTTTCCAAGACCTCACACACCCCTTGTGAATGTTCAATATCCAGGTTCTCAACTTCCTCATCATCCATGATGTAAACCATCTTTCCTTTCTCTTTCTCAAAGCAAGGGTGTTCAAGTAGTATAGAGTCCATTTCTTCTTCCTTTTCAAAATGTGCTCCAGACTCTACCTCACTGAATAATTCCTGAATATGCTCTTCTAATTTTGCACTATCTCCCATAATTAAGCACTTGACAAATTTTAATGCCTCTTCTACGTGAGGTTTAGTCGAGAAGTATTCAAAGGTTTGGATCATTCCTGCAGTCAATTATTTTCATTTTCCAGTCTCTCGATGTAGTTTTGCATATACATACCAGGCGTGTGCACATCCTTGTAGCGTAGAATACAGACAATGCACCCAGAGTGAAGGTGGTAATGCCTCTTGTCCTACTGTCTAGAGTCTCTCACACTGCTAAATGTGATGTTGAACACGTTTGATCACCACGATAAAGTGCAGATCTGCGTAGGTGCATTATTCCTTATAAAACCTAATAGATAAGGACCGACTCCAATCTCTTCCCATTCTATAAGATTATCTATGTGGACTACCCACTAGTGCACTGCTATCCCGCATAAGGTATATATTAGCATAGCTCTTCTCTTAATTTGATCTATCCACTATGTTTCCATGGCTTTAAAAATGCAGGAATATCTTCTACCCCTGTATACCAATGTACTGTTCTACCTATCCATCGAACCGAACAAAGTCCATTCCTTATGTGCAACCACTTTTTACCTCGCACCCTACTAGTTCATATGTACCATGAGCCAATGTTTCATCACAAGCAATACTCATAGTATCACTAATAGAATGAGAATCCTCCCACTGTAGGATGCCTTCTTTTGATGGCTCATTGACCTCTGGGTCCTGAATAGTGCGTACATAAATTCTGTTTAAGTCCTCCTCACTTAGAGGCTCAACATATGGTGTAGACTTCCCATCTGTCAAAGGTATCACAACCCTTTCCTCCTTTTTCTTCAAAGTCTGATATACCCCTTATTGAATCTCAAGTCATCATTATTCACATAACACCAAGGGCGTCCAAGCAGGGCTGGAAAATTGTCTGCTTCTGCAAGTGCTAAATACCTCAAAATCCCTAGTGAACTTGGCCCCTTGTATAGTTATAGATGCATCTTTCAAAACTCCTATGGGAGTGGCCTTAGTCCAGTTTTCCATAAATAACACATTAGATGATGGCTGCAATAGAGGCCTCCCCATTTGTACCCATGCATCTAATGTAAGAACATTTACTTCCGCACCTGTATCAATCAATATGTTGCTCAACAGCCACCCATCTAGAACAACATTCAGAGTAATTTCTTTTTCATAGTCAATGCTATCAAGGGGAATATTTGCATGCAGAATCTGCTGTTTGGTCTCAAAGATTGGCACACGGAGTGTTCCCTTTTAATCAACTTCCTAATAGTGGAATAATGTTCTCCTGGCGCAACATCTTACACACCTCTCATAGATCATCGACATCAGTTTGGACTATCTTTGATGCTTTCTTCTGCTTATTTAGGTACTATATCTCACCCTGAAGATTCCTTAACACTTCCATGGTATCCTGGTAAACTTCCTTCTGATGAGCAGGATCTGGGTACCTTGCATGTAAAACCTCCTCCTTGGTGATTGTAGGCTTCTGGTGTAATGCCTCTCTTGTGCGCGCCACTTCAGCTTGTGTAGTAATCTTCACTATCAATGCCTCAGGTCCTTCTGCTATCTTGGGCATCCACTGATCTTCTACCATGTGTTGGATTCTAACCATCCCAATGCCTTTATTTTCTTGCTTATGCTGCTTACTCAGATGCTCATATAAGTCCAAGCACTCTTCATAGCTATGGTTCTTTCCGCAGAAAGAACATGTAATATTTTGAGGACATTCATGCCTATAGTGGTTAGGATATCCACATGTATAACATGTTCCATGAGGGAACTCACCTCTTCCTCCACCACAGCCTCATCCTCCATATCCACCACGATATCCACGTCCCCTTCCATGACCTCCTTCAAAACACCCCTCATTCCTATCATAGCACGTTTGATTATGATCCCAATCCTGGTGCTCATTCTTACCCTTAGAATTATCTGTTGATACTTGTCTGTCGTACCCTAATGTCTATAACATCCTAGATTTGACCAATCAACTGACAATCCTCAATATCATGGGTCGTGGACCTGTAAATATTGCAAAAGCAAGATACATTCTTCCTTATCGTGCACTGTAACAAAGGATGGTGACTAGCATCATGATTCAAATGACAGATCTCACAATCCAACAGTAATGAGCATACAAATCTGTGAGGGCAACTATCCTTGGTGTGACCTTCCACTTCACAATTTGTACGCCAAATTCTTGAGTGAGTTTCATGGGATGAATTTGTTAATAGCTTCTCTAACTTCTTTACCATAGTTGTAATCTGTGCCTCTAAGAATGGACTAATGCCAGTGTCAATGCTCCCTACTGCCTCAGCATGCAAAGATACTTCCAATGCTTCACGTAGATCAGTGTATGTCTTATGTGACAACACCCTTCTAAAAGGTGTAATCAATCCTCTAATGAACCATTGTGCATGCTGGCTAGCATGAATATCAGAAGATAGCTTAGATAGAAGTGTCTTAAAATGAGCATCATACTCATGTACACTCTCAGTAATGCCTTGCTTGATATCCTTGAGCGCACTTATACTCTTTTACTCAAACTTAGGGATATGGAACTCTTTTAAGAAAGCATCCTTCAATGGTGCATAATCCATGCAAGTTTGATTAGAGTCAAACTTCCTGTACCAGCTGTGTGCATGTCCCTGTAATGTAGTAACAAATTGACTTACCTTGCGCTCAGCAGCCATGATCCCTTTAGCGTGCCACAAGATTTGACACATATGCACATGTTCAACAACATCCTTTATACCTCTATATTCCTGGAGACGAAGATACATCTCCATATAGATATTTTATGGTTGCTGCGGACCTTGACCACCTGATCCAGAACCTCCTGTATTCCCTCTGCCTCCAGAACCACTAGATCCACCAGAACTAGAACCACCTATACCTCCTGAACCTCCACATGTAGTGGGAATAGGAGCTATATATGTACTCCCCTGTGCTATAATAGTAGTACTATACTGAACCTCTATAGTCTGTGAGGTAGTTCCACTTCCAGATGTGAATCCAACATTATGTGCGCTCACATTCTGTGTGGATGATGTGCTTAAGAATGTTCCTCCAAATATCATTGAAGCCGTCTATCCTACCATTGATGTACTTGATCCCTGACTTACTCCTGCTCTCCTGGTTCCCAAATTAGCTTTCTGGTTAACCAAGCGCAAGGGCTAGGTCACCAGGTGGATTAAGATGCACGCCCACGGTCCAGGTAGTCTCTGCTTGCGCACTTCTGTGTGAGGCCAAGGGGGATCTCTGTCATGTTTTCCAAGATGGGGGATTTCCTGATGCTCTGGCTCCACGTCTTCTACGTGAGCTGTAAATACTTCATGAGCCATCTCTCTCCTCAATGTCATACTTTCTGCAATGTTACGCTACTTCTCTATCTCCCTCTAGCGTGCCTCATTATACTTAAGCCACCTTTCCTCTCTCTACCTCTTTGTCGCTAGGTCTGCCATCTTTCACCAACCTGTTCCTCCCCTCATGCATGGTGATGTTTAGTTAGCCATCAATTTACTCTCTAGGTTCAAAGTTACCATCAAGATACTCATTGCCATCAGAATACCATGCAAATATGTTCCTCTTGGATACCGCAAAAATTGGAATTTAGCTACCTCTGGGCAAGAGTATGTCAAAATTGAATATTCTAGAATATAACTGTTTAGAACACCACAAAACCACATATCCACAATGTGAGTCTAGATCAAATCAACATCATAAAGGGCCTGAAATTATTCCTGTGTCCAGAAAAGTGCATGATACCTTCACTTCCATTGAGATGCATAAGCAGTAAACCAATCGTATAGTTATACTGGAAAGATAGTGAAAAAGCTCTCATATAAGCTATCATATAGATTCTGCTCTACCCAAGTGCGTGTGTTAAATTTAGATCCATTGTTGAACTACCGTGCATATTCTTCCTCTAGATCATGTATCTATTCCTCAATACTTGCTAGAGTTAACCGATACATCTTCATTTCAAACCATCCTGAAAACAATTAAAAAAGAGGTCCCGACAACGGAACCAATGATGCAACCTAGAATTTACCAGATAACACCCTAGTCATGCTGGCACATCACTCAGCCTTAACTGAGTGCTCATCCAAAGTGCGCAAAGGTACCATGTCCCTCCTTAGGGTTGCTGTAACAAGATGTTAACATGATGAAGGAAGAAACATATAGATTCATAACTAATCCATCATTCTACAATGCATGCTACACTCAGATCTATGAAGGAACAAGCTTTAAACAGTAATCATGATTAAATAAATAACATGCACTACTCAAATACACAAAGGAATGAAACTTAGATTCAGCCAATATCTCCCATGTATTAATAAACACAAAATCTCCTTACAATAATGCCAATCTATACCAATGCACGTGTGGATTTGATACAATAATTCAGTCATATGCGTATATCTCTATACCTTCATACATCCGTCACACACACACTCTCATATATATCACCACTATGTACCTCACATCATATGTATAGGGTGGGGACTTGCCCTTCACCGCTTATCTATTCCATAAATAGGCCGCATGCTATTAATAGTCACATGCCATTTACAGGCATAACTACACATGCAAGTGTGATATCTATAGACCTCTTGCAATTAAGTGAAGTGTCAATTCTATTCTTAGCTTGTCTCCATACAAAATGCTTCAATCCACTCCTCCAAAGATAGGAAATGCATGGTGCACACATCTCTGCATCGTTGGTGTGTTCCACACACCATCTTCTAAAAATAGGTCTCTATGCTCAAAATCAGCTAAGTCCTGAAAGCTGGACTTATCTTCTACGCATGGGTCCTTCCTGTCCTTCCACGCCCTTGGTTCTGAGCCTTTTATCCCACGTGGACTCCTTGTGTGATCTTTGACAAGTATTCTTTGATCAACACAAACTAACATTTGTATTGGCTAGCCACCCCCTTTTGTGTGTGCCTTGGTATCTACCAAGTGTTTCCCTTTTCCCCTACAAGGCAGAGTTCTACAGGTCAGAGTGTGGTTGGTCCTCTATTGGGGCCACATTCTCCTTCCAGGGTCATCACATGCACCCCCAAAGAGGGGGGACATGCGGGTTTTATACTAACATAATGTATTTACACCGGTTCAGACACAATGAGTGACTTCAGACCAGCATACAAACTCCATACACAACGGCCATAACAAGACATGGTGTCCTTCAAAAATTCTACGAACAGTTACTGGCTTAGGGGTTATAATGGGTGTACCTCTCTACACTTCTCCATCCAGTGGCATCAGATCGCCCAAAAAACTAGGAGAGTACAAATATCTCTTCACACATGTCAACAGAAGCTATTAAAGTTAGAGGGTAAAACATATTTCCTCCCTATACTTCTTCATCAAGGGTGGCATGAGATCACCCAAAAAACTTGTGAAAATACATTATATCCTTCTACACTCTTTTTATCGACATGGATAAGGTGCACATGTTCCATTTATACTTTTTCTAGCATATTTTACATTTGTGTACTTTACACATATAATACACAACATTTTTACATACATACATATTTGACTACTTGATCATTTTCTCCTTCTAGGTCCGTCATATGAGAAACAAACAGTCGAATTGGGGGCAACAACGACAACCATGACACTGAAAATGACAACACACCGCTACATGCACTTTCCTCTACTAACCATGCAGGTACACTACACATAACAAAAACTACACACGTGTTCCGCCCTAGGTTCACTCTCATAACTTTTTATGTGCATTTTTCATCTTTAGAATCTAAGCTCCTCCACCTTTTTCTTTTTGTCATTGCATGATTGAGTCTAGTCCATCAGTACATCTTTTTCTACACTCTAGATGGATATCAGGTACACATCTATATCTACTTTATGGTACTAAGATTTAGACTTACTAACATAAAGTGGGGGCAAAATGTAGACACAAAATTATGTACTTTACACATAATTTAGCCCAATATTATACTACTATTTAGAAGGTTCTCAAGTGGATAAGGTACTAATTAATCCCACCTTTTGGCCATCTTTCTTTTATATTTTAATTTGTCATTCCTGCATATTTTATTGCACTTATTCACCCATTTCACAATTTCCCTGTCATTTTAGCCCAAAATCAGGGCACCCCGAGGCGCCATGATCCCACTTTTGGGAGCCTAGATCCATGCACATCCTTTCTCACTTCTTTTTGGGGCCTTTCTAGTCATTTGTTGTCTTTATCTTTTCCCCAGTCGGCCTTATCGGGATTAATTACGAAATTAAGCTTGAGATCCCTATAAATATAAAGCTTTAAGACCAAAATAAGGATCCTAGGTCATATCATCACATACTACTATCACTCCATCTAGATTTGCATCCATTTAATCACTTACATCCACATAGTGCCATGCATCAAGGCCAAGAGATCTGCATCACACACACTTCATAGGGGGAGGGATTCTATTATATTCCATGCACACATGTTATTTACATTTTCTATAGTTACTATTGCTTGCTACTTCACAAAGTGCAACTAACACGAGAGCACATAGGGCACGACATGCACACACTCACCAGAACTACATCTGGGTCCGAAATCTAGTGCAATGCTTAGTGATAAGACCACTAGTTTGGCAGCTGAGGTCAACCATTCATTTGCATATTTTATTTTTCTAGGGTTTGATACTTCCTTTTGCATTGCAATTCATTACACAACTCACTCGGTAGATCCAATGCAACATACAAGAACTATTCAGAGACACCTTGTGACCATATTAGATTAAGGTTTTGAGCATTTATTATGCTCAGAGCACCCAGATTGTAGACCAGGGCGGCTCGGGGCACCCAAGTACATTCCTAGGCACCCCAGTCATCTTAGATCCTCTAGATCTGTCCTTCACAGGGTCCCTGAGTGTTCATCTGCACTTCCTGATTTCATTTCCAGATCTGCGACAACTTGAGTCAGTCACTTCAAATCAGCTAAGCTATTTATTTTCTCTCTCTTACACATTTAGGGTTTTATTTCACTTAGAACAATTTAGTTGCATTTATTCCATACTACTTTAGCCCATTTAATACAACATTTTATTCTTAATTAGATTAAGATTTATACCCTAGTGTCCCCTTTTAGGCCAACTAGATCATTATTTTTATTAATCATTTTGGTGAACATGAGGTCTCCTTCTAGCACCTTCTAAGGTTTCTTACCTCTCTTTCCCATGGCTCCTTCTCCTAAGGAATTTATTGAAACCCACATTAAAACCATCAATGACCACCTTGTCCAACACCCACAGGATTTAGATTTACTCTTACATGTGGCTTGTGAAGAGGCTACTAACTTGGCCTAACTCCATCCTTCTATAGCTTTTCCCACTTCCATCACTGCTCAACCCCTTGCTTTTACACTACCACCTATCTCCACTGTTCTGGTTACGGTTCCCACTCCTACTAATCATTTCACACCTCATTTCTTCTTGCATCAATGACAAATCTCCTTTGTAGGTAATCAAGATTTAACCTCTCTATATCATGATCTCTAAGCTCAAATTCACAAATTGCAACATGCTACTATGTTTCCTTCTTTATATTCTACCATCTTGTTGCATACTCCCTTCACACCTATCATTTCCACCTATCCCCTCCTTCCTAACTTTGTCACCCCTAAATTGCCCTCTTTTAATGGACATGGTGACCTGCAAGAGCACCTTCGCGCCTTCTATGTTGCTTGTCTCAATTTTTCTGATGATCATCTTTTATTGACTAAACTATTTCCTCATAGTCTCCATGACTAGGCCATGCGTTGGTTCTACAATTTACCTATCCATTCCATATCTTCCCTCACACTATAGACACAAAAATTAGGTCACACTCTCCTTGGTCCCTCATCAAATAAATACCTTGAATACATTTACCTAACCATGAACCCTTTCATCCCACTCTAATATTAATTTAATTAATTAAATTAAATTAATTCATTATCTCACAATATTTATTATTTTAATATCCTAATTGAGATAATGCCTACATATCCACCTCATCTAGCCACCTCACCCTAAGACCTATTCTTAGTAAGTTGTCATAACTAAATAAGACCTACCCAAACTGTAAAAATCAAAGCCTATATTCCCTCTAACCACATTCCCGTCCGTTAGAAGGAAGCTTCCATTCTATTCCGCGGAGCAAAAACGGGTGAGATCCAAGAAAATCAAAAGGATCTACCCATTTTAGAAAACCTAGGAAATCCCGCCCTAACTGATGCCGATCAACCAAAACCACCATCGGTCAACCCGAAACCATCGTCAGTTATCATTTAACCCCCAAAACAATCTTATTTCATTATTGTCACATTTCAGAGAGGTTAATACATCTTCTGACAACAAGTGACGAAACCAGAGCTGCATGCAAGAAGAACAAGCATCCGTACACACATCAGAGCATCCATAGCCAACACCAAAAGCAACTACAGAGCCATTGTGACTTCACGAGAGCATCCGAGGAAGTGCTAGCACCACATCGAGTTCCTTCCATTTGATCACCCACCATTTCCAACCAAACATCAAGCTCATACAAACAGTAAGTTTTGTTAACCTGCACTGGTTCATTATCATTTAAGCAGATCCTTTTACTTCTGTTGTTAGTTTCTGCTCCCATTCCCATTCCCCACCATTTTACCTCCATGAAAACTTGACCATACCTTTACCCACAACCTTGAACTACCCATATCTAGATTTCAATCATTCCTGTGCATACCTGCGACCCACACGAATCTAACCATTGCCCTTCCATTTCCACCTAGCCTTAGATTTATCACCTTGCCAAGTTTTTATTGAGTTTCTTGTACCGCTACCATACTGACACTGGTTATCCATAGCCATCACTGGTTAACCTAAACCGACATCGGTCATACCAGACCGATGTCAGTCTATGTGTTTTGACCAAAAACCAAAAACAAAGCTTAAAACCTCCACCAAATACCCAAAATAGCCCAAAACCTGACCCTGATCAGTACCAGTACCCAGATCAAGACCTTAACCTTTAGATTCAATCATAGCTTAGCTTGTTTTGAACGAATTTGCTTATTATAGATGAATGAGATACCTAAATCATTTTAACTACAATAGGATTTCCTTTATTGTTAGCACTAATTTGTTTTAAACAGTGGATTGACAGCCATCTAGGAAGTATCACACTTCTTGGATCTAGCACACGCTAGGCAGTCCACTGCATATACTGTTTAATTGTTATTTGCTGGTCTTGTTTTCTATTTCAGGTAGTTCCTCCAAGTAAAAAGGAAGCTCTCACGATCAGCTGTGGATTCAGAAGTCATACACACGTAACAACCTACAACCAACATCTTAACAGGTATTCCTCCTAGCCCTTTACCCTTATCTGTTTCGTCAAAATTCAAAGAAATGCTCTAGAATCAGGTGAAACACACACATTTAGCCTATGCCTTTCTTGCACACTTCTCCATCAACATCGGTTTTAAGATGACCTATGCCTAACTAGCGCAACTCAAGCAAGGACCCAATGAGTAATTTTCCAATTATGTCTTACGATATAAGAATAATCTTGCTAAAATGACTAATGTCCTGGCGGACTCCGAACTACAAGATTTGTTCATACAAAGTCTCATAGTACCTCTCCAAGAAAGTGTCCTCTTCGAGACCTTTTCTTCCTTTGATCAACTTTTCCATACTCTTAAAATCCAAGAGTCTAAACTCCCCTCCGTTGGAAAACTTAAGTAACAGGAACAACCTTCCTCCTCCACTCGTTTTCCAAACAAGACACCATTCAAACCTTCTACATCTAAGCCACCCGACAATAAGCTCACTGTTAACGCTATTACCCCTTCCATGGAAATTCAATCCAAACTACCTAGGCATGTGTTCACCACCCTTCTTATGGTGCCACATCTTATTTTATAACAACTCCTTGACAAAAATCTCATTACCCTCCCTCCAAAACTCAAATTAGACCCATCACGACCTAAAGGACACAATTACAATGAACATTTCCATTGTGATTATCATCGATGTGTGGGACACTCTACCAATTGGTGTCTAAAGCTTGACATGATTATCTAAGACCTCATCGACAACAACAAGCTCGAATTTCCAGAACCTATTAGCCCTCCTCCCTCTAAGGATATGGGTAAACTCAAAATTTTTAACGCTGATTCCCACCAATGTGAAAAAAGACCGTATATTCTTCCAGTAATCATACATATCATGCCACACCACCTCCAAATGAGGGTGTACTTGACTTTTTAGTCGCTAACAGTGACATGAACCCACCCGTTATCTCTTTCTCTCACGATGACTTCCACGCTACGTTTGTATCCTACCATTTACATATACATGCATCTATTAGTTTAACCTCTATCAAAAACACTAAAGTTGATCCATATTTTCCTACTAGTGCATGCTCTCTATCTTTCTTACGCTTTATTAGGTACCCTCCATCACGAATCGACTATCTGTTAAACCGACCATATGGTGTTGTTAAGTTACATATCACAGTTGGTCCTCTCACTTTTTTCATCCATTTCCTTGTTAGTCAAACATACAAAGGATGTGATTTAGTGCTTGGCCTCAATTGGATTCATAAATCTCAAGCTATTATTTCTATGAACCATTTGTGCCTTAAATTTGTTTACCAAAAAACAATTTATTTCCATTAACGGCGTCCCTCGTTAACCTCTACTATCGTTAGCTTCTTGTTCCATTCCTCATGTGTCTCCCCCTCTTACTCACATAACTTCTCTGTAGTCACCGCCTGTGCGTCCTATTCCTACTTCATCACCTTGATTCACCCCTATGTGACCACTCCATTCCATTAGTCCTAAACATTGGTATAGGCTTATTCTTAGGAGTGCTACCATATCCCATCGTTGATCACCGCCTCTGTTTATTCCACATGGCTCATCTTCTCCCTTACACACAACACTTGTTTGATCCCCATCATCTAGACACTTTACCATGCCATAAGGACACCTATTCACCTTCTTTGACTATTCAGAGTCTCTGCCGCTCTTATCATATTCACTTACCTAGTAATTCCATCAGCATCTTGCATACTAGGCAAAGTATTGGCCTTTTTCCTTGTTTTGACCAACTATCCACTTTCCACAGTGACCGACCGTGGTTATGTGTGATCAGCGTCGGTTTAACTTAACTGACATCGATTAGCCTATTTAATTTTCTAGCTGACATTTTAACCGCAATTCACCTACCACCACCTATTTATCTTATCTCTGCTATATTTCTGCATCATTTACAGAAAGTAGTCCTGCCACGTTAGTGCTTGTTCACATGGTGCTTACCTGACGCCAAGAAAACACTCTCATATTCCACACCATTCGTCAACCACTCCTACCTAGTCCTTCACCACCTTCTATTTTATCACCCATGGATCCTACCCAACCTATCACTATCGCCACAGGAGACAAGGATTTCACACGACTCCTTGACCAGAACCCTGCTGCCTTGTAGTTTTATCTTTCCCACTCATCCACTCGATATGCCTCGGGTCAATTGATATACGACATGCCCATATTTATCCCCTCGACACTCACTCCTAATTTTGCGTCAGCTCCCTCTGGCTCCTCACTACCCGCATCTGCCTTGCCCCCAGTCGTTTCTAAGCTAGGCCCCATACCTACTATGACCACTACGTCTGCCATATCTGTTGTACCCACCACATCCACTATACCTTCGCCAACCACCCAGAACATAACCTCATCTGCACCTATTGTTTCATATATACCTATAGCTACACAACCACCCCTGGTGTTGGTGACCCCTACCCCTTTTCAAAACATTATTCTTTCTATTCCACAATCCTTAGCCCCCAATGCCACTAGGATCACCACGACCCTTCCACCTCCATATACGTACTATCAGCATCCTCTCGTTTCATCTATCATTCATTCTGGGTATGTACCCCCTATTTCATTCCCTCCTTCTCAATCTACCTATACGGTATCACCATATACTGGAATGCCACCCTCGTCATATGCCCAACACCAACCCTCTTACACTACATGAGTCACTCAACCATCACAACCTACCATCGACCTAATCAAGTTAATGATGGACAAGATGCAAGCATTGGAAGCATCGGTTTTTGGCTCCCGCAACACTCTCACCTATGATGAGATTTGTAATGAGCCTATCCACCCATCCATTCCTATCCACCCATATCCCATGCATTGGGAAATGCCTAAATTTAACGGCTTCAATAACAAAGAAGACCCGTAATAGCATTTACAGTCTTTCAAACATGGGTGTTATCTGATCACCCACGATGACACTTTACTTTTGAGGACCTTTCCCATGTCTCTGACTGGGCCTACATTAGATTGATATAGTGGGGTACCTAGACACTCTATCTTCTAATTTAATCAAGTAGCCCAAGCCTTCTTAGATCACTTCTCCATTAATGTTGTTAAGAAGGTTACCATGACTGACCTCTACTCTACGCGTTAGAATGATGACGAATCTATCACAAATTTTGTTACTCATTGGCGTATCCTGATCAATTAACTCACATTCCAACTACCACAAACCGAAATCATAGAGCTCTTCACGTGGGCTTGTGCTAGACATATCTCACCAACCCTGCAAGTCCTGACTTTCCGAAACTTTGATGAGGCATTCACCATGGCACAAAAGCTAGAGATTCAGGCCATCAAAGAGAAGAAAATCCAACTACGCAATACGAATTTGGCATTCAAATCAAATGATGCCTCTTCTACTTCGAAACCATAGAGCAATTATTCAAAAGCCAAGGGAACTGCTAACGCAGTGGTACTCAAGGCTGGCCCATCTCATCCATCAAATTAGGCTAGTCCCTCATCTAATCTTTCTCCTGTCCAAACTTTTCAATTCAGATGGGAACAATGGAAATACACCCCAGTTGGGGAACCTTATTCTTCTATCTTATAAAAGCTCACTAAAGCTGAGGCCATCACCCTTCCTCCCATAAAACCACACACTGGTTTTGACCCTGCTCGTCCCACACCCACATGGTATAAAGAGCACAACTGCTGTAACTATCACCGAGTAAAGGGTCATAGTGACGGAAATTACATCACTTTCAAAAACATTATCCAAGAAATGCTCGAGAAAGGAGATTTAACCTTGGATAATCCCAATGCACCTACCAATCAAAACCTACACATTTTCAAGAAACCATTTCCTAATCATGCCCCTTCTTCTGATCAAACCAGAGAGTCCTCAACTCATGATAGCCATACCTACGAGGTCCATGCTATTTTCAACGATACATCCATTGCTACCCAATTACCTCATATTCCTTCCATAGAGGAAATCCTAGCTCAAAGTCCTCCATCTGCACTTGAACCTACCTCACCTATTCCTCCACCCACAGAGGAACACCCTTCGTCCCCTCCCTCACATGTGAAGGAGCCTCATGTTAACATTGAGATCATTTCACCTTTGGCTTCTCCACCTAGAGAATCATCACCCGCAGTACATCTCTGACCCGCGGAAGAGACTTGTTTATCTAATCCACCCACAAAGGACCACCCATTATCTCCTCCACCCATAGAGGAGCACCCATTTTCTCCTCCCCCTATCAAGGATCCAGTAGAAATACCTTTGCCTCTAGGTGACCATTCTCCATCAGCTTCCCAAGATCCTCTAGACTTACTTTCGGCTCTCTTACCCACAGAAGCTGAAGCTAGCAAATTCCCCATATCTAAGACTCATTTTACAGGAATTTCCATTGGATCCTCATCAACCTCACCTATAGCAGTGCCTTTTTCACGCCTACTCGATCGCTTAGATTATTTGGATAGGGCCTTACTTTGGGGGCATCTTTTTCTTCCTGTCTCAACATAAATGCAGATGTCACTTGCTAACACTTCCACTATCTACCCAAAAATATTTCATCCAATTGAACCAAACACAACTACAACTATCACAAATTCCACCACAATACCCCTCATGACTCAACTCACACCTCTACCCATAACCTAACATGCATCTAAATCCAAACCCACACCTACATCATATTCCTTGCCTAAACCTATTACTACCTTAGGAGTCACCCAACTGCCAGCCTTACTCATCCACCCATCAAATTAGATTTAGCTACATCATCCAAAGCCAACACCAAACCTACTCTAGCCTCCAAACAAAAGAACCAATACCATAAATCTCATACTCCAATGTCACCGATTACACCTTCATCACCTTCACCCTTTCCGTCCGTCCTAGGACCTCGCCCCTCCGACGTGGTTAAGAAACCTCCACCCATCGATAAACTAAAAACGTAGCAACCCATTCAGCCCTCGCATACCTCTACCATACCCAAGCACCCGACGTGACTTACACCTGCACCTGCATCATCTTTACCACCCATACCTCCAATACCATCGACAACTTCTGCATTACCCCCAACATTTCAATCTCTTTCCCTCACACCTCCTTCATGACCCATGCTAGCTACCTTCATAGCACATTTGTTATCCCCGTGGGTGACATGCTCCCTTCTGCCATTCGCCTTTCCCTCTAGAGCTCATGTGCTCGTATCGCCTTTACCCAAGAAGGTGCAACATAAAGACAAAAATCTGCTACCCTCCAATAAGGTAGTCAAAACAACCACACACTCTCCTGCCAGTTCGTCTACCATACCCCTACCCAAACAAACACGACCAACACCTAAGATCACACCAGCACCTAAAACTGTAGCTCGACCTACTCCCCCTCGTGCAAAGACCGTTCCTCTACAGTCAGCCGTGCCTACACCCAAACCCACTTTCACTTCCCATTGCGACCCATTAGCGGGGTCCTATGCCAAAATCTTAACCAACCTCCTTGAAACTTCTGTTGTCACATTAACACCTCTTAGACCTTATGACCCACTCAAACCAAAACCAAAGGGGTTCAATGACACCAAAATTTTTGCCTACCATCATGTGCCAGGGCACGATGTAGAGAACTGCAAAGCTTTAAAAACCATTCTTATCCAGTTGTGTCATCCCAAAGAAAACTTTCATGATGATGACCTTCTTGATGAGGACCCCATTTCACCAACACCCATTCCCACAGCTCTTCCCTCACTGCCTATTTAATGACCCAGACCTTCAGCCCCATAACTCCTAGAACCACCTCTGAGATTTGAAATTAACATGGTTCACATCAAAGAACTCATCAAACCTCCACCCAAATGTCAGTGTGCTCAACTCATCTCACAAGGTTCCTTCCCACCATTGGGATTTTTCCCTTCATGTCACTATACCTTTCATGGCTCACCTACCTCACCTACCTCCCCACCTCAGATCAACATGATCCACGTTGCTACCCATGCTCAGAAGGACAAAGGCAAGGAAAAGGCAATCGACACACCGACCAATCCTATACCAAACATATTATCTGCACCTACACCTAAAATCACTATCCACGGCCCCACATATCCTATTTCTAACGGGGTTACACATCGCGCCATACTCAAACAATTGCACCAACCCCCCCTCAAAATGTCTCTATATGACCTCATCCAAACCTCAGAATCCCATCGTCAAGCTCTCATGGAGGTTTTGTAATCTATTGAGGTTTTACCCAATGACCCTACACCTTTAGCCTCCATTATTACACCCCATCATGTAGCATCTCTCACCAAATTACCACCTTTATCCACACCTCCACCTACTCACCAAGTAGCCTCCTTTAGCTTCTCAGAGGAAGAGATCGCACCACACCAAACTAATGACCCATACCCCACTCTCTTTATCTCTGTCCACATCGATGATATACGTGTACGACACGTTATGATCGATGGAGGCGCTAACATTAATATCATTTCCTCCCATGCATTAGCTCAAATGTGCATACCTGACAATTACATGCATAAACATCCCATCATGTTGCATTTATTTAATGACACTATCACCTCTAAACTTGGCACCATCATCCTCCATGTTCGTGTGGCCCCCTACACTATTCCAGAGTTGTTTTATGTCTTAGAGGGGGAATTTCAATATAACTTGTTGCTTGGTAGACCCTGGATTCATGTCATGGGTTGTATTCCTTCCACCTTGCATCATTGTGTAAAGTTTGAGCATGAAGGACATACCTATACCATTCCGGCTGATCCATCACCTTTCAAAACTTACAACATGCTTATACCCATTAAGGCATCTACCTCCATAACCACTACCTCTTCACCTACACCTCCGCTCACCAGTGCAGCCACTACCTCAACTGCACATACCTCTTCCATTCCTACCACTGCCATAACCTCCACAGCCAAACCATCAGCCTCCTAATCCATTACCTCCACCTCCAATCCAACCTTCAACACATCATCTATTCTAGCTACCCACATAACAACCACCGATCCCTTGGAAGGCATTTTTCAATGCCTCACTCTGGGGGAGTATTGCCTATATAACGTCAACACATTCCTTACTCCACAAGAATATGAAATTCTTCACCAACACCCTCGTTATGATCATCGTATAAGAGAGCGCCTCCTTTATGGTCCTCCCCACCTTCGTACCAATCTCACCTATGGGGGACGTGATACTACCACTTACACACCTGAACCACTGTCACAAACCTGCCCATTTTCCACTGACTTCTAGTCACTTACCAATTATCGTTTTACCCACACCTTCCTACACAGATGTGCATGGAAAGGTTTTGGTTTTGGATTTTATGAGCAAGGATGCCATATTGTTATTCCATGTACTACCTGCAAGCATAATGACCGTAGTGGTATCAGCTTTACAAAACCACCTACTAAGAAGGCCCGAATTGAACTCATTGAGGACATTAGCCCCTCTCCACCTTCTTCATTACCATCACCACCTTCACCGATGGAGTCTGTAGTGCCCAGTTGAAACAACCCACTTGAGAACCATGAACCACCTAGGTTTAGTTAGAAAATTATGGAATAATTTTTTTTGGATTAGGAGTTAACGACCAAAGTCTCAAAGACAAATAAATTCAACTGATAAGCTTTCCCATTATAGTAATTAATGATTTCACATTATAAAGCAACAAATGTAATAGGTCGACACCTAGCTCAAATCTCCCTAGGGATTAAATTAATCCCTGATTACAATGACCTTTTAGCTAAATAGTCATTGAATACAATTTAGGGTTAAGGGACCAAAACAATTAAATACCCAAGGTATTTAATTCCACAAGATCAAGACAAGAGTAGGGTTTAATTACAGTGAGAAAGGAATACATATTTAAAATCAACAGAGTAAGGTCTCACTTACCCACTCCCAGAACTTGATTGAGAGTGTCTACCCCCAAGTTTTCATGCAACAGTTGCCACTGATAGGTTTCGGAACAGTTAATTTTCACTAGGACATACTTTCCATTTATTAACAATTATCAAGGTCACATAGTTCAAATTTTAGGGTTAGAAATTTCAGTTAGGTTCAAGGAGTAATTTTCCCCATACCCAACTCTTTAATAGGATAAGAGTTTCAACTAAATTTTTCTCATACTTTACGCTTCCAAAATTTCCCTAAACCATTCCCATTGGATAGGAAATTTTCTCACCTTTCTGGTGATATAAAGAAGTCCTCCTAACTCCTTACAGAACTCAAGATATGAGCGGGCGGAGTTTTTAGTTCACATTTTCCCCAAGGGGACATGTGTCAAGCAGGGGTGAAATCCCCTTTGGCGGGTTGGTGGGTCATGGGGCAGCTTTCGAAAAATTTCCATTACGTGGGCGTAAAATCAAGAATAATCCCGCACCTCCGCAGGTCCTCAAGGGACACGTGGCGGCCGAAGCAATGATGCCGGGGAAACAGGGAAGGGGTGGAGCGATAGAAGGGTTTAGCGCATTGTGCCTGATGGAGAAGGAAAATTCAACAGTGCCCATGTGCCTGCGGGTCAGTCAGGGACACGTGGCACTCCACGGTTAGCTGTGGGGAGAAGAGAGAAGGAGGGGCGTGGAGCAGCAGGGAGATTCGGCGATTTTTGCTAAAGACAATTTTTTAAAAGGTGATGGGGTTATCCCTCCTCTGCGGATGCCCCAAGGTACCATGTGGCAAGCTCTCATTTTTCATGGGCTAATGGAAAAAAAATGAAAAATTTTCCCCAAAATTTTCAAAGGGCTAAGGGCAAAAAGGGAACTGTGCCTCTGCCGTAGCCCCAAGAGGACACGTGACGCCCTCTAATTGGCTGCGGGCCGACGGAGGAAAAAGGAAAAATTTTCCTGAACAATTTTTTTTTCAAAAACTTTTCTAAGGCCAAAATGCTGGAAATTTTTTGGGTTGTGGGCCCACCAAGGAAAATTTTCCCAAATTTTTTCGCCAAGGCACAAAAACTTCAAAGTACCATAAATTTTTCTAGGAAGCTCAGTTTTGGGAAAACAAGGACTTTTTGGAAAGCTCTCAATGCCTTCCTTGTACAAGAAACATCAATTTTATATTTTGATAAGTTTTAAAGGGTCAATTTTGCAAAAATGATCTGCAGGCTTATAATTGGCAAACTGGCAATTTCCAACTTTTCAATTTGATCAAATTGGATCTCCTCCTTCACTCAACATGCCAAACATGCATGGAGAATTGGTCTAGGGAGAGTTTAAAGTGCTTTAGGGAAGTTAATTTGCTCCATTGATTCAAAATTGTATTTTTCCAACAAATGACAGGAAATGGTTGAGGAAGAGATTAAGCTCAATTTTGCAATGGTTCAAGTTATTCTCTTAAATCTTCTTTGTCAATTGAGTTCATTACTAATATATCGTGGTAAATTTTAAGGTTTCCAAGTTGATTTAAAAGTGCAGGTATGAACTGTACATTTTATTTAAATTTACCAGTTTTAGAATTCACACTGCCAGTGATCAAATTTTTGAAGGATCTATTTATCAATTTTATCATATAGTTAAGGTATTTGCTTCCCAAAAAAATCCATCACATTCAGTTGATTCTAAAAAATTTATTTCCATGTTAAATTACAAGTTCTAATTTCAAATTTAATATATTTTAAAGAGAAACAATACAGTATAGTCCCCACCTACGTGTTTCTTCATCTTGCAATTAAACATGGATTACATTTACAATAGTAATTCAATTCCAAAGCAACAATGTGAGTTTGAGAAAGTAGAGTATTCCTTTATTGATTTCTAACAACAACTTTACAACTTATTCCTTTCTTTTAACTTCAAAATATAATATACAATACATGTAACATTCTTTCACATTCCTTTTTAAAACAGAGAGTAAAATATAACTCTTTACATTTCACATTACAACTTCGATCTTTCCTCATCAATACAAGTAACTTCTCATTACAATTAATTGTACCAATCATCCACTTCAAAGTGAGAAAGGATTACAATAAAAAGGGTATTCATAAGGGACTATCAAACTATATTTTCCATTGCTCCATAACAACAACATGCTCATTTTCTCTTTTCTCCAAGTTGATCACAACAAAAGAGGGGGAAAGGCAACACTCTCCACCCAACCAAGACATGCAATGAAAGGAGAAGCCTTCCTTCATCATTGGCCCCCGAGCCCTAACCAAGATACAATAAAAGGTGTAATTCAACCATGGAAACAATAGGCTTCCACACACAACATTTCTTCACATACACATTTCCTTTTTAAAACACAATGCAACACCAAAAGCAAACAACAGTTCACAACTACATTTAAAACATATCAAAACAGAACTCAGGTTTGATCTTGCAAGCCAAAGGAGCAAGGCCTATGGGGTAAGCTACTTATGCCTCTCTATTGGGAATTGGGCATCCACCAAATACAGACCGCCAAGTAATTCATCACCCACATTTCCTTATGTCCCCCACAAAATCCCTCCTTATGCCCACCACATATTTCCTTATGCCCCCCACAAAGTAAGAAATGTAAGCTATTTATTTTCCAAGGTGGATCCCAAACCCAAACTCCCTCCACAAAATTCTAATTCCAATGACATTCCCTTATGCCCCCCACATGGATTCCCCATAGCCTTCTCCTACACCTTCCCTAAGTTAGTCTATTCAACCAGCCAATAAAAGCAATAAAACATTCTCCATACACACAACTCAATAAGAAAATAACAGCAATAAAAGAAGGAATAAACTCCTACCTCTCCATGGAAGGATTTGCTCCACACAAGTTTTAAATGTAAAAAAATACAGTCCCAAAACAACAGTGCCAAAGTATCAAATTCTCTCTAATCTCCTCCAAATCAACAAGAGCTCCAAGCTTCTCCAAAGTAAGAGTTCCAATCACAAGAAAAATGCGCCCTAAGCTTGCATACCAAATGTTTCAACAACCCCAAAACAAGAAGAGAGTTGGAATTATATAGAAGAGGGAAGGAAGAGAATGATGTGGATCCATGTAGGATGCCACCTCAAACATCCTCAATTTCAAACACAAAAGACAAGATTTCTTTCTCCTAAGTACAATAAAGAGGTGGGTGAAAAATGACAAGTTACTTGCACACTCAAAAGAGCCCACACCTCAAGGAACAACAAAATAAATGAAAAGTAAGAAAGTGCAATTAAAAACATGCACAAGATGAATAAAATGCATTATAAAAGTCACCAATCACTTCCCCAACCATAAGTATGGTTGGTAACATAAATTTAGAGGCATGGGACAAGTTTTACTTGTCCCACAAGCCTCCAAAAACAGCCCCCAATGACAAATTCGAATTTCCATGGAGGTGGAGTATTTCTTACTCCAAAATCTAACTTACAAAAGCTCTTACACAACTTACACATCCCTTACATAATTAAACACAATCAGCCAACAACTCTTATGATTACTTCCCTATATCCCAATTTAATTTATTTAAATTTTAATCATATGATTCTCACATTAATTCTATCACAACATAATTAATTAAAGGAACACATTACTAATAAAATACATGCAACAATAATAAAAGAAACACATATAAAGATGATTCCCCCCCATGGTAATCTCCAACAAACAACACAATAAAACAAGTTGCCATGGTGACCATGTTGAATTCACCTAGAATTCTATTTTGGTTGGTCTCTGATCCCCCGATGTTTTGTTGTGATATTTTTTTAAACCTGCAAAAACACAAATACCTCCTTCGGCCTCATGGCCATATCAGAACATCCAAAATGAATATATAATATAATCACAAAATCATCTATACATATGAATCACAACAATCATCAAGGCAATCAATGAAATCATTTACAATTTATATCGACAAGTATGTCATCATCAAATAATTTTCCTTTTCAAGGTTTATTCATAATCTTCAAAATCACATGTCCGAATAACTTCCACTAAACATCCATGTCAATAGTATATCATCATCCACATGTGAGTGTCTCTAATAATCACCATGCATTATATATAATAAGATTCAACAATAATCCAGGATCTAACATCTAACATCATACTAAATCAAGACTATTAAAATGTCTGTCATATAGTCTACAGTATCATGATCAGAAATAAAAGGTGCCAAAGGGAAGTGGGCACTACAGAGTCAATGGATCCAGAATCCATTCCTCCTAACTTTTTTTTTCATAAACACCATTTCTTTAGGGCCTCTGACTTATCAACGTGAGGGTGAGGCTCCTTCATCTCTTCCCTTCCTGTATCCTGAAATGATCGACGACGATACACCTTCGATTAATGTCATTCAATGTCAGGATGATGAATCTATACTCACCTACCTTGGTGCCGAAGACTTGTATATTCATCAGTCATTAACATCTGAGACGTAAACCATGTTGACTGAATTGACTATCAAAATCAACATTCATACTCAGGATGACCCGCACATCCTAAAGATCGGTCAATCTTTAGATGCTACTGAACAGGAAGCCATCACTTCCTTTCTCAAAAACCATGACCACGCTTTTGCTTGGTATTATGTAGACATGCCTGGTATTGACCCCACCATAGTGGTCCACAATATCGTAACCATTCCCGATGCCAAACCTGTCAAACAAAAGCTAAGGAAAATGCACCCTCGCATTGCTCTTCTAGTCAAAGAGGAACTTCAACACCTCCTTTCTGTTTCCTTCATCTTACCCATTGATTATCCCCGGTGGATTTCTAACATCATCCCTGTCACTAAGGTGGTAGGGGGACTCCGCATTTACACGGATTTTCATGACCTTAATTTAGCTTGCCCAAAAGATGACTTTCCTTTACCTAGTATTGACAAAGTGGTTGACCTTACCGCTGGTCACGAGATGCTATCACTCATGGATGGCTTCTCAAGTTATAACCAAATCTTACTTTCCCCAGAGGATCAACATAAAACTACATTTATCACCCCTTGGGGGACCTTCTGCTACTGAGTCATGCCTTTTGGCCTTAAAAATGCTGGGGCCACCTATCAGTGGGCTATGACTTATATCTTCCATGACATCATGCATCGTATATTAGAAGATTACGTGGACAATCTCCTGGCCAAATCTAAATGCCACTCTGAGAACCTCGCCGTCCTAAAAACCATCTTTGACCACCTTATTAAATATTGCATTCACCTTCAGCCCAAGAAGTGTGTCTTCACGGTTCTCTCAGGAAAGCTCCTGGGATTTATCATTTCCTTACGTGGTATAGAAGTTGACCCTACTAAAGTCAAGGCCATTCTTGAAATGCCTCCGCCCACTAATCTTAGGCAACTTCGTATCCTATAAGGTAAGTTGCAGTCTATTCGCTGTTTCATCTCGCAATTGTCTGATCGGTGTCAACCATTTCATCATCTTCTCAAGAAGGATATCTCCTTTAAATGGGATAATGACTACCACAAATCTTTTGAGGCCTTAAAACAATACCTTCTCCAACCACCCATACTCATTCCACCTAAAGACGATCAACCCTTCTACCTATACATCTCAGCTACTGATCACTCCTTGGGGGCTATGCTCACTCATCGCGATGAGCAACATAGGGAGCAGGTAGTTTATTACATAAGCCGTACTCTTTTAGACTACGAAACTTGATACACCCATGCCAAAAAAATCTGCTTAGCCTTAGTTTTCATTGCCACAAAAATTTGCCATTACCTACTTAATAAAAAAACTTATGTTGTGACCAACACCAACCCCTTACACTTCATGTATGCCAAACCTTACCAAAATCAACGTGTTGCACGCTGGCTCATGCTTTTAGCTGACCTTGACCTTAATATTATCCACCAAAAGTCCATCAAGGGCCAAGCCATTTCTGACCAATTGGCCGACGCACCTATTTCTGGGGATCAACCTTCTAATTGACTTTCCCGATGAGTCAATTGCTTCCCTTTCCTTGGACGAGCCCACATACCAAAATACACTCTTCTTCGACGGTTCCAAGTGTCAGCATGGGGGTGGGGCAGGTGTTATCCTCATTCCACTTAATGGTGAACCCATGCCTTTGTCTTTCAAACTCAATTTTGATTGTACAAACAATATTTCTGAATACGAAGCGCTCGTATTAGGTCTCCAAGTTGCCTATGCCTTGGATGTCAAATCCATCAACATCTTTGGTGATTCTCAATTGGTTGTAAACCAAGTCAATGGTATATACCAATATCGCAATGAGACACTTCAAAAGTATAAACATCATGTGGACATACTTTTTACCACTTTTGATCATTATGACCTTTAAACCGTCCCATGTTCAACTAACAAATTTACCGATACCATGGCTTACTTGGCTTCTCAAATCCCCACTGCACCTGCCAATTCTAAAATATTTATCACCATACAAAGACTCCAATCACCCTCTTATTTACCTCATGAGGTTTACTCCATTGGAACCGCTACCCCTGACCCGAGTGACCTTTGGTATAAACAATACTCAGACTACCTTTCCTGTTCCATCTTGCCTCCCGACCTCACTCGTAATGGACAAGGAGTCTTTCTCAAAAAGGTCTCTCTTTACGTAATCATGGGTGGCCTCCTCTACAAATGTAGCTTTGATGGTATTCTCGTACGGTGCCTTACGAGTTCTAAAATTCCTTATACCATTAAGGAAGTTCATGATGGCATATGTGGAGGTCACTTCAGTGGCCTCACTATTGCTAAGCGTATTCTTTGCCTAGGCTATTATTGACCAACCCTCAATCATGATTGTTGTGACTACATCAAGCGTTGTGTAACATGCCAACAACATGCCAATCTTCATCATACACCCAGTCATGCCTTGCAGGTCACACGTGACCTTTGGCCCTTCTCTCAATGGGGTTTGGATCTTGTCGGAGAGATCAATCCACATTCTTCCCAATGACATCAATGGATCATCACCACTACCGAATACTACACAAAATGGGTTGAAGCCATACCTCTCATTTCCATGAAAGTCGAGAAAATATGTGAGTTCATCAATCATCACATCATCTGTCGCTTTGGTGTCCCACATCGCCTCATCACTGATAACAGCAAACAATTCAAAAATAAAACCTTACAAAAACTTTGTGACACCTTCAGCATTCAGCTAAGTTTCTCATCACCTTATTACCCACAGACTAACGGCCAAGCCGAATCCACCAAGAAAACCCTAAACAAAATTCTCATGAAATTGGTTAACGATACTGGGAAGGATTGGCATACACACATTCCTTTCATCCTGTGGGCATATCGCACTAGTATCCGTACTTCCACTTCTGCCACACCCTTTTCTATGGTCTATGGTACAAAGGATGTTTTTCCTCTCAAAGTCCATATTCCCTCACTCTGAATTTATCTCCATGACATGCTCACTGATGATGATTTTCGTCAGGACCATTTAACACAACTTGAGTCACTAGACGAACACTGTCTTAATGCTCTTGACCATCTGCAAGTTTACCAAAAACGTATCAAACGTGCCTATGAAAAATGTGTCCATGAATGAACCTTCCACGTTGTTGACCTTGTCCTGAAACAAAATCAACATGTAACCAAAGTAGAAAAAAGTAAGCAGGGTAAATTTTCTCCTAATTGGCTAGGACCATACATCGTGACTCATACTTACAGATCAGGTGCTTATCATTTATCTTCACTCGAGGGTAAACCTGAACCTGAGCCCCTTAACGCCTTACATCTTCAACCATTCTATTGTTGAATTTTAGTCCTACCTCACCTTCTACCTCTTTCCATGCTTGTCCCTTGAGCGCTATCCACTTCCTACGCCATCACCAATGATTAAATAAGAATCATGTGCATACCCGTCACTTTTTATCTTCTCTTAATTATGTGTACCACGGTGCTGCACATAACATGATTCTCATGGATACTTTTTGTCTACCTTTAGATGAGATCCCATGGTCGTTTCACCCTGCTTTCTAAAAAAGAATCCTATTCTTCACCTTAGTCTTGTCCATGACTTAAAATCCCTCACATGGGATCCAACTCCTTGAGTCAAACTTCCAATAAAAAGATGACTCCCTCAAAAGGACATCTTTCTCTCTACAATCACTGCTATAAATAGACTACTCCCTCGAAGGAAAGCTATGTAAATCTCTTTCAAAAAAAAAATAAAAAAATAATAATAAAGAGAGAGAATCTGAAGCTTCCCGCATTGATCAACTTCACGAAGACCTCAAGGAGTTAATTTCCTCATCCCATATAGACTTCCCGCATCGATCAGTCTATCTCAAACATCAGTTAAAACAAACAACCTTTTAGTCATGGACTTGCCCATTGTGACCTTGGATCTCTTGCCACAAAGGCATGCTACCTAGTACCATATAAAAACTAACCACTTTTCACCCTCTTTCCATTCAAAATTTCATTTCCTACCACCTCAAGGGACCTCATGGAACTGTGACATTTGGTGGTCATGCAACTACTTTACACCTTTAGAATAATCAATCATGTAATGTCTTTAGGGTCTTATGTTCATTAGCCTATCTCAGGTATGACTTACTCATTATGATCCTAACCAATCAGGTGGCTTTCTTGCCTCCTCTTATCTTTTAACCTTCCTTATTACGTATTGATTACCTTATACAGGACTTGGTCCTCGACGCTTACCTTTGGGTCATCTTCTTCTTCCACCACACTCAACATCACCTCTACCAATGAGCCCACAATTCACCCATACCTAACAGACCTAGACTCAATCATGCCTATAACATACCCACCCATACTCTTACCTCCTCACATTCTTCCCTAGCTTATGGGAGAACTACATCGTCCTGAGGTCCCTTTTAGCTAGGACTATGTAGGAAGCACTCCGAGGGCATGGGGCCCTTGGAGGTTAGCTCAGCCACTCTCTACCCTAACCAATTCATCTTTCATTTTCCTAAATCACATTCTACCCTACTTAGTTTCCTTTTTATATCAAAAATTGGAAATTAAACCAAACAAACAACAAGTTGCTTCACATTTTTATCATCATCAAAACATACATTTATTATGACTACCATTTCTTTACCATCATCATGCATGTATTATAAAACATCTTAAACATGACCCATATCATCATTCATTGCACAAATTAATGAATTACAACCTCAACCAATTTAAACTCCACCATGCCTAAAACCTAACTCATCCATGCCTAAAACCTAACTCAACCATGCCTAGAACAAAACCTAACTTCATCCATGCCTAACCAAACCTGACTCAACCATGCCTAAAACCTAACTCAATCCATGCCTAGACCACAACCTAACTCAACCATGCCTACAACCTAACTCAATCCATGCCTATAACCTGACTCCATCCATGCCTAACACACCTATCCTAAATCCATCTATGCATAATAATAAAATTGTATCAACACAAGCACATAATGACCATAATCATCATCATCTCTATAAATAAAATATCCAAACATGTGTATCCATATACATAACTATCAAATGTCTTCGGCATGTAGGCCGGTGTATATAATCCAATCTCTCAAAACTCTCATATACAGCCTCACCATCTTCGGCACGCAGGTCGGTATATGCTCAAAAATATACAAAACTCTCATACATCCTCACCGTCTTCGGCACGCAGGCTAGTATATATCAAAAAATGACTAAAATACATCAAAATATAGGGATGGGCATCAAGCCTCATCCTATTAGACATCCTCCATGTCAGTATCTCCAGTCTCCTCAGCTCCTGTCCGACGGCCTGATATCATCTCACCACCTGCCATAGGTCATGGTCGGCCCCCTACTGGTACATCACCTAGAGCTGGCCTCTGTGAGCTGGTGGCCTCACCCTGATCATGTCTCAGGGCTCAATGGCCCCCTATGTGCTCTCCACACTATGAGTACGGGATCTGGTCCTCTCACTAGAGGCCTGTTGTGCCATGTACTCTCCATAGGATAGAAAATCTATCCTGACTACTATCAACTGATCCTGATAGTATCTGGCCTCCCCTAGGGCATCCCATAACCTAGATATAGGTACTATCTGTGGTGGCCCCATAGGCCTTGACCCCTGTACCTATCCTACCCTATCCCGCCTACCTATGAACTGGGACCCTGTCCCGGTGCCTGTGGAGGTGCCATCGGCCTCGCACCCTATGCATGTGCCTGAGCCTGTAATGCCTAAATCTACACCTGTGTAGTGGCCAACTGGCCCTGCAAACCTATAACCTATGCCTGTAAGGTGGCTACCTACTCATCATCACCCTCTCCATCTCCACCCTAGGCCATTTGGGCTTGTAGACTAGCCACCTGCACATGTAATGTGGCCACCTCTACCTCTGATGCTGCTAGCTACCCCTGTACCATCCCCAACTATGTAATTAGGGTCACCACCTACCCCTGTAGGGTGTCTCTCTACACAGTGATGGTGGCTAAATATGGCTGCCCAGGCCTGGGAGGTACTGCTCATAGCTGGGCCACCCACCACTGTCTATACCTATCCATCACACTGACATCATCAATCCACCGGTCTATAACCTACTCCTCCTACCCAATAGGTACTGTCAGCTGTGGAAGTGGCAGTGGTCTCTCCACATCATCCCTCCTATACTGTGGGAAGGGTGGTGGTATATCCTACAGTAATCCAAACTACCATCTGACCCTATCTATGGGGATCATCTCATGCTCTCCTACACGGTGTCCCTCTATCCATCTGAGTAGCTGAAGGCCAGCTAGCTCCTCAGCCATCTATCTGTATGAGGGATAACCCACATACGGTCTCCATATAATGTCTACTCTAGATAATCCCTCCAATAGCCGCCAGTAGTATGCTACATCATGTGTAGCCCTGTCTGATCACCACTCTCCAATAATAGGAACCCATCACCTGTACCCCACCCACACAAAACTCAGCTCAAATGCATCTTCTTGGGGCATACCCACTAGATGCACACAGACAATGTGCTCATAGGCCCAGTAGTGTAGAATAAAAGTGCAGCACAGACTGAACCTGCAGAGCCACCCATACGCCCATAGCTCTCTATATAGTTGTACCAGGAATGTTGGTGCCCAGGAAAATCAGGTCCTCTCCATCATCATGTCATGTAGCACTCCCATCAGTGATCATGGGAATCTCCCACCCTCTGCATCCGGTAGTGCAAAACAACAGACTACCTCCATCAGTAATACTACTAGCCTCGTCTCCTCTAGATGGGCTAGGTACATCTCTCCATAGCTCAGGTTGGCACTATGGAATGTCAGCTCTGCCATCCCCTCCCCAAACACCATCAGCATCAACTCCTTAGATGCCTCTAAGGAGATCGAATATACCTACGTACCCAATATGGGTAACCACAGGATCCTGAACACGTCCTCCAGGGTGACTGTCATCTCACCCGTCGGTAGGTGGAATGTGTTGGTCACCGAGTCCCATCTATTGATGAGGGTGACCATCAGACTCAGCTATCAGACTACATGCCAGTAGCATCAGACCCCAATCAGGCCCACCTCCTCAACATGCCGCAACTCCTCGGCTATCGCTGTGCCTCGAACTATCATGAGTAGGGGTGGCACCCTGTCTCACATCCTCAGCTGATCTCTCACCTGCATCCAACAAAACAATCACATTATTAAAACTCAACCATATCTACATTCACCCATACCAATGTGGGCCTATCCTCTACCCCAAACCAACCTGACCTACCTACCCTAACCCTACCCAAACCACTCTCACCTTACCTATTTACACGCACCCCAACCTGCACCTACCTACTTACTCAATCCAACACTAACTTACCGACCTACCTATCCTAACCTCACCTATTAAACCACACACCTTGACCCCTCACCTAATTCCATTTTGACCCTCTCCCTGACCTTACCTTTTTCCTACACATCTATACATTTTTCCCTAACAACTCCACCCTTACCTATTTTTACCCCTTACCTATGTTATGATTTTCATCAAAACCACTTTTCTCACCCCTATCTACCTCACCCACCCAACCTCAGACACCTTTTGGCCCTTTTTCCCCCAATTACAACTGGTACCGGTTACCCCTAACTGACCCTGGTCCCCCTTCAACCGGCATCGGTCACCTACTTCGTGACTGATACCAGTTCCCTAACACCGATGTCAGCTAACCTTTAATCGACGTTGGTCACTGTTGCCACAAAACCACGGTACCCAACCCCTTTTTTTCCTCAAAATTCCCTTTTTTACTCCCCCTACCCACCCAATCCTACCCAAATTCCCCTTATACCCTTCCCCACCCCTTCTTCACCCAATCCCCTCCCTCCATTTCCTATTTTACTTGATTTCCCTCCCATAATTCAAAATTTATTTCCCCCCAAAAAAAAAAAACCCGTACAACCCACTAATTCAATTTAATAAACAAAACAACGAGTCAAAATGAATCCTACCTCATTGCGCTGCTGTCTGCGTGGTGGCACCTCTAGCCGCTGCACTGGTGGTCCCCCCGATCCCTCTCTTGCCTCTGCCATCACCAAATGACCTCTCGCTCTCCACCCAATCAATCCACTCAAACCAATCCAACCTAGCTTGTGGATCCACCTATCAACCAACTATCACCTACCACGTGGCTCACCAACCTAGTCCTTTGTCTCACTCGGTCACTTTCCACCCTTTTCTCTCTCCTCTGTCATTTTCTCCTCTTTTGCAAAAGACAAATGAATTGAAAAAATGGATTTTTCTCTTTTTATAACAACCCCGACCTAACCGGCATCAGTTTACCATAACTGACATCGGTCCTATGCCCTAGCTTACCATGGTCAGTCTAGCTTGACCAGCATCGGTTCCCTTAAACCATCATCAGTTTCCCTGCTTAGTCTTTTTCCTACCCCCTACCCCCAATTTTTGACCTGAATCCTTTTTTATCCTACACTCACCTCACTTGGCCACACCACTTGACCTTCTTGACCTTACCCTTTACCCCCTCACCTCGTCCTCATTCAGGGACTCATTATTTTACCCATACCTCGGCCCTACCCATGTCGTGACCTAGATACTTGGACCTGGAACATCGCTAGTGACCTTTGACCTCATGTGTTTGTTATACCTTACGGCATTGTTACCTGTGTTGATGGACATACTGACCTTACCTTGCCTCTTGCCATGACCGTTTATCCTGACCCAACCTTTGGTGTACCGAACATACCTAAACGTTCCTGCACCTAACCTACGTCGTGTTTCCTGACCATATCCTATACCTTGCATACTAGAATCACCTCAACCTTGTTTGGATAAACCTATCGACCTTAGACAATGTAGAGTTTTCCTTGCTCTTCAACCTGGTACCGTGCTACAGTTTATACATGTGCGTGCGTTTGACTTATTACTACCTTTGACCCTGACCCATTACCTAGATTACCTGAGTGGACCTTTTTCCCTTTTTTACCCCCGTTGCCCACCTTCCTCTTCATCACATTCACCTTTTATCAAACCACTCACTGATTCTACCTTCTACCTCATTAGTTCCTAGTTTGAGGGGGATCACCTTCACCCACACATGGGGCAACCACATCTTATTTTTGTCAGCGTCACTTACCAATACAAGCTACATGAACAAAAAGGGGAAAAATGTAGACACCAAAATTGGGTCACACTCTCCTTGGTCCCTCGTCAAATAAACACCTTGAACACATTCACCTAACCATGGCCCCTTTCATCCCACTCTAATATTAATTTAATTAAATTAATTCATTATCCTCACAATATTTATTATTTAAATATCCTAATTGAGATAATGCCCACATATCCACCTCATCTAGCCACCTCATCCTAAGACCTATTCTTAGTAAGTTGCCATAACTAACTAAGACCTACCCAAACCCTAAAAATCAAAGCCTACATTCCCTCTAACCACATTCCCATATGTTAGAAGGAAGCTTCCATTCTAATCCATGGAGCAAAATGAATGAGATCTAAGAAAATCAAAAGGATCTGCCCATTTTAGAAAACCTAGGAAATCCTACCCTAACCGATGCCGGTCACCCTAAACCACCGCCGGTCAACCCGAAACCACCGTCAGTTACCATTTAACCCCTAAAACAACCTTATTTCAAGGTTGGCACATTTCAGAGAGGTTGATACATCTTCTGAGAACAAGTGACAAAACCAGAGCTGCATGCAAGCAGAACTAGCATCCATACACGCATCAGAGCATCCATAGCTAGCACCAAAAGCAACTACAGAGCCATTTTGCCTTCACAGGAGCATCTGAGGAAGTGCCAGCACCACACCAAGTTCCTTCCATTTGATCACCCACCATTTACCAACCAAACATCAAGCTCGTACAAATAGTAAGTTTTGTTAACCTGCACTGGTTCATTATCATTTGAGTAGATCCTTTTACTTTTGTTGTTAGTTTCTGCTCCCATTCCCATTCCCCACCATTTTACCTCCATGCAAACTTGACCATCCCTTTACCCACACCCTTGAACTGCCCATATCCAGATTTTAATCATTCCTATGCATACTTGGAACCCACACGAATATGACCATTACCCTTTCATTTCCATCTAGCCTCAGATCTATTACCTTGCCAAGTTTTTATTGAGTTTCCAGTACCCATACCATATCGATGCTGGTTACCCATAACCATCACCAGTTAACCTAAACTGACATTGGTCATACCAGACCGACATCGAGTCTCTATGTTTTTTACTAGAAACCAAGAAACAGAGCTTAAAACCTCCACCAAATACCCAAAACAGCCCAGAACCTGACCCTGACCAGTACCTGTACCTCTGATAAAGACCTTGACCTTTAGATTCAATCATAGCTTAGCCTGTTGTGAATGAATTTTCTTATTGTAGATGAATGAGATACCTAAATCATTTTAACTACAGTAGGATTTCCTTTATTGTTAGCATTAAGTTGTTTTAAATAGTGGATTGACAACCATCTAGGAAGTATCACACTTCCCAGATCTAGCACACGCTAGGCAGTCCACTACATATACTGTTTAACTGTTATTTGGTGGTCTTTTTTTCTATTTCAGGTAGTTCCTCCAAGCAAAAAGGAAGCTCTCACGATCAGCTGTGGATTCAGAAGTCATATGCACGCAACAACCTACAACCAGCATCTTAACAGGTATTCCTCCTAGCCCTTTACCCTTATCTGTTTCGTCAACATTTTTCTTGCACACTTCTCCATCAACATCAGTTTTAAGATGACCTACACCCAATTAGCGCAACTCAAGCAAGGACCCAATGAGTAATTTTCTAATTATGTCTTACGATATAAGAATAATCTTGCTAAAATGACTAATGTCTTGGCCGACTCTGAACTACAAGATTTGTTCATAGAAAGTCTCGTAGCACCTCTCCAAGAAAGTGTCCTCTTCGAGACCTTTTCTTCCTTTGACCAACTTTTCCATACTCTTAAAATCCAAGAGTCTAAACTCCTCTCCGTTGGAAAACTTAAGTAATAGGACCAACCTTCCTCCTCCACTCATTTTCCAAACAAGACACCATTTAAACCTTCTACATCTAAGCCACCCGACAATAAGCTCACTATTAACACTATTACCCCTTCCATGTAAATTCAATCCAAACTACCTAGGAGTGTGTTCACCACCCTTCATATGGTGCCACATATTATTTTATAACAACTCCTTGACAAAAATCCCATTACCCTCCCTCCAACACTCAAATTAGATCCATCACGACCTAAAGGACACAATTACAATGAACATTTCCATTGTGATTATCATCGATGTGTGTGAAACTCTACCAATCAGTGTCTAAAGCTTGACATGATTATCTAAGACCTCATCGACAACAACAAGCTCGAATTTCCAAAACCTATTATCCATCCTCCCTCTAAGGATATGGGTAAACTCAAATTTTTTAAAGCTGATTCCCACCAATGTGAAAAAAAGACCACATATTCTTCTAATAATCATACATATCATGCCACACCACCTCCAGATGATGGTGCACTCGACTTCTTAGTCACTAACATTGACACGTCCCCACCCGTTATCTCTTTCTCTCACGATGACTTCCACGTTACATTTGTATCCTACCATTTACATATACACACATATATTAGTTCAACCTCTATCAAAAACACAAAAGTTGATCCATATTTTCCTACTAGTGCATGCTCTCTATCTTTCTTATGCTTTATCACGTACCCTCCATCAAGAATCAACTATCTGTTAAACTGACCATATGGTGTTGTTAAGTTACATAGCACTGTTGGTCCTCTCACTTTTCTCATCCATTGCCTTGTTAGTCAAACATACAAAGGATGTGATTTATTACTTGGCCTCAATTGGATTCATAAATCTCAAGCTATTATTTCTATGAACCATTTGTGCCTTAAATTTATTTACGAAAAATCAAGTTATTTCCATTAACGATGTCCCTCCTTAACCTCTACTATCGTTAGCTTCTTATTCCATTCCTTGTGTGTCTCCCCCTCTTACTCACATAACTTCTCTGCAGTCACCCCCTGTGCATCCTATTCCTACTTCATCACCTTGATTCACCCCTATGTGACCACTCCATTCCATTAGTCCTAAACATCGGTATAGGCTTATTCTTAGGACTGCTACTATATCCCGTCGTCGATCACCACCTCTATTTATTCCACATGGATCGTCTTCTCCCTTACACACAACAGTTGTTTGATCCCCATCGTCCAAACACTTTAATACAACACAAAATTCATCTTATATCCACCCATCACATGCATATCAACTTCATTCCCCCACGCGACATTTGCCTCCCATACATCCATTACTCAAATATCATCCTGAGGTTTCATCATCCCAACAAATGGTCGATGGACCTTCATCCTTCGATATCATCATGTGTTTTCCCTTACTGGACTACTTGGGGGGCATCGCCATTACCAAACCCCCCCTTCTTCATATTAGCATAACTACACCTCACTCTTTACATTCTCCTTCACACATGCATATACTTCTTATGACTTCTAGCACCCTCATTTCCCGATAACACACTCTTGTGCTTCAGTTCACACTGGACTATTGAGGGATTACCATTACATTGAACCCTAAAAAATGCACTATAGGTTCTATACATTTATATTATATTACATACATCACGCATCTTAGATTCTATCATCATCTCTATACATATCCCACATCTTACATTATCATACACATACCTCATCTATTAGTCATTTCTTTGTCATTCATCTATACACACTACACTAGTCATCATTATATATGAGTATAGTTTTAGATTTCATCCACACATTCTATATTTATGCTAGGTCACATTATCCATGGGTATAGCTTTACCTCTCATCACTACATATTCTATTCACACCTATATTCACATCTTGCATCATCTACAAAACATACATTTCTTACATTGTCTTATTCACATAACACATCTATCCATCTTATCCATTCTGTACTACACTAGATTCTATCATCTATATGGGTATAGTCCCATCTATCGTCTTTACATCTTCTATTTCTATCTACGCCTATTGCTACACCCTACATACCCACTTTGCACTTATACATCTTATTTATTCTACATGCTACACTATATTTCCTTATAAATGGGTATAGTTTTACCTATTGTCATTACACATTCTATTTCTATTTCCACACTTATTACATTACACATTCCATACCCACTACACATTTTACATTACATTGCCTACAACACACATTCACATACCTTGGTCATTTATACTATGTTGTTTTCTACGTGTTGCACTCACCACCCTATGACGCACTCTAGTTTCTCAGTCCATACTCGACTGCCAAGGGTTTACCAATCAAATGGACCTTACATTCCCAATGTGACATTTTCCTCATTAACCATTTCACGTATTAGTGACATACACCTTAGGTTAAATTGTCACCCATTCTTAGCATGTTTTAGTGGTATACGCTTTAGGCTAAATCACCACCCTCCTTTTATCATCTTCTAGTGGCATACACCTTAGATTAAATCACCATTCCCTTTTTATTCATCCTATAGTGACATACGCGTTAGGCTAAATCATTACCCATTTCCACTCCTTCATCTCATAGTGATATACACTTAGGGATAAATCATAACTCATCCATTCAACACATCGTGGTATACGCTTAAACTACAGGGTCCATGCACATATTTTTGTTTCATCTCCATACAATCATTCTACAGTGATATACACTTAGGCATAAATCATCACTCTTCCGTTCCATAAGTTGTGGTATACGCTTAGGCTATAGGGTCCACATACATCTCTCCACATGTCACATTTCATCACCATTACATATACACACACTCATCACAATGTGTTAGACACAACCAACACTACTCGACCATTTCCCGATGACGCACTATCGATTATGGTTCATTATTGACTGTTTAGGGGAAAAAAAAAATGAACCTCATTACATACACTTCCATCCACTTGGGGGGGCACGTTGTCTCCTTATCATTCCATTTGCATTCCATTCCATCCATCCACAACATACTGCATTTTCTTGGGGGCATTTACTCTTTCTTACTAGTATTTTGCATGTTCACTTTATTACACATGTTCAATTTCTTTCTCATATGTCATTATCATACACACATGTGCATTCATGCCTTTTCTTTAGTGTGATCATAGATACAAGACTCTATAAGCCACATGGATGCTCACCTTCTAACCCTTCCTATACTAGTCACTGGGGGCATCCACATTCATCTTATCGAGGTGTTATTGTTTCATTTTGTACTTAGACATCTTATTCTACTTGTTCATACACACGTTTTGACATATTGGTTATCACTCTAACATGCTAACAAATGTTCCATGTGCAACACTTTTTTTTGTAGGATTACATGTTTCCATGACTACCTGTTTGTTTCTACTTGTCTTCCATTTTTTTCCATTGTATGCAGGCTTTTCCCTTTACTTGTGTGCACACTTTTCTTTTGTTTGTGACTATATGGATTTGCGTGTCTTATGACATCGTGAGTGATGTCCCATGTTTGAAACCCGTTTTGTGCAGTCTATTTATTTTCTTACGTGTTTACACTACTTTTTTGGTAGTTTTTACATTGTCTATGTATTTTACACTTGTCTTATTACATGCATGTGTTTTCAGACTAACACTTGTATTGGCTAGCCATCCCCTTTTGTGCATGCCTTGGTATCTACCAAGTGTTTCCATTTCCCCCTACAAGGGAGAAGTTCTATAGGTCAGAATGTGGTTGGGTCCTCTTTTGGGGATACATTCTCCTTTCCATGACATCACATGCGCCCCCAAAGAGGGGGGCATCATTGAGGGTTTTATACTAACACAACGTATTTACACCAGTTCAGACACAACGAGTGAGTTCAGACCAGTCTACGAACTCCATATACAATAGCCATAATAGGAAATGGTGTCCTTCGGCAATTCTGCAAAGTGGTTATAGGCTTAGGAGTTACAATGGGTGTGCCTCTCTACACTTCTCCATCTAGTGGCATGTCAGATTACCAAAAAACCTAGGAGTAGTACAAAGATCTCTTCACACATTTCAGTAGAAGTGGTTAAGTTGGAGGATACATAGAGTATTTCCTCCCTATACTTCTTCAGCTAGGGTGGAACGTGAGATCACCCAAAAAACTCGTGACAGTACATGATATCCTTCTACACATGTTTTTATCGACATGGATCAGGTGCACATGTTCCATTTACCACTTTTTATAGCATATTTTACATTTGCATACTTTACACATACATATTTACATAACGATTTTTACATACATGCATATTTGACTACGTGATCATTTTCTCCTTGCAGATCTGTCATATGAGAAACAAGTAATCAAATTGGGGGCAAAATAGCAACAACAACAATAACAACAATGACAACGAAGACAACGATGACAACACACATGCTACAAGCATTTTCCTTTACTAACCATGCAAGTACATTACACACAACAACAACTACAAACGCATTCTACCCTAGGTTCAGTCTCATCAATTTTTATGCACATTTTTCATCTTTAGAATCCACGATCTCCACCTTTTTAATTTTTTTCATTCCACGCTTGAGTCTAGTCCATCGACACAAATCTCTTCTATGCACTCTACATGGATATCAGGTATGCATCTCTATCTACTTTATTTTACCGAGCTTTCCACTCACCAACATAAAGTAGTGGCAAAATGTAGACACAAAATTATGCACTTTACACATAATTTAGCCTGGTCTTATACTAATATTTAGAAGGTTCTCAAGTGGATAAAGTACTAATTAATCCCACCTTTTGGCCATATTTATTTTATATTTTATTTCATCATTCCTGTATATTTTATTGCACTTATCCACCCATTTCACAACTGCCCCATCATTCTAGCAAAAAATCAGGGTGCCCCAACCTATACTGGGGCGCCCCGGGGTACCCTGGTCCCACTTTTGGGCACCCCGATCTATCCACATCCTTTCCCCGCTTCTTTTTGGGGCCTTTCTAGCCATTTTTTGTCTTTATCTTTTTCTCAGTCAGCCTTGTCAGGATTAATTACGAAATTAAGCTTGAGAGCCCTATAAATATAAAGCATATAAGACCATAATAAGGGTCCTAGGTCATAACATTACACACTACTATCACTCCATATAGAGTTGTAATCCATTGCATCACTTGCATCCACATAGTGCCATGCATCAAGGCTAAGAGATCTACATCACACACACTTCATATGGGAAGGGATTCTATTCTATTCCATGCACACATGCTATTTACATTTTCTATAGTTACTATTACTCAATACTTCAAAAACTACGACTAGACACGAGAGCACCTAGGGCACGACATGTACACACTCACCATAACTACATCATGGTCTAAAATGTAGTGTAATGTTCAGTGATAAGACCACTAGTTTGGTGGCTGAGGTCAGTCTGACCCATTCATTTGCATCTTTTATTTTTCTAGGGTTTGATACTTCCTCTTTGCATTGCAGGTCATTACCAACTCACCTGGTGAAGATCCAACATGATAGATAAGAATTATTCAAAGACATCTTGTGACCACATCAGATTCAGGTTTTGAGCATTTACAGTGTTCAGAGCACCCAAATTGCAGACTAGGGCACCCTGGGGTGCCCTAATACACTCCTAGGCACCCCAGTCATATCAGATCCTCCAGATCTGTCCTTTGTAGGGTCTCTTGAGTGTTCATCTACACTTCCTGATTTCATTTCCAAATCTGCTACAACCTACAACCACTTCCAATCAACTAAGCTATTTCTCTTCCTTCTCTTACACATTTAGGGTTTTATTTCACTTAGAATAATTTACTTGCATTTATTCCATACTACTTTAGTCCATTTATTACAACGTTTTAGTCCTCCTAATTAGATTAACATTAATACCCTAGTGCCCCCTTTTAGGTCAACTAGATCATCATATTTTTAATTAGAACCTCATAAAATGATTTTTTCTATGTCACACGAGTGTCACTAGTGTTCGTTGTTACTCACCTGTAGGTCGTTGGAAGATCATCGAGTTCACCTATAACCTACAAAACAAAAAACCTCATGTAAAACAAAAGACCTCCTACAAAACCTAAAAACACATCAAATCCTCAAAATAAAAAGATGCAAATGTGGATTCAGAATGACCCTGATTGTCACCCGATAGAATGAACTTACGACTGAGTACTACACTACATCTCAGAATCAATGTAGGTTTATGTGCGTGTGTGTAGAATCGTGCCATAGGTAGCTCTTATGCGAGATGCACTAAATAACGAGCAATAGATAGATGTAGCTATGCAGATAGATGTGTGGATGTCAAAATGAACTTCCCCTCCTATGAAGTGTATGTAGAATAATGAAGTCCCTTTTCCCTTGAATGAAGCTAGATGGATGCTTTGATGCTCTTGAAATGCCTTTGGATGCAAACTTAGGTGATAGTAGTAGATGCTTAGATCTTAGTCCTTTATTATGGTCACATATCTTTGTATTTATATGATTCCCTTGTTTGAATTTTGTAATTAACCACTAAAAGGCCAACCCATAAGAAAAAAAGATGCCTAATGGCTAGAAAAGACCCAAAAGATGTGAGCAAGATAAAAGGAGGTCAAGGGCACCCAGAGGGGACATGAGTTCTTGGGCATTGGCATCCTGGTTGGGTGCTGGTGTGTAGACTTAGAAAAGCGAAAGTATTGAAAGTTAGAATTGGCAATAGGGTGTGTAAGACCAATAAGGAAACCAAAAAGAAAGCAAAGAGGCCAAAGACGATGGTCAATTATCACTTTTCTCACTTAGGAATCATATGAATAGTGGTATGTGATCAGGACCTAGAAATATACCCAAGTGCGTGATTTAGTGTTTACATCCATGTTTATAGGCTCTAAGACTTTTGTATGATTTTTATGTCATTGCTTGCAATTGGATGCATTGATGTTATTCTTATTTTCTCCTACATGAGTTTTGTTTGTTACTAACATTATATTTTTTATGCGCAATGGTTGCCATCATGTACTAAACACCTTTTCTTTTACAGGTATAGGTTGTATACACCTAAATTTTCACTTTTCATCTTTCATACATGTTATTAATAATTTATCTGTGTATATAAGGGTCACTGATGCATCTATTTCTTGAGCAAGTGCCTTAAGGGGCATGCTACCAAGAATGGGGTATGACTATTCATATAGTCATTATAGGATTAGATACAATATATAGAGAGAGTATCATCTATGTGGTACCAAACTTAGTTTTCCTTTTTCCATATCAGTAATCTTGTGTCCCATACACATTGAAATGTCTCATGTACACATTACTTACATTTCACCAACTGGTACCTTATTCATTCACTTACTTGATCCATGACACCTCTTTTTCATTTTTACATGACATTTATATATCCTTAGTTGAAAATGCCATCACCTATGAGAGATAGTGTCGGTGTTAGGATTTTCCCTAGCCAACGCCCTCACCCACGGGTGATGGCGTCAGGTATTTATACACTTGCCACACATTTAGACATTTATAAAGGAAGGAAGCCAAGTATCATAAGAACTAGCCATCTATCTCTACTCTTTTGCGCCAACTTCACATCTGACTTGCTTCATCCCTTGGTTCATCTTACAGTTGTCTTGATATTAGATTGGGCATTCTAAACTCTTCTTGGTTATATTACTTGCACTACCGGTTCCTCTATATTGATTCTAGGACAAGGAACATTGTTCCCCTTCTCCATCCAATAATGATTCTCTCTCGAGTGTGTTACTTCTATGGAGATATAGATGCATTAGCTACCACCCCACAGGTAATTTCTCTAACTCTCTTTCTCAATTTTCATATATTAGTTCATTTCCCTTCTCCTATTTCTTTATGTTAGCTTAGTGTTATATGTACATTGATAATAGTTAGCATATTGCTCTTTTATTGATCATCTCCTTAGCTTTCCTTCTCTTTATTTCAATTATATTCCAATAGTATATATTGTGCATGTTTGAATCCTATTCTCATTATCGATCTATGCCTCTTCTCCCCCATTTACCGATATCCTAGGAGGGTACTCTCCTTTATCTCAAAAGTGGGCCTTAGGAGAACCCTAGGTAGTTTCACCTGATTCTAGATCGTTTCTTCAAATGTTAATGAAACAGATAAGGGTAAAGGGCTAGGAGGAATACCTGTCAAAATGCTGCTTGTGGGTTGTTGCGCACGTATGACTTCTTGATCCACATTTGATCATGAGATCTTCCTTTTTACTTAGAGGAACTACCTGAAATGGAAAAAAAGACCACCAAATGAAATTTAAACAATATATGAAGTGAACTGCCTAGCGTATGCTAGATCCGGGAAGTGTGATACTCCCTAGATGGTTGTCAATCCACTGCTTAAAACAACTTAATGCTAACAATAAAGGAAACACTACTATAGTTAAAATGATTTAGGTATCGCATTCATCTACAATAAGTAAATTCATTCACAACAGGCTAAGCTATGACTGAATCTGAGGGTCAAGGTGTTTGTCAGGGTACTGGTACTGGTCAGGGTCAAGTTGTGGGTTATTTTGGGTATTGGGTAGAGAGTTCAGGCTCTGTTCTTGGTCTGATGGTAAAAAACACAAAGACCGATGTCAGTCTGATAGGATCGATGTCATTTTAAGTGAACTGGTGATGGTTGAGGGTAACCGGCATCGGTGTGGTCGGGGTACAGGAAACTCAATAAAATTTTGAGGAGAGGGAAAATCCAAGGCTAAATGGAAATGGAGAGGGCTATGACAGGGTCTGTGTAGGTCTTAGGTATATTCAAGTGTGATTAAAATCCAAGTATGGGCAGTTCAAGGGTGTGGGTGAAGGAATGGTCAATTTTGCATGGAGGTAAATGGTGGGTAAATGGAAATGGGAGCAGAAACTAATAACAAAAGTAAAAGAATCTACTAAAAATTGTAATGGAAAAGTGTTGGTTAATAGAACACTTACTGTTGCACGAGCTTGATGTCTGGTTGGTAATAGTGGGTGATCAAATGAAAGGAACTTGGTGTGGTGTAAGCACTTCCCTAGATGCTCCCATGAAATAAAATGGCTCTGTGGTTGCTTCTGGTGCTGGCTATGGATGCTCTGATGCATGTAAGAATGTTGGTTCTTCTTACATGCAGCTCTGGTTTCATCTCTTGCTCTCAGAAGATGTGCCAACCTCTCAGAAATGTCCCAACCTCAAAATAAGGTTGTTTTAGGGATTAAATGGTAACCAACGGTGGTTCCGGGTTGACCGGTGGTGGTTTAGGGTAACTGGTGTCAGTTAGGTCAGGATTTCCTAGGTTTACTAAACTGGGCAAATCCCCTTAATTTTCTGGGATCTCATTCATTTTTCCCCATGGATTAGAATGGAATCTTCCTTTCTAACATGCGGGAATGTGGTTAGAGGGAATATAGGATTTGATTTTTAGGGTTTAGGTAGGTTATTATTTAGTTATGACAACATACTAAGAATAGGTCTTAGGGTGAGGTGGCTAGATGAGGTGGATATGTGGGCATTATCCAATTAGGATATTTAAATAATAAATATTGTGAGGATAATGAATTAATTTAATTAAATTAATATTAGAGTGGGATGAAAGAGGCCATGGTTAGGTGAATGTGTTCAAGGTGTTTATTTGACAAGGGACCAAGGGGAGTGTGACCCAATTTTGGTATCTACATTTTGCCCCTTTTTGTTGCGTAGCTTGTATTAGTAAGCAACACTGAAAAAAATAAGATGTGGTTGCCCCATGTGTGGGTGAAGGTGATCCCCCTCAAACCAGGAATTGATGAGGAAAAAGGTAGAATCGGTGAGTGGTTTGATAAAAGGTGAATGCGAGGAGGAAGAAGGTGGGTGACGGGGGTAAAAAGGGAAAAAGGTCCACTCAAGTAATCCAGGTAATGGGTCAGGGTCAAAGGTAGTAACATTCAAACGCACGCACATGTATAAACTGTAGCACGGTACCAGGTTGAAGAGCAGGCAAACTCTACATTGTCTAAGGTTGATAGGTTTATCCAAACAAGGTTGAAGTGATTCTGGTATCCAAGGTATAGGATATGGTCAGGAAACATGACGTAGGTCAGGTGCAGGAACATTTAGGTATGTTCTGGTACACCAAAGGTTGGGTCAAGATAAACGGTCATGACAAGAGGCAAGGTAGGGTCAGTATGTCCATCAACACAGGTAACAGTGCCGCAAGGTATAGCGAACACATGAGGTCACAGGTCACTAGCGATGTTCCAGGTCCAAGTATCTAGGTCATAGCATGGGCAGGTCCGAGGTAAGGGTAAAATAATGAGTCCCCTAATGAGGATGAGGTGAGGGGGTAAATGATAAGGTCAGGAAGATAAAGATGGAGTGTCCAAGTGAGGTGTGGGTGAGGTAAAAAATGGATTCAGGTCAAAAATTAGGGGTAGGGGGTAGGAAAAATACTAATTAGGTAAACTAATGATGGTTTGAAGGAACCGATGCCAGTCAAGATGGACTGACCATGGTAAGATAGTGCACAGGACTAATGTTGGTCAAGGGAAAACCATCACCGGTCAAGTCGGGAAGGTTATAAAAAGAAAAATTTCCATATTTTTCAAATCATTTATCTTTTATCAAATTGGGGAAAATGAAAAAAGAGAGATAAAAAGGTGGAAAGTGACTGAGTGAGATAGAGGACTGAAGTTGGTGAGCCACGTGACTGGGGATAGCTGGTTGATAGGTGGATCCACGAGATGGGCTGGATTTATTTGATTAGTTGTAGATCGAGAGGTCATTCGGTGATGGTAGAGGTAGGAGAGGGATCGGGTGGACCACCAGTGCAGTGGCTCGATGTGCCACCATGGTGGCGGTAGTTTGATGAGGTAAGAATCAATCCCTTTTCTTTGTTTTTTTATTAGATTGAATTAGAGGTTGGGTGGGTGAAAATAGGTTTTTTTGGGGGGAATGAATTTTGAAGTGTGGGAGAGAACATCAGTTAAAAGAGGAATGAGGAGAGAGATGATTGGGTGTAGGAGGGGTGGGGAAGGGTAGAGGGGGGATTTGGGTAGGATTGGGTGGGTAGAAGGGAGAAAAAGAGAGTTTGTAGGAAGAAGGGGGGTTTGGGCATCGTGGTTTTTAACGTGACAGTGACCGGCGTTGGTTGAGGGTTAGCCGACGTCGGTGGTAGAGAACCGGTATCGGTCACGAAATAGGTGACCGATGCCGGTTTATGGGGGACCGGGGTCGGTTATGGGTAACCAGTACCAGTCGTAAATTGGGGAAAAGGGGCCAAAAGGTGTCCGAGGTTGGGTGGGTGAGGTAGGTAGGGGTAAGAGAAGTGGTTTTGGTGAAAATCATAACATAGGTAAGGGGTAAAAATAGGTAAGGGTGGAGTTGTTAGGGAAAAAATGTATAGATGTGTGGGAAAATAGGTTTAAGGGAGTGGGTCAAAATGGAAGTAGGTGAGGGGTCAGGGTGTGTGTAAATAGGTAAGGTGATATTGGGTTGGGTAGGTTTAGGGTAGGTAGGTCGGTTGGTTAGGGTTGGGTTGGGGTGGAGGGTAGGCCATGGGATAAATGGGTAAGTAGTGAAGTAAAAGGGGTAGGGTAATGGGAATGGGTATGGGTGAATGGAGATATGGTCATGTTTTAATAATGTGATTGTTTTGTTGGATGCAGGTGAGAGATCAGTTGAGGATGCGAGACAGGGTGCCACCCCTGCTCGTGACAGTTCGTGGGGTGGTGACAGTCGAGGAGTGGAGGCATGTCACTGATGTGGGCCTGATTGGGGTCTGACGTTATCGGCATGTGGTCCGACAGCTGAGCTTGATGGTCTCTCTCATCGATAGATGGGATTCCATGACCAACGCATTCCACCTACCGATGGGGGAGATGACCATCACCCTGGAGGACATGTATAGGATCCTGTGATTACCTATATTAGGGACACATGTATATTTGATCTCCTCAGAGGTGTCTGAGGAGTTGATGCTGATGGTATTTGGTGAGGGACTGGTGGAGATGACATTCCACAGTGCCATCCTGAGTTATGGCGAGATGTACCTAGCCCATCCAGAGGAGACGAGGCTAGTAGTATTACTGATGGAGGCAGTCTGTTGTTTTGCACTGCCAGATGTAGAGGGTGGGAGATTCCCATGATCCCTGATGGGTGTACTACATGACATGATTATGGACAGGACCTGCTTCACATGGGCACCAACATTCCTAGTGCAGCTATACAGAGAGCTATGGGCATATGGGAGGCTCCGCAGTTTCAGTCTGTGTTGTACATTTATTCTTCACTGTTGGGCCTATGAGCACATTGTTTGTGTTCGTCTGATTGGTATGCCCCTGGCAGATGCATTTGAGCCTGGTTTTGTGCGGGTGGGGTATAGGTGATGGGTGCCTGCGATGGGAGAGTGGCGAGAAGGCAGGGTTACACATGATGTAGCCTATTACAGGCAGCTACTGGAGGGATTGTCTGGCATGGACATTGTTTGGAGACCGTATGTGGGCTATCCCTCATACAGACAGATGGCCGATGAGCTAGATGGCCTTCAACTACTCAGATGGATAGAGGGGTGCCATGTAGGGGAGCATGAGATGATCCTAGTTGACAGGGTCAGACGACAGTTTGGGCTGCCACAGGATATACCTCCACCCTTCCCATAGTACAGAAGAGATGACGTGGAGAGGCCATTACCTCTACCACAGCTGACAGTGCCTACTGGGCAGGAGGAGCAGGTGATAGACCGATGGATTGATGATGCTGGAGTGACAGATAGATACAGATAGTGGTGGGCTGCCCATTTATGAGTAGTACCACCCAGGCCAGGGCAGCCAGATTTAGCCACTATCACGGTGCAGAGAGACACCCTACAGGGGTAGGTGGTGACCCTGATTACCTAGTTGGGGATGGTACAGGGGAAGTTAGTAGCTTCGGAGGTGGAGGTGGCTGCATTACATGCACAGGTAGCTAGTCTGTAGGCCCAGATGGCCCAGGGTGGAGATGGAGAGGGTGATGATGAGTAGGTGGCCACCCTACAGGAGCAGGTTACAGGGTTGCAGGGCCAGTTGGCCACTACACAGGCATAGATTCAGGCACTACAGGCTCAGATACAGGCACAGGGTGTGAGGCTAATGGCACCTCCACAGGCACTGGGACAGGGTCCCATTTCATAGGTAGGGGTGGGACAGGGTCCCACAGGACAGGTACAGGGGTAGAGGCTGATGGGGCCACCACAGATGGTACCCATATCTAGGTTACAGGATGCCTTAGGTGAGGCTAGATATTACCAGGACCAGTTGATGGTGGTCAGGATAGATTTTCTATCTTATGGAGAGTACAGGGCACAACAGGCCTCGAGTGAGAGGACCAGATCCCGTACCCACAGCATGGAGAGCACAGGGGGCCATCAAGCTCCGAGACAGGATCAGGGTGAGGCCACTAGTTCACGGAGGCCAGCTCCAGGTGATGTACCAGTAGGGACCCAACCACGGCCTATGGTGGGTGGTGAGATGTTATCAGGCCGCTAGACAGGAGCAAAGGAGGAGACAAGAGAGATGGAGATGGAGGATGTCTGACAGGATGATGCCTGATGCACATCCCTCCATTTGTATGTATTTGATTCATTTTTGATATATACCGGCCTATGTGCTGAAGAGAGTGAGGATGTATGAGAGTTTTGTATATTTTTGATCATATACCGGCCTGCGTGCCAAAGATGGTGAGGCTGTATATGAGAGTTTTGAGATATTTTGTTATATATACCGGCCTGCGTGCCACAGATATTTGAGAGTTATGTATATGGAGACACATGTTTGGATATGTTTATTTATAGAGATGATGATGATTATGGTCATTATGTGTATACATGGTTATGGTTATCTTGTTATTTTGATGTGTATATGTGATGTAAATCAAGTAGTGTAGGCATGATAGAGTCAGGTCATAGGCATGGATCGAGTTAGGTTATGGTCTAGGCATGGATTGAGTCAAGTCATAGACATGGATGGAGTTAGGTTGTGGTCTAGGCATGGATTGAGTCAGGTCATAGGCATGGATGGAGTTAGGTTGTGGTCTAGGCATGGATCGAGTAAGGTTGTGGTTTAGGCATGGATTGAGTCAGGTCATATGCATTGATTGAGTTAAGTCATGGTTTAGTTTGTAATTCATTAATTTGTGCAATTGAATGATGATATGGGTCATGTGTGAGATGTTTATAGTAACATGCATGATAATGGTAAAGAAATGGTAGACATAATGAATGTATGTTTGATGATGATAAAGGTGGAAAGCAATTTGTTGTTTTTTTGGTTTAATTCCCAATTAGTGATATAAAAAGAAATCTAACAAGGGTAGATTGTGATTTAGGACAATAAAATGTGCCTTGGTTAGGGTAGAGAGTGGCTGAGCTAACCTCCAAGGGCCCCATGCCCTCGGAGTGCTGCCTACATAGTCCCGACGAATAGGAACCTCAGACCGATGTAGTTCTCCCATAAGCTAGGGAAGAATGCGAGGAGGCATGAGTATGGGTTGGTAGATTTTAGGCATGATTTGAGTTAGGTTTTTTAGGTATGGGTGAATTGTGGGCACATTGGTATAGGTGATTTTGAGTTGATTGTGGTGAAAGAGGAAAATTACCTAAAGATAAGTCTTGAGGATCTAATCCTGTTTAAGGTAATCAATATGTAATGAAGAAGGGGAAAAGACAAGAGGAGGTGAGGGAGCCACCTAATTGGTAAGGATCATAACGAGTAGGTCATACCTTAGATAGTCTGATGAATGTAAGACCCTAAAGACATTGCATGATTGATTATTCTAAAGGTGAAGAAAAGTCACATGATCACCAAATGTCACAGTTTCAGCAGGTCCCTTGAGGCGGTAGGAAGTGAAAGTGTGAATGGTGAGAGGGTAAAAAGTGGTTATCTTTTACATGGTACTAGGTAGCATGCCTTTTGGCAAGAGATCCAAGGTCATAATGGGCAAGTCCATGATGAAAATTTTTTCTGTTTGACTTGTATTTGAGATAGACTGATTGATGTGGGAAGTCTATATGGGATGAGGAAATTAACTCCTTGAGGTCTTCGCAAAGCTGATCAATGGGGGAAGCTTCAGATTCTCTCTCTCTATTTTTTTAAGTAGGCTTTACATAGCTGTCCTTCGAGGGAGCAGTCTATTTATAGCAGCGATGTAGAGAGAAAGATGTCCTTTTGAGGGAGTCATCTTTTTGTTGGAAGTTTGACTCAAGGAGTTGGATCCCATGTGAGGACTTTGAAGTCATGGACAAGACTTAAGGTGATGAATTGGATTCTTGTTCAGAAGGTAAGGTGAAACAACCATGGGATCTCATCTAAAAGTAGACGAAAAGTATCCATGAGAATCATGCCATGTGCAGTGCCGTGGTACACATATTTAAGAGAAGATAAAAGAGTGACAGGTACACACATGATTCTTATTTAATCATTGGTGATGGCGTAGGAAGTGGGTAGCACTCAAGGGACGAGCATGAAAGAGGTAGAAAGTGAGGTAGGACTGAAAGTCAATAGTAGAATGGTTGAAGATGCAAGGCATTGAGGGGCTCAGGTTTGGGTTTACCATCTAATGAAGATAAACGATAAGCACCTGATCCATAAGTATGAGTCACGATGTATGGTCCAAGCCAATTAGGAGAAAATTTTCCCCGTTTACTTTTTTCTACTTTGGTTACATGTTGATTTTCTTTCAGGACAAGGTCACCAACTTGGAAGGTTTGTTCATGGACACATTTTTCATAGGCATGTTTGATACATTTTTGGTAAACTTGAAGATGGTCAAGAGCATTAAGACAATGTTCGTCCAATAACTCAAGTTGTGCTAAATGGTCCTGACAAAAGTTGTCATCATTGAGCATGTCATGGAGAGAAATGTGAAGTGAGGGAATCTGGACTTTGAGAGGTAGAACAACCTCTGTACCATAGACCAGAGAAAAAGGTGTGGCAGCAGTGGAAGTGTGAATACTAGTGCGGTATGCCCATAGGGTGAAAGGAATGTGTGTATGCCAGTCCTTCCCAGTATCGTTAACCACCTTCATGAGAGTTTTGTTTAAGGTTTTATTGGTGGATTCGGCTTGGCCATTGGTTTATGGGTAATAAGGTGACGAGAAACTTAGTTGAATGCCAAAGGCATCACAAATTTTCCGCAAGGTTTTATTTTTGAATTTTTTCCATTATCAGTGATGAGGTGATGTGGAACACCAAAGCGACAAATGATGTGATGATTGATGAACTCACATATTTTCTCAGCTTTTGTGGAGATGAGAGGTATGGCTTCAACCCATTTTGTGTAGTATTTAGTAGCAGTGATGATCCATTGATGTCGTTGTGAAGAATGGGGATTGATCTCTTCGACGAGATCCAAACCCCATTGAGAGAAGGGCCAAAGGTCACGGGTGACCTGTAAGGCATGACTAGGTGTATGATGAAGGTTGGCATGTTGTTGGCATTTTACACAATGCTTAACATAGTCACAACAATCATGGTTGAGGGTCAGCCAGTAATAGCCTAGGTGAAGAATACGCTTAGCAACAACAAGGCCACTGAAGTGACCTCCACATATACCATCATGAACTTCCTTAATGGTATAAGGAATTTTTGAACTCGTAAGGCATCGTAAGAGAATACCATCAAAGCCACGCTTATAGAGGAGGCCACCCATGATGACATAACGAGAGACCCTTTTAAGAAAAGTGCACGTTGTCCATTATGAGTGAGGTCAGGAGGCAAGATGGAGAGGGAAAGGTAGTCTGAGTATTGTTTATACCAAAGGTCACTCAGGTCAAGGGCAGTGGTTCTGATAGAGTAAATTTCATGAGGTAAATAAGAGGGTGATTGGAGTCATTGTACAGTGACAAATATTTTAGAATCGGTGGGTGAAGTGGGTATTTGAGAGGCCAAGCAGGCCATGGTATCTATAAATTTGTTGGTAGAGCGGGGGATGGTTTGAAGGTCATAACGGTCAAAACTGGTCAAAAGTATGTCCACATGATGTTTATACTTTTGAAGTGTCTCATTATGACATTAGTATATACCATTGACTTGGTTTATGACCAATTGGGAATCACCAAAGATGTTGATGGATTTGACATCCAAGGCATAGGTAGCTTGGAGACCTAATACGAGCGCTTCGTATTTGGAAATATTGTTTGTACAATCAAAATCAAGTTTGAAAGACAAAGGCATGGGTTCACCATCAAGTGGAATGAGGATAACGCCTACCCCACCCCCATGCTGACACTTGGAACCATCGAAGAAGAGTGTCATTTGGTATGCGGGCTCGTCCAAGGAAAGGGAAGTAATTGACTCATCTGGAAAGTCAAAATTAGAAGGTTGATCCCTAGAAATAGGTGTGTCAGCCAATTGGTCGGCGATGGCTTTGCCCTTGATGGAATTTTGATGGATGAATTCAAGGTTGAGGTTGGCCAAAAGCATAAGCCAACATGTGGCACATTGATTTTGGTAAGGTTTGGCATACATGAAGTGTAAGGGGTCGGTGTTGGTCACAACATAGGTTTTGTGATTAAGTAGGTAATGGAGGATTTTCATGACAACAAACACTAAGGCTAAGCAATTTTTTTCGGCATGGGTGTATTGGGTTTCGTAGTCCAAAAGAGTACGACTTATGTAATAAACTGCGTGCTCCCTGTGTTGTTCATCACGATGAGTGAGCATGGCCCCCAAGGAATGATCGGTAGCTGAGATGTATAGGTAGAAGGGTTGATCATATTTAGGTGGAATGAGGATGGGTGGTTGGAGAAGGTATTGTTTTAAGGCCTCAAAAGCTTTGTGGCAGTCATTATCCCATTTAAAGGAGACATCCTTCTTGAGAAGATGATGAAATGGTTGACACCGATCAGACAATTTTGAGATGAAACAATGAATAGATTGCAACTTACCTTGTAGGCTATGGAGTTTCCTAAGGTTAGTGGGTAGAGGCATTTCAAGAATGGATTTGAATTTAGTAGGGTCAACATCTATGCCATGCAAGGAGACGATAAATCCTAGGAGTTTTCTTGAGAGTACCACGAAGACACACTTCTGGGCTGAAGGTGAATGTAATATTTAATGAGGCAGTCAAAGATGGTTTTTAGGATGGCAAGGTGCTCGGAGTGGCATTTAGATTTGGCTAGGAGATCATCCATGTAATCTTCCAATATACGATGCATGATGTCATGGAAGATGTAAGTCATAGCCCACTGATATGTGGCACCAGCATTTTTAAGGCCAAAAGGCATGACTCGATAGCAGAAGGTCCCCCAAGGGGTGATGAATGTAGTTTTGTGTTGATCCTCTGGGGGTAAGTAAGATTTGGTTATAACCTGAGAAACCATCCATGAGTGATAGCATCTCGTGACCAGCAGTAAGGTCAACCAGTTGGTCAATACCAGGTAGGGGAAAGTCATCTTTCGGGAAAGCTAGGTTGAGGTCATGGAAATCCATGGAAATACAAAGTCCCCTTGTCACCTTAGTGACAAAGACAATGTTAGAAATCCACCAGGGATAATCAATGGGTAAGATGAAGTAAATAGAAAGAAGGCGTTGAAGTTCTTCTTTGACCAGTAGTGCAATGCGAGGGTGCATTTTCCTTAGCTTTTATTTTACGGGTTTGGCATCGGGAATGGTTATAATATTATGGACCACTATGGTGGGGTCAATACCAAGCATGTTTGCATAAGACCAAGCGAAAGCATGGTTACGGTTTTTGAGAAAAGAAGTGATGGATTCCTGTTCAGTAGTATCTAAATATTGTCCAATCTTTAGAATGTCTGGGTTGTCCAAAGTATGGATGTTGATTTTGATAGTCGATTCATTCAACATGGTTTGGGTCTCAGATGGTAATGACCGATGAATATATGAGTCTTTAGCACCAAGGTAGGTGAGTATAGACTCATCATCCTGACATTGAACGATGTTAATTAAAGGTGTATCATCGTTGATCATTTCAGGATACAGGAAGGGAAGAGAGGAGGGAGCCTCACCCTCATGTTGATAAGTCAGAGGCCCCAAGGAAATGGTGTTTATGAAAAAAAAAGTTAGGAGGAATGGATTCTGGATCCATCGACTCTATCGGTGAAGGTGGTGAAGAAGGTGGAGCGGGTGAAGAAGGTGGAGAAGGGATGATGTCCTCAATGAGTTCAATGTGGGCCTTCTTGGTAGGTGGTTCAGCAAAGTCAATACCACTACAATTGTTATGTTTATGGGTAGTACATGGAATAATAGTATGGCGGCCTTGCTCATAAAATCCAAAACCAAAACCCTTCCACACACATTGGTGTAGGAAGGTGTGGGTGAAATGGTGATTGGTGAGTGACTGGAAGTCAGAGGAAAATGGGTGAGTTTGTGATGGTGGTGCAGGTGTGTAAGTGGTAGTATCAAGTCCCCCATAAGTGAGACAGGTAGGAAGGCGGGGAGGACCATAAAGGAGGAAATCTCATATATGGTGGTCATAGCGAGGGTTTTGGTGAAGAATTCCATACTCTTGTGGAGTAAGGAATGTGTTGACACTATATAGGTGATACTCCCCCAGAGTGAGGCATTGAAAAATTCCCTCCAAGGGATCGGTGGTTGGTATGTGGGTAGCTAGAATAGACAATGTGTCAAAGGTCAGATCGGACATGGGGTTAACAGATTAGGAGGCTGACTGTTCAGCCGTGGAGGTTGTGGCAACGGTAGGAATGGAGGAGGTATGTGTAGTTGAGGTAGCAGCTACACTGGTGAGTGGAGGTGTAGTGATTGTGGAGGTTGATGCTTTAATGGGTATAAGCATGTCATTGGGTCGGTAAAGCATGTTGTAAGTTTTGAAAGGTGATGGGTCAGCCAGAATGGTATAGGTGTGTCACAAATTGGAAGGAACAAAACCCATGACATGAATCTAGGGTCTACCAAGCAACAGATTGTATTGAAATTCCCCTTCCAAGATGTAAAATAGCTCTGGAACAGTGCGGGGGCCCATGCGAACATGGAGGATGATGGTGCCAAGTGTAGAGGTGATAGCATCATTGAATGAATGCAACATGACGGGATGTTTATACATGCAATTTTCAGGTATGTGCATTTGAGCGAATGCATGGGAGGAAATGATATTAATGCTAGCATCCCCATCGATCATAACACGTCATACACATATATCATTGATGTGGATAGAGATGAAGAGAGCTGGATCTGGGTCATCAGTTTGGTGTGGTGTGATCTCTTCATCTGAGAAGCTAAGTGCGGCTACTTGGTGAGTAGGTGGAGGTGTAGATGAAGGTGGTAATTTGGTGAGAGAGGCTACATGATGGGGTGTAATAAGGGAGGTCGTGGGTGTAGGGTCATTGGGTAAGACCTCAATAGACTGAAGAACCTCCATGAGAGCTTCGCGATGGGATTCCGAGGTTTGGATGAGGTCATACATAGACATTTTGAGGGGGGGTTGATGTAGTTGTTTGAGCATCATGTGATGTGTAACCCCATTAGACATAGGATATGTGGGGCCGCGGATAGTGATTTTAGGTGTGGGTGTAGATGGTATGTTGGGTATAGGATTGGTCGGTGGGTCAGTTGCCTTTTCCTTGCCTTTATCCTTTCGAGCACAGGTAACAACGTGGACCATGTTGATTTGAGGTGGGGAGGTGGGTGAGGTAGGTGAGCCATGAAAGGTATATCAACAAGAAGTGCAGAAGCCCAGGGGTGGGAAGGAACCTTGTGAGATGAGTTGGGCACACTGACATTTGGGTGGAGGTTTGGAAAGTTCTCTGATGTGAACCATGTTAATTTTGAATCTTGGGGGTGGCTCTAGGAGTTATGGGGGTGGAGGTCTTGGTTGTTGAGTAGGAAATGAGGGAAGAACTATGAGAATGGGTGCTGGTGAAATGGGGTTCTCATCGAGAAGGTCATCATCATCAAAGTTTTCTTCGAGATGACACAACTAGATAAGAATAGTCTTTAAAGCTTTGTAGTTCTCTACATCGTGCCTTGACACACAATGGTAGGCACAAATTTTGGTGTCGTCAAACCCCTTTGGTTTGGCCCTTGGGTTTGAGAGGGTCATAAGGTCTAAGAGGCGTTAATGTGATGACAAAAGTTTCAAGGAGGTTGGTTAATATTTTGGCATAGGATCCCGCTATTGGATCACAATGGGAAGTGAAAGTGGGTTTGGGTGTAGGTGCGACCGACTATAGAGGAAGGGTCTTTGCATGAGGGGGAGTAGGTCGAGCCATGGTCTTAGGTGTTGGTCGTGTTTGTTTGGGTAGGGGTATAGTAGATTAACTGGCAAGAGAGTGTGTGGTTGGTTTGACTACCTTATTGGAGGGTAGCAAATATTTGTCTTTAGGTTGCACCTTCTTAGGTAAAGGTGATATGGGCATATGAAATATAGAGGGAAAGGCGGACGGTGGAAGAGGGAGAGTTACCCACGGGGATAACTGAGGTGCTGTGAAGGTAGATGATGCGGGTCGTGCAGGAGGTGTGAGGGAAAGAGAATGAAGTGTCATGGGTTATGAAGAAGTTATTGATGGTACTAAAGGTATGGATGGAAAACATGTTGCAGGTGTGGGTGGAAGCCGTGTTGGGCACTTGGGTATGTTAGAGGTCTGTGAGGGAGGAATGGGCTGCTGTGTTTTTAGTGTACTGGTGGATAGAGATTTCTTACCCATGCCGAAAGAGTGAGGTCCTAAGATGGATGGAAGGGGTGGAGGTGATGAAGGTGTGATCGATGAGGCTAGAGTATTAGATCTATGGGATGGGTTCTGGAGTAGGTTTGGTGTTGGCTTTAGAGGGTGTAGCTAAATCTAATTTGATGGGTGGATGAGTAAGGATGGCGGCTGGGATGACCCCTAAGGTAGTAATAGGTTTAGGTGAGGAAGATGATGTAGGCGTGGGTTTGTATGTAGATGCATGTTGGGTTATGGGTAGGGGTGTGAGTTGAGCCACGAGTGGTATCATGGTGGAATTTGTGATAGTTGTGGTTGTGTTTGGTTTGATTGGATGAAATATTTTTGGATATATAGTGGAAGTATCAACAGGTGACATTTGCATTTGTGCGGAGACAGGAAGCAGAAGATGCCCCCAAAGTAAGGCCCTAACCACATTTCTAGGTGATTGGATAAATGTGAGAAAACCACTATTGTAGGTGAGGCTGATGAGGATCCAATGACAATTCCCATAAAATGTGTCTTAGAAACGTGGAATTCGCTAGCTTTAGCTTCTGTGGGTAAGAGAGCCGAAAGTAAGTCTGCAGGATCTTGGGTAACTGATGGAGAATGGACACTTAGAAGTAAAGGCATTTCTACTAGATTTTCGATAGGTGGAGGAGAGGATGGGTGCTCCTCTATGGGTGGAGGAGATGATATGTGCTCCTCTGTGGGTGGAGTTGATAAAAAAGCATCTTCTACAGGTCGAAGAGGTACTGTAGGTGATAGATCTCTAGGTGGAGAAGTCAAAGGTGAAATGTTTTCGATGTTAACAAGAATCTCCTTCATGGGTGAGGGAGGAGATGAAGGGTGTTCCTCTGTGGGTGGAGAAATAGGTGAAGTGGGTTCAAGTGTAGGTGGAGGGCTTCGGGCTAGAATTTCCTCTATGGAAGGAATATGAGGTAATTGGGAGGCAACGGGTGTGTCACTGAAAAATAGCATGGACCTCACAGGTATGGCTATCATGAGTTTAGGTCTCTCTGATTTGATCAACATAAGGGGCATGATTAGGAAAGGGTTTTTTAAAGATGTGTAGGTTTTGATTGGTAGGTGGGTAGGATTATCCAAGGTTAATTCACCTTTCTCGAGAATTTCTTCTACAATGTATTTGAAAGTGATGTAATTGCCATCACTATGACCTTTTACTTGATGATAGTTTCAGAAGTCATGCTCTTTGTACCACACGGGTGTGGGGTGAGTAGGATCAAAAATAGTATGTGTCTTTATGGGAGGAAGGGTTATGGCCCCAACTTTAATGAGATTTTCTAAGACGGAAGAATAAGGTTCCCCAATTGGGGTGTATTTCCATTGTTCACATCTGAATTGAAAAGTCTGAATGGGTGAGAGATTAGATGAGGGGTTAGCCTAATTTGAGGGATGAGCTAGGCTGGCCTTGAGTACCACTGCATTAGCAATTCCCTTGGCTTTTGAATAATTTTTCTGTGGTTTTGAAGAAGAAGAGGTTTCATTTGATTTAAATTCTAAGTTTTTATTGTGTAATTGGATTTTCTTTTCTTCGATGGCCCGAATCTCTAGCTTTCGTGCCATGGTGAATGCCTCATCAAAGGTTTAGAAAGTTAGGACCTACAGGGTTGGTGAGATATGTCTAGCACAATCCCGCATGAAGAGCTCTATGAGTTAGGTTTGTGGTAATTAGAATGTGAGTTGATTGGTTAGGCTACACCAACGAGTGAAAAAATCTATGATAGATTTGTCGTCATATTGACGTGTAGAGTAGAGGTCAGTCATGGTAACCTTCTTAACAACATTGATGGAGAAGTGATCCAAGAAGGCTTGGGCTACCTAATTAAATGAGAAGAAAGAATGTCTAGGCAACCCACTATACTAGTCTAATGTGGGCCCTGTCAGAGACATGGGAAAATTCCTCAAGAGCAAAGCATCATCATGGGCAATAAGATAACACCCATGTTTGAAAGACCACAAATGCTGTTGCGGGTCCTCCTTGCTATTGAAGTAGTTAAATTAAGGCATTTCCCAATGTATGGGATATGGAAGAATAGGAATGGATGGGTGGATGGGCTCATTACAAATCTCATCGTAGGTAAGAGAATTACATGTGCCAGAAACCGATGCCTCCAGTGTTTGCATCTTGTCCATCATTAACTTGATGAGGTCGTTGGTAGGTTGTGATTGCTGGGTACCTCTTGTAGCGTAAGGAGGTTGGTGTTGGACATATGATGGAGGTGGTATTCCTGTATATGGTGATTCCGTATAGGTAGATTGAGAAGTAGGAAGTGAAATAGGGGGTATGTACCTAGAATGAATGATAGATGAAACGAGATGCTGCTAATAGTACGTATATGGTGGTGGAAGGGTCGTGGTGACCCTAGTGGCAATGGGGGCTAAGGATTTTGGAATAGAAAGAACCACATTTTGAAAAGGGGTAGGGGTCACTGACACCGAGGGTGGTTATGTAGCTATGGGTATATGTGAGACAATAGGTGTAGATGAGGTTACGTTCTGGGTGGTTGGCGAAGGTATATTGGATGTGGTGGGTGCAATAGATGTGGCTGATGTGGCAGTCATAAAAGGTATAGGGCCTAGCTATGAAATGACTGAGGGCAAGGCATGTGTGGGTAGCACGGAGCCAGAGGAGATTGGAGCAGAAGTAGGAGTGAGTGTCGGGGGGATAGATATGGGCATGCTGTATATCAACTGATCCGAGGCATCTCGAGTGGATAAGTGGGAAAGATAAAACTGCAAGGTGATAGGGTTATGGTCAAGGAGTGGTGCAAACTCCTCATCCCTTGCGGTGATAGTGATAGGTTGGGTAGGATCTATGGGTGATAAAATAAAAGGTGGTGAAGGGCTAGGTAGGAGTGGTTGATAGCTGGCATGGAATATGAGGGAATTTTCTTGGTTGTGTAAGCACCATGTGGACAAGTACTGACGTGTTAGGACTGCTTTCTGTAAATGCCCCAGAAATATAGTAGAGATAGGAGAAACAAGTGGTGGTAGGTGGATTGGGGTTAAAAATGTTAGCTGGAGAATTACATAGGCTAACTGATGCCGGTTAGGGTAAATTAACGTTGGTCATAGTTAACCGCGGTCGGTCACTATGGAAAATGGTCAGTTTGTCAAAACAAGGTAAAAGGCCAATAATTTGCCAAGTATGCAAGATGCTGATGGAATTTACTAGGAAAGTGAATATGATAAGAGTGACAGAGACTCTGAATAGGAAAGAAGGTGAAACAAGTGTCCTTTTGGGTAGGTTAACAAAAAGAACAATAAACCGAAGCCGGTTTGGTGAAATCGACGACGGTTAGTGTAGACACTAAAATTAGGTCACACTCCCCTTAGTCCCTCATCAAATAAACAACTTGAAAACATTCAAATAACCATGGCCCTTTTCATCCCACACTAATATTAATTTAATTAAATTAATTCATTATCCTCAACATATTTATTATTTAAATATCCTAATAGGGATAATGCCCACATATGCACCTCACCTATACAACTCATTTAGCCACCTCACCCTAAGACCTATTCTTAGTAAGTTGCCATAACTAACTAATACCTACCCAAACCCTAAAAATCAATGCCTACAATCCCTCTAACCACATTCTCACCTATTAGAAGGAAGCTTCCATTCTAATCCACGGAGCAAATGAACAAGAGCCCAGAAAATCAAGGGGATCTACCTAGTTTAGTAAACCTAGGAAATCCCACCCTAACCAATGCCGGTTACCCTAAACCACCGTCGGTTACCCTAAACCACCACCGGTTAAGCTGGAACCACCGTCGGTTACCATTTAATCCCCAAAACAACCTTATTTCAAGGTTGGCACATTTTTGAGAGATAATCACATCTTTTGAGAACAAGTGATGAAACGAGAGCTGCATGTAAGCAAAACCAACGTTAGTATACACATCAGAGCATCCATAGCCAATACCTGAAGCAATCACACAACCATCTACCTTCACGGGAGCATCCAGGGAAGTGCCAAAACTTCATCAAGGTCATTCCATTTGATCACCCACCATTTCCAACCAGACATCAAGATCGTACAAACAATAAGTTTTGTTAACCAACACTCATCTATTCATCATTTGGTAGATCCTTTTACATATGTTATTAGATTTTTTCTCTCATTTCCATTCCCCCATCATTTACCTCCATGAAAACTTGACCATATTTTTATCCACACCCTTACATTGCCCATACATGGACCTTATTCATTCCTGTGCATACCTCAGATCCATACGAATTTACCATTGCCCTTCCATCTTCATCTAACCTCAAATCTATCACCCAACCAAGTTTTTATTGAGTTTTCCTGTACCTCGACCATATTGATGCCGGTTACCCATAACTTTCGCCAATTAGCCTAAACTAATATTGGTCATACAAGACCGACGTCGGTATCTATGTATTTTTACCAAAAACCAAGAACAGAGCTCCCAAACCTCTACCTAATACTCAAAATAGCCCAAAACCTTACCCTGGCCAATACCAATACCTTGACAGTGACCTTGACCTTTAGATTCAATCATAGCTTAGCCTTATGTGAATGAATTTGTTTATTGTAGATGGATGAGATACCTAAATCATTTTAACTACAGTAGGATTTCCTTTATTTCTCACATTAATTTGCTTTAAACAGTGGATTGATAACCATCTAGGAAGTATCACACTTCCCGGATCTAGCACACGTTAGGCAGTCCACTGCATATATTGTTTAAATTTTATTTGGTGGTCTTGTGTTTCATTTCAGGTAGTTCATCCAAGCAAAAAATAAGCTCTCATGATCAGTTGTGGATTCAGAAGTCATACGCTCATAATAACCTAAAACCAACATTTCAACAGGTATTCCTCCTAACCCATTACCCTTATATTTTTCATCAACATTCGAATAAATGCTCTAGAATCAGGTGAAACAGTCAGAGGGTAACTGATGAAGGTTGCTGGACCGACACTGGTTACTGTGGAATTGAAACAATAATGAAGAAAATGTGGTTGTGAGTTAAAATTAGATGTGGAATCAAACCTAGAATTCTGAGAATGATGAAAATATGATCTAGGCACACTTAGATGAAGCTAGAATACACCAACTATGATGAGAAGCATGCAAAGGGGAAATAAGAAAATGAAGAACATGACCTCTCATCTCAAAATGCAAGCCAAGCAAAAACACTAAGAAAGATATGCTCCTAAGAGTGCTTTTTTGATTATGTTTGTTTAACTTATGCTATTTAAGGACTGACTCATGAACTTTAGAATATAATTTTTTGTGAGGATGTCTTCCTACGAAGAAGGATATCTACAAGGAGAGGTTTCACGTTATGTTATGGTGGGGGCGGGCCTTCCTTTGATGGGGTACTAGACAAAGATAACCAATGGGGTGCCCACTGTACTGTGATCGTGTGATCACCTAAAACTTATTTTGGGTGAGATGTTGTTTAAGAATGTGTGTATTTTCAATTTTGTGATGTTTGTTAAGACTCAAAGAGAAAGAAAGAGAAAGGATGTGCTTTTCTATGATTTATTTGTCAATCATCAGTTGGGCATGAATTCTAGCGTATAGGTTGCCCTCATTTAATGTGAGCTAATGCAAAAAGGTAGAATGAAATGAAATGATTTTTAAAACCCAAATCAAAATGTTGAATTCAACGACACAAAAAGATGAACATGAGAAGGGATGCTCTTTCACTAATGTGATACTAATGAAAGGGAAGAAAGGTTCTTTTTAAAGCACCAAAATACGATTGTTTTTAGACAATAGAAGAAGAGAAGATTCCAGGGGAGAAATTTTAATGTGAGAACCTTTTTAGAAAGGAAACAAACATGCAACTTTTCACCTACAAATGAAGAAATGCAAAGAACCCTGAATGGGTCCGACCGGGAGTGCCAAAATGTTTCACATGATTCTAGATCATTTCTTCAAATGTTAACTAAATAGATAAGGGTAAAGGGCTAGGAGGAATACCAATCAAAATGCTAGTTGTAGTTTGTTGCGCGCATATGAATTCTTGATCCACAACTGATTGTGAGAGTTTCCTTTTTTCTTGAAGGAACTACCTAAAATGGAAAACAAGACCACTAAATGAAAGTTAAACAATATATGCAAAGGGACTACCTAGTGTATGCTAGATGCCAGGAAGTGTGATACTTCCTAGACGGTTATCAATACACTGTTTTAAAATAACTTAATGCTAACAATAAAAGAAATCCTACTGTAGTTGAAATGATTTAGGTATCTCATTCATCTACAATAAGAAAAATTCATTCACAATAAGCAAATCTATGATTGAATCTGAAGGTCAAGGTCTCTATCGGGGTACTGGTACTAGTCAGGGTGAGGTTTTGGGATGTTTTGGGTATTTGGTGGAGAGTTTTAAGCTTTGTTCTTGGTTTGATAGTCCAAAACATAGAGACTGACACCAGTCTGGTATGACCATGATGTCAGGTTTAGGTTAATTGGCAATGGTTGTGGGTAACCGGCAATCAGTATGGTCAGTGGTACAAGAAACTCAATAAAAAAACTTGGCAAGGTGAGGGTAGATCTGAGGCTAGATGAAAATGGAAAGGGAAATGACAAGGTCTGTGTAGGATCCTAGATATGCACTTAGGTGATGATTAAATTCTAAGTATGGGTATGTTCGAGGGGTGTGGGTGAAGGGATGGTCAAGTTTGCATGGAGGTAAAATGGTGGGGGAATGGAAATGGGAGCAAAAACTAATGACAGAAGTAAAATAATCTACCTAAAAATGACAATGGACAAGTGCTAGTTAACAAAAGCCTTACTGTTTGTATGAGCTTGATATCTGGTTGGAAATGGTAGGTGATCAAATGGAAGGAACCTCAGTGTGGTGTTGGAATGCTTCCCCAGATATTCCCGTGAAGGCAAATGGAATCTTGTGGTTGCTTCAGGTGTTGGCTATGGATGCTCTGATGCATGTGTATGGATGTTGGTTTTGCTTGCATGCAGCTTTGGTTTTGTCACTTGTTCTCAAAAGATGTACCAACCTCTCAGAACAATGTGCCTAACCTTGAAATAAGGTTGTTTTGGGGGTTAAATGGTAAGTGACGATAGTTTTGGGTTAACCAATCGGTGGTTTAGGGTAACTGGCATTGGTTAAGGCAGGATTTCCTAGGTTTACTAAAATGGGTAGATCCCCTTGATTTTCTAGGATCTCGTTCATTTTTCTCCCATGGATTATAATGGAAGCTTCCTTTCTAACATGTGGGAATGTGGTTAAAGGCAATGTAGGCTTTTGATTTTTAGCATTTGGGTAGGGTCTTAGTTAGTTATGGCAACTTAATAAGAATAGGTCTTAGGGTGAGGTGGCTAGATGAGGTGTCTATGTGAGGTGGATATGTGGGAATCATCCCATTAGGATATTTAAATAATAAATATTGTGAGGATAATGAATTAATTTAATTTAATTAATTAAATTAATATTAAACTGGGATGAAAGGGGCCATGTTTAGGTGAATGTGTTCAAGGTGTTTATTTGGCAAGGGACCAAGGGGAGTGTGACCCAATTTTGGTGTCTACACTAGGTTGACCTAGTGTTGGGATTACTACCCTCTAGATATGTGACCTTAGCACTTGTTGTAGCCCCTTTATGTGCAAACTATTGAGATGTATTCTTAGCCCACCATACACCTTTTGTGAACTCAACTTGAATCCTATAAACCTCTTGATCGAGAACAACTTGTTAAAAAACATCCATCTCTGTACTTGATCTCATTCTAAACCACCAAAAATCCATAAAACCTTAAAAATTTAGTCCATATTTGACGCTATCTTAAACACTGGGTGACAACACAAACAGTATCCAAAATCCAATGCTTGATTCCATTTTCACTAGTTTACTAGGACCCTATTCATACAAACCTTCTTACTTAGTTGATCCCTTTATTGTTGGACTAAAGAAATGGATAAATACTTTATGACATTGCACAAAGGTGAAGGAACGTTCCTAAACGGTTGCACACAAAAGTATGAGAAGGTCCATGCTCATGGCTATAGGTATCACTGCACAGGGGTAGAAAGAATAAGAGTTCAGCCATATAGCCTATGGAATGAGCTAACACATCACTTAGGCAAAAGTGAGAGCTCACCTGAATTGTTCAGTAAGGGTGCCAGATAAATATAGGATATGGCATGGACAAAGTTTAAGATAAGTATAACATGGCTTGGGAAATAAAGCAAGCTATTCTATAACCATGGGTAGACACGCATATAATTATAGTCACAACCCTTTAAATTCGAGTAAACTAAAGGGATTCAATACTATAACACCACCATGCACACATTGCTTAATGAATTTAATTACCACAAAATTAAGTGCCTAATTACCTAGGAAAGCACAAGCCATGTAGACTTATCCACTTAGGATTTTTTAACCTTACCCTAGACCCATTCTAAGCCTATGTAAGTAGCCTGGAGGACCACGTTCCCACCCTATAAATATGTAAATATGACTCTATGTCCAAGGGTAATGTGTGTGCAGTGTATGTGGTGAATATGTGTATGTGTCTAACTAATTGTCACGCTCTAGATTTATGCCATGTCAAGGACTGCATGAGTTTGTGTGTGCAATGCCAAAGTATCTATGTCAAATTTGTTTGTAATGGATAAAACCTACTATGGATTTCTAAAGTACAAAGTTAGACCACATGAGGTCCTTAATTGACGATCTAGATTCTATTACTAAGCCGTATATGCCGATGACCTGAACCTACAAATTGGCTTTATGATCAATTATATGTGTGCATATCTATAATTTACATTGATCGAAATATATTGCATACTATGGTTAATCTATGTCTGTAGCGCACCTTGCATCTTGATTAGTAAGATTTCCAGCAACCTTGTGACATACTCGGTGGAGCTCGACATGCGCTTTGGGTGAGTGCTTAGACCTATGTCATAAGTGGGGTTTCAATGCGCCCGACTATGTTGTGTTAACTTCACTAGCACTACAACGTGAAGCATTTCGTGTCCTCCTACCACAGCTGCATTCATCTGGGATCAGCTTCTCCTACAACCATAACCATCACGATGTGGTGAGCTTATGGAATTTCGGTTCCACAAGTAGAGAAAATTGAAAAGTGGGTACTTCGTATTTTTCAAAAGATGAGTTTGCACAGAGATACATCAGCTCATGGTAAGTTTAATCAATGTAAATGGGTTGAAGATCCATAGATATGCATCCTAAAATGACACCACTTCATCATATCAATCTAGCACTAGGAAGGAGAAAAGTGACGAAAAGGAATGAAAATGCAGGTTTTGTTTGTATTTTAACAGAACCGCCGCTTTGTGCATAGCGGTGGTTGTCGAACCACTGCCCAACTTGGGTGACAGTCCTGTAACCACTTTACAGTAGCCAGTGGCAACAATCCTATAATCTGCCAGTCTACATAGGGGTGGAGGTCATGTCACTTTTGACGAAAAAATAAAATGGAGCATGAACAGATCACAGATTTGAAGCATCTAGACTTGTGTCTCTTCCCTTCCACGACCTTTCTCATTCTCCTGTGCAAGATAGGACATGGGACCGAATCTATAAATACATGGACCATGAGTAAAGGAATAGGATCATCAGAAGGAAAGATATATTCATGGGAGTAAGTGAGCAAGATTTCTTTAGTGCTGGAATTGAATTTGTAGAAGAAAGATGTGCAAGAACATAAGAGAAAACAAGTAGTTGGGAGGAAGGTTTACATTGTTGTTTCTTTTCAAACTTATTGTAATCTCTGTATCTCTTGAATATTATTGGATAATACAAGTGGGAAGAAAGAGTAGTTTCCCTTCCTGAATGGTTTCCCCTCACATTGGGGGTTTATAGGATAAATTATTAGTTCTATTATTGAGTTCTTTTAGCATCCCTCTCCAAGTTTAGTTCTAAAGCATAATCAAGATTAAATCACTAGCTCAATTCTGTCATTTTTCTATAATTGAAAGTAGAACAACAGTTATTAATTTGTGGTTTGTAAATTTGAAAGTCGAAGGTTTTTACAGATCATTTTGGTATCAGAGCTAACATAGTATCTAGGGACTATAATATTCATTCTTGTGATTTGTATGATAGTGACAAGGTCTAAAGGCAAAGAGGATTTACCTTGTGATCTAGATATTTCTATGAAGAAGTGGAAACAAAGAATTTGGGGACAAATGGAGGAAGAGAACTTGGTCTTGTAGAGTTTAGATGCTAGAGACCATAGGATGGATAGATTGTATAGACAACAACAAGAACTTGTCAGATATGTAAAAAGATGACTTCTGTTAAGACAAGATTCCATAGACTTAGTGGTTCAAGTACTTTGCTAAAAAATTTGGTGTCATAGGGAAGAGCCACGATGAGGAAGATGATGGAAGAGCATGAAGAAGAGACTCCAATTGTAATCAGAGAAGGTAAAATCTGATTCATACTCCTTTAAGGTAAAAGTTGAAACTAAGGATGAAATTAAGAGCTTTAAAGGACAAGTAGATGTCATAATTATTTGATAAGTGGTTAAAATAGTTGGAATTTTACTATAGTGTATATAATGTCATTTGAGGCACAAAGGATTACATTTTCAGGTCTCAACATGGAAGGTCATTCTCTAGTTTGGTGGGAAACCCATTCTAGCAACTTGTGAAAAGAAGAAACATCTTGTTGTCAGTACTTGGAAGGTGTAATTTAAGTAATTGCTTAGAGATAAATTCTATCTTATTGGGCATAATAACTGACTCGAATGATGTAAATGGTAGTACTTTAGGCAAGGAAAGTGGTCAAAGAGTGCAAGACTATTCTACAGAGTTTCGGAAGACAAGCCATGTTGCTAAATATGGACTTGGAGGATGATGGCATTATAAAAAAATATATTTGATGAGGTCGTCACACTCGCCTTCAAAGGAAGGTAATCTCCATGAATCCCAAGGATCTCAATAAGGAGCTGTGTACATACATAGCATACTAGATTGACGTAAAAAAGAAGAAATTAGAAATCAAATTCGAAGAAAGAAACACTCAACAAATAAAGCTAGAACTAAAGAGCAGGGGAGAAACAAGTAGTAAATGTTAGTGGAAAGGGAAAGGTAAAGAGGCTTCCGCTCCTTTGAATACTTGTAAAGATCCTAAAAATTTATGTAAGAACTCTAATATCAATGGTCATATTGACACGACATGTTGGAAGTTGCATCTCGGAGCTACACCTGAGGTACCAAACCAAGGAATCCCATAAATGCATGGCCAGCTGTAAAGACCAGAAGAGGAGGTGGAGATAGAGGAATGAATCAGATGTATATGAGATGCTAGGATGCACAACCACCAACATGTATAGATAGAGATCAGGAAAGAAGAAGAGATGAGTAGACTATTCCAGATCAGAATCCTAAATCAATAAGAACTATGCTAAATGTTTTGGTTGATTCTGGTTTTCAATATAATTTAATTTATGATGCAGTGGTTGTGAAATTTTTTGGTCTTGATGATTTATGAGCATCCAAATCCATAACCATTTGGGATGGGTGAAGAAGGGTGTAGAGATATCATGTAACAAGGAAGATTTAAGTTCAATTTTGGGATAAATTCTCCAATATATAGATGTATTAGAAGCATGATGTCAATTCCACTTGATGCATTTGATGTTGTGTTTGGGGAGTTCCTTACTTTTATACCTAGGGATGCTATATTCACAATAGAGAGAGAACTGGTACAAATGGGATCAAGGATGGAATCAGTTTCAACATCTGGGAACACCAACGCAAGCCAAAGAATGCTATGGTAAGTGCTAATGCCAAGTAAAAGCGTCTTATTCAGGACAATAATAATTATTTTTGTTTACATTTGTTAAAGGATAAAATGATTGGGTGGAAGTTTTAGATATTTCTACCCAGGGGATGATGCATTTTTATATTATTATTTAGTATTTTGAGGATGTTTTTCAAAATATTAGTAGGTTACCACAAAAACAAGAGGTAGAACATGAGATTTAGCTATTTTGAGATTTCCCTCTACCGAATATCTAGTTCTACAGGAAATCATTTTTATAGAGTATTAAGGTGAAGAAACAACTCCAGGAGATGTTAGACCAAGGTGTGATACATCTGAAAACCTCACCATGTGGTTATCCTATTGTGATGGTACTGAAGAAGGGTGGTTGTTGGAGGATGTGCATCGACTAACAAGCTTTGAACAAGATCACCATAAAGAAAAAATATCCACTCCCCCACATAGATGATCTCTTGGACCAACTTTAGCATGCCAAAATTTTCACAAAGTTGGATCTTAAGTCAGGTTATCACCAAGTTAGAATGAAGGAGGAGGATATATGGAAGATTCACTTCAAGACAAAATAGGGTTTGTATGAGTGGTTAGTACTTCCATTCAGTTTATGTAATGCACCCACTACATTAATGAGATGGATGAATGATATATTGCTGGATTTCATAGATTCACGTGTTATTTTTTATCTAGATGATATCTTGATTTTTAGTGCTACATGGGAGGAACATCTAACATATTTGCAGCGAGTCTTGCAAGTTCTCAAGGAGAAACAACTGCTATGAAATATGAAGTAATGTGAGTTTTCCAAACAGCCGCTTGTTTATCTTGGGCATGAGGTCGGAGGAGGAGAGTTACAAATGGATCCGAAGAAGGTGGAAGCCATTACCAACTGGCCAACACCAACGGGAGCTAAAGAGACCTTGGAGTTTTGTGGGAGCAATACAATACATACGGAAGTTCATTCTGAGCTTCTCCGCGATTGTAACACCTCTACACATAGTGGCCACAAAGAGTAAGGGTTTTGACTGGGGTAAGGAACAAGATAAATCCTTTGAGTTATTGAAATACAAGATTATTCATGCTCTAGTACTTGGTCTTTCTAACTTGCAACAACCCTTTGAAGTAGAGACAGTTGCCAGTGACTACGTTATGGCGCAATGTTGCTACAGGTAGGTAAGCCAATCTATTATCATTTTGAGACCTTTACTTCATCAGTTAGAGGATATTTAGTAAATGATAAGGAAATGTATGTACTAGTTCAAGCCATTAAGAAATGGAAGTATTATTTATTGGGTAAAGAAACTATTGTGCACACTGACCACAAACCTCTACAGTATTTGCAAGCACAGTCTAAATTGCAACATGGAAGGCACTACAAATGGATGGGGTTCCTTTAGTAGTTCCATTTGGTGATCAAATATAAGAATGGTAGTACAAACTTGTTGGAAAACATGTTTTCCAGGCCACCTACACAGGAGAAAATCTCCTGCTTGGCCACTATTTTTCAGATTGAGCCCTTCATAAAGGAATCTTACAGAGAGGTGTATGCCTAGGAAAAATACTTTAGGGTGACATTTCAGCTGTTACAGTCCTAAGGGAATGAAATCGTGGGGATTGAATATTGTTATCTCAAGGATGGATTGCTTTACCGATGGGGGAAGCTTTGGTGCCGAAAGAATAAAGAATTCTATTGATGAGTTAAGCACATACATTGAAAGTAGTGGGAAATTTCAGTGTTGGTAAGACCCTAGCCCACTTGCAAAGGTACATGTATTGGCCTAATATGAAAGAAGAAGTATCAAAATTTATACGTGGGTGTAATTTTTGTTGTACTAGCAATCCTAAGACTAGGAATAAGGGTTTTTATATGCCTTTACCAATCCCTACTCATCCGTGGGAGGACATTTCTTTGGATTTTGTAATAGGATTACCTATGTATAAACATAGCCATGTATATCTCTATGTATTTGTTGATAGATTCAATAAGATGTGTATTCTTATGGCATGCAAAAAGATAGTAAAAACACATGAGGTTGTAGATATTTTATTTGCTAATGTATGAGTACATTTTGGCTTGCCAAAGTCTATTGTTTATGATAGGGATTCCAGGTTCTTGGGGAAGTTTTGGACTACTTTGTGGGATAAGATGGATTCTAGGTTATAGAGGAGCGAAAATTTCCATCCACAGACAAATGGATAGATAGAGGTGGTGAATAAGACTTTGGTACAGTTTATCAAAGGGTATAACAATAAATATCGAAGGACTTGGGATGAGTCCTTAGCCTACATTAAACATTCCTATAACCGAGCAACACACACATCCACTATGAAGTCACCGTTTGAAGTATGTTTGGGATATCTACCTACAAATCCACTAGACATAGTAGTTGGGAAATAGGATTAGGAGGAGACATGAGACACAAAGGTGACTAGAGAAAAAAATTCATTGAGAGGATCTGAAAAATCCATCTCAAAGTTAAAGAACAATTGGAGAAATCCCAAGCTAAGACAAGGATAGACATGACCAACACAAGAGAGAGCATAAGCTTCATGTTGGAGATAGAGTTTGGATTTAATTGATTAAGGAGAGACTAAAAGTTCAGGCATGGAAGCTCAAGCCACTACGATATGGACCCTTCACCATATTGGAGCAGGTTGGAGAAAATGCCTTTTGGCTTGATTTTCCACCATTTATGCAGATGTACTCAATAGTAAATTGTGAGAATTTGCACCAATATGAGTCATCCATGATTGATGAAGATGAAGGATTATAATTTCTACCTTCCATTGGGGATTGCATCTTGGACTCATGAGGTGAATTAAAAGAGGATGTAGTGCTGCAACAGAAGGTTAGAGAGACGAGAAGAGGTCCGTAGGAGTTTTGACAGGTTGGGCTGAAAGGGAAGACACCAAGGTAAGCCCGGTGGTACATGAAGGAGCAAGTGAGGGAATTATTTCCTCATCTACTCCCTCACTAAGATTTTGTGGGACCAAAAGCCTCCTAAGTAGGGGAGGTGTGATCCATAGGGATCTAAAATGACTCTACTTCATTAGATCAATCAACACTAAGAAGGAAAAAAGTAACAAAAAGGGAGAAAAGAAGGTTCTATCTATATTTTAATAGAACCGCCGCTCTGTGCAGAGTGGTAGTTGCATAATCACCACCTAACCCAAACATCAGTCTTATAACCACCACCAAGCTAGGGAAGTGGTCTTGTGATTGCCAGTTTGTGTAGGGCGGCAGTCTTGTCACTTTTGACAGAAAAAAAAAAATGGAAGCATGAATGGACATGGATTTGAAGCATATGACTTTGTCCCTTCCCTTCCATGACCTTTCCCATTCTCTAGTCCATGGGAGGACATGGGAAATGCCATCGCAAGAGTTTTCTAGTGTTGAAATTGAGTTGTAGAAGAAAGCGCTTGAGAACAAAATAGTCAAGTAGTTAGGAGGAAGTGTGACACATTGTCAATTTCCTTTCTCACTTATTGTAAACTATATATATCCATAAATATTGAATTGGCTAATAAAACAAAAGGGAAGAAATAACAGTTTTCCTTCTCGACTAGTTTTCCCTCTCACTAGGAGTTTCCAAGATAAAAATCATTGGCATGTGTGTGTTTAAATTCATTTCTTTGAGAAAATTCTAGTTCTAAAGCATAAGTAAATCATTCACTAGCTCATTTGTCATTTTCTAGTTGAAAGTAGAACAAAAATTTTAAGTTGTGGTTTTTAGAAGTTCCAAAGTTGAAGCTTTTTATAGATCATTCTATCTTACATGGATCTCTCCCACACTACCTTTGTCTAACTATTTGCATGTTCACCCTCCATACCTTTCCCAAACACCATTCTAATCACCTCTGAGTCCTTATAAAAAATCCCACAACCTTACCTAAACTCCCTTCACTCTCTATGCAGTCACAAAGAACTCCCATCTACCCCATTTTTAATATTCTTACCAAATTGCCCCTACTGACACTAGTCACCTAACCGACATTGGTCATTTACTAGTACCGACATCAGTCACCTAACCGATACTAGTCCCTGTGACTAGTAATATTTCCAAACCAACAAGCTTATACCACTTTCTAAACAACCCAAAACCTAACCAAATCTTCTCCAGACCTCTTTCACACCTGCAGACCTTCAACCACCTACCACCCTTCCTGGATTTAGTTTTGCATGCATTTACTAGACTAAATTTAAATTATTGTGCTTGTGTAAGATACCCAAACTATACAAATACAATAGGCCTATTTATTTCATGTTCTTATCAAAATTTAATTTTTTTTAAAAAGTGGATTGATAACCTTCAAGGAAGCACCTCACTTCCCAGATCTAGATTTTTCTAGGAAATCCACCAATTTTTGTTTTAATTATATTTTAGGTCATTCCTCATAGCTGAAGGGAATCTCTCTACAATCAACTTGCACAACATTCTACACATGCACAACAACATATTTGACTATCACATGTATTATCCCTCGACCCTACCTATTATCTGTTTTATCTCATACTTTGTAGAGAAAAATTTTGGCACACCAAATGGGACCCTATCTTTTGGGTTATTTGCAGTGTTCATTTTAGGAAATATTTTTGTGCTTGTTTCTTTCCAAAAAATTTCATAGTAAATTTATCTCTAGAAACCTTATCTTCTTTCTATTTGCCTAAATGGAATTCATCATTGGGTGCTTAATAAGAACATTTTCTTGTTCATTTCTTTTGTATTACATCTAGTGAAAGAGAATTCCTCTTCATATTCTCCACTTGCTACATCAAATTTCATTTTCAATTTAGGTTTTAAAAATTTATGCATTTCATCCTTTTGATTTTTACATTAGATCACCTAAATTTTATTTACAATCTATATACTAGAGGTCATGACTAGTTGATGATTGACAAGAATTGATCGTAGTCCACACTTTGTGCACACACGCCCTTGTCCAAACCACTTTAGTAATTTACTCATTTCTTAAACATAACCCTTCCCAGTAGTTTCTGTTAAAGATCAATAACCTATTGACAGTGGATCCAACTGGTGTTCTAGTCAGTCATCATATCAGAGTTTAGACTTTGCATGCTGAGAAGTATATATTGGGGATTTTTTAACCATAACACACCTGATACCAGCCATAGATTGCTTATAGGGCACCTTCGATGACCAAAAACTCTACTATACTCATAGTTAGTTTAAAAAGGCATAAGCCACGTAACTTAAAAATCTGGTACATAGGATTTACGTGTTTGCTAATTTTTATTTGATTTTCGTTTTTAGTTGTGAGAACAATTCGTCATTTTTGTTCTCTTTCACACTCCACAATCATAGTTGGTGTGTTCCAGATTTTTTTGAGTGTGATAGGACATCATTTTTCCATAATTAGCTTTTGGGTTGGCTTTTATTTGACTTAAATCACTCCAACTATTAAAATTTCTTCAATTTCTCATATTTCTTAGTGACCGACATCGGTCTAGTGACCGTGGTTGGTTACATTATCATACTGTCACCAGTTACCCAACTGATGTTGGAACCTATGTGTTTTTGATAATCCTATTAAAAATAACTTCAATCTCACATTTACACTTTCTGTCACTTCATGTATTCTAGTTTCTTCTGATCCACTCATTTTTGAGTCTCTATCACCACTTATAGATCCCTATTTTACCTATTTTTGTACTTTTTATCCATATTTTCAAAATTATTAACTATCCATAGTAACCGACATCAGTCTAGTGACTAACATTGATTCATCTGCCTAATTGACACCAGTTACACAAATGATGTTGGTTTATGTGTTTTGATTTTCATGTCAAAATAGTAGCTTATCATCATTTTCTAGATTTTTCTTGTCTTATGTTTAAGTGTTTCTATAGAATTTTCAGAGATCATTAATACCTATTTTCCATCATTCACATGGTTTTGACTCACAGACAAGCCAACGCCCTTGTGTTTTATGGTAGCCGTCAACCACTACCTCCTATCCCTTCACTGCCTTCTATTTCTTCACCCATGGACCCCACTTCTTCTATTGCTATAAGTGTAGGTGACGAGGAATCCTTGATCACAACCCCACAACCTTGCACTGTTACCTCACCCATTCTTCCACCCACAACTCATTAGGATAGCTCATATATGAGATTACTATCTCCATTACTCCTACTCTCAACCCCACTTTTGCATCAACCAATACTAGTGTAGCGTTACCTTCTTCCACCTCCCAGCCTATCATTTCTCAAATCATCACTACATCTTCGATATCTGTCACACCTATGTCATCTATCACACCTTCAACATCTATTTCCCCTTTCATGTCTGTCATGCCATCATCTTTAGCTCTTAGTGTATGGATACCAATATCATCAGCGTCTCACATACCCATTTCTTCCTAACCACCTTTGGTATCAACTTCTCATACCCCTTTCCAGAACATAGTCCTTTCCATACCCCAAACTCTACCACCTATCGCCACGAGGGTCTCTACACAAGTCCTTCCTACCTACACCTTTTATTAACAACCACCCATTGCTTCTTCTACCTATTCAAGGTATATTCCTTTGTCATCTATTCTTCCTACATACCTTCATCACATTTTTCTTACTTAGCACCACCACATAATCGAGTGTCAGCCATGCCTTATTCATCTTATCCACCCCCTTATACTACGGGGGGAATTCCTCAATCAAATCCTACAAATGATCTTAGAAAGATGATGATGTATGAGATGCAAACCCTAGAAGCATCTATCTCTGACTCTCGTAATGCCTTGACTTACGATGAAATTTTTAATGAGCCTATTAATCCATCTATACCCATTCATACTTATCCCCCACATTTAAAGATGCCTAAATTCAAAAAATTTAATAACAAGGAAGATCAGCAACAACATTTGTGATCTTTTAAACATGCATGTTATCTGATTTCCCACAATGATGCCTTGCTTCTTAATACTTTTACCATGTCCTTGATAGGACCTGATTTAGACTGGTATAGTTCTTTCCATAGGCACTCAATATTTTATTTTAATCAATTGGCCCAAGCCTTCCTTAACCATTTCTCCATCAACATCACTAAGAAGATCACCATGAATAATTTATATTTGATGCACAAATATGAAGATGAATCTGTCAAAGATTTTTTTGTATGGTGGCAAAATCTTACCAATCATCTCACCTTTCAACTTCCACAAACTGAGATGATAGAGTTGTTCACTAGGGCTAGTTCCAGGCACATCTTTACAACTTTTCAAGTAAAAACATTCTATGTTTTATGAGGCCTTCACTATGGCCCAGAAGCTATAAATCCATGCTATCAAAGAGAATAAACTACAATTATGCAACAATATCACTCCATTTAAATCAAATGACTCTTCTTCTTCTTCTAAGCAAAAAAATTCTCATGCTAAAGAAAATGGATATTCCAACATGGTGGTATTGAAATTTGGCACATATCATCCATCAAACCATCAGAAACCTCATTCTAATATTTATTGTGTTCATATTTTCTAGTACAAACATGAAAAAAATGTTATACCCCCATAGGAGAACTTTATTCCTCTGTGTTGGAAAAAATGTTAAAAGCGAGAGCCATCACTCTTCCACCGAGCACACCACATAATGGTTTCAACCCTTCCTGTCCTATACCCACATGGTATAAGGAGAAAAATTAGTGTAACTATCAATGCGTTAGAGGAAATAGTGATGGAAATTGTTAAACATTCAAAAAAATTGTCTAGGAATGTTAGATAATGGAAATCTTGTCCTGAATAACCCTAACACTTCAGAAAATCAAAACCTTCAGGTCTTTAAGAAACCTTTTCCAAACCATACCCATTCATCGAATCATGCTAGCGATATTTCTAGAAATAACACCCATGTTCACAAGGTCCATGTCATATTTGACATAATACATGTCCCTTCTGCTCAGTTGCCTTCCATCCCGTCTATTAACGAGATTCTTGTGCGAGATCCTCTACCCATGGAGGATCCTATTTCACCTACTCCTCTACCTATGGAGGATCTTGTCTCACCTAATCATTTATATACAGAGGAACTTACCCCACTTATTCCATCACCTATCGAGGATCCCGTATTACCCATACTTCTACCCAAATAAGAGTCTATTTTATTCTCTTTTCTACCTAAGGAAGAGTCTACACCACCTACCTTACCCCCTCCTCAACCCATAGAGGAGCCACTTTTATAATCTCTTCTTATCAGTGATGTGTCTCCTAGGTTCTACCAAGATCCTATAAATCTTTGTGCATCACTTTTACCTATAGAGTCAGAAGCCAAAAATTTCCATGTCTCACAGACCTCATAATTTTGCATAGGGATTACGACCAAGTTGTTGCCATTTTCCTCTAACTCTCTGCTATTGTCTCATTTGGCTGATCGCTTAGAGTATATTAACCACACCACACTCTAGGGGAACCTCCTTCTCCCAATACCTACCCAAATGAAGATGTTGACCCCAGATACTTCAACCATTTATCCAAATATATTCCAAATAACTAAGACCATGAAATCTAAACCAATCATATTAGCATCTTCTTCATCATCCTTTCCTTCACCTCAACCTTGACCTGCACCCAAACCTTCATAAACATTTAAACCTCTACCTACACGTAAACATAATACTACATTAGGGGTCCATCATACACCTAGTCTACTACATCCCGCAGTAAAAATAATATACTTAACTACTAAACAACCACCCATCATGAAGTCAACTCCCGTACCTAAGAAGAAGACACAATCTCTCAGGCCTTATTCACCTTTTCCCATTCCTTCAATATTAGGCACACATACTTCTAACTTGGTCAAGTTACCACTTCACCAAGATGAGTCCAAGTTATAACAACCCAAACCCACACCTTCACCACCTCATTTATCCATACCCTTACCTCTTCACAAAAATAAATCCCAAGCACAACATCCCGCACCCACACCTTTAACTTCACCACCTCTTCGATCTGCACCCACGCCTATAACTTCATCACCTCCCTTACCTACATATTCTCAATTACCTACCACCATATCACATCCAACACCACCACTTTCACCATGGATTTTTAGATTACCCTCCTCTTTTGCATCTCCTTTTTCCTCACATACACCACCCGCACCTTTAACAAAGAAGGTGCAACCTAAATAAACAACAAAACCTTCACTACCTACAAAAAAGGTAGCCCCACCTATGTCACCTCTTCCACAAAAATCACTTGTGCCTTCACCAAAAACCACTCTAACTTCACATTATGATCCGTTGGTGGGATCCTATTCTAATGTCCTTACTACCTTGCTAGAAACCTCTTCTATCAAATTACTATCCATTAAACCTTACCACACACTCAAACCTAAACCAACAGGGTTCTCCAATACTAATATTTGTGCATATCATCACTCTCACGGGCATGATATTGAGGATTGTAAGGCCCTTAGAAACGTTCTCCTTATACTTTGTAATTAGGAAATCCACTTAGAATAAGATGAGCAATTAGAGGAGAATATCATTCCCCATTTTCCCGTTGCCGCATGACCTAATCCTATATCTATTCAGAGGTTATTACCTCCATCTCCACAACCATAATTTACACCTTTATTATTTGAAATAAATATGGTTTGAGTATCCACTTGATCACAAAAGGACAAAGGAAAAGATAAATCTGGTAACCCATCTAGTGCACCAACACCTACCATTCCATCTACACCTGACCCTAAGGTAACCATTTGTTGGTCAGCCTATCAAATTTCTAATGGTGTCACACATCACACTATGATCAAACAACTACATCAATCTTGTCTAAAAATGACTTTGTATGACCTCATCCAAACCTTTGATTCTCATCTCCAGGACCTTCTTGTGATCCTACAAACTATTGAGGTTATACCGAATGACCCTACGCCCATTATTTCCATATTCATCCCTCATCACATGGCCACTCTCACTGCTTTTCCTAAAAATTCTATTGCCACTACCACTCACCAAGTTTTTTTCATTAGTTTCTCTGACTTAGATATCTCTCCTCACCATTCAGAACATCCTGATTCTACCCTCTTCATCTCCATCCACATTAAGGATATTCACGTCCTACGCATTTTGATCGATGAAGGTGTGAGTATTATTATTATTTCTTCCTATGTGTATGAACAAATGCACATACCTTCTAATTACATGCATAATAACCCCGTTATGCTTTGTTCTTTCAATGATGCTCTGAACTCTACTCTTAACACTGTCATCCTCCATATTTACGTGGGTCCCCACACCATTCCTTAACTGTTCTATGTTATTGAAGGGGAATTCTAATATAACATGCTGCTTGGACGACCCTAGATCCATGCCATGGGGTGTGTACCTTAGACTCTTCACCATTATATCAAGTTTGAATATGAAGGACACTCTTACACTATTTAAGTAGGTTCTTCACCTTTCAAAACTTGTAACATGTTGTATCGACCTAATGATGTCCTTATTCTAGTTAAGGAATCTACTACTACTTCCACCTCATCGACTACCACTTCCGTCTCATCTACTACCACTACCACCTCATCTTCAACCACTTCCACCTCATCTTTAACCATGACCGCTTCATCTTATTCAGTTGCTTCATCTACCACTTCTGCTACTACATCTTCCTCACCCACCCCATCTCTCCCCACTGCAGCTGCCTACCAAACCTTCTTCTCAAAACTCAAATAACTCATCCATTTCTACCACCAAAATACCAACTTCTTACCCTTTGGCAGGTGTTTTTCAATGCCTTACCCTGGGGGTGTATCACTTGTATTGACACTTTCTAAACTCCTCAAGAGTACAAAAACCTTCATCAACACCCACATTATGAACATCGTATAGAATTTTTTTCCATACGGTCCTCCCCACCTTCATAAAAACTTGATATCTAGGGGACTTGATATTTCTTCTTATTCTCCCAAACCACCCACTCAAAAAAAAACTTTTTCATCCAACTTTAGTTACCTCACAAACCACCACTTAACGCACACACCTTTCTTCATCGATTTTCTTGGAAGGGATTTGGATTTAGTATTTACAAACAAGGTCGTCACATAGTTATTCCTTGCACTACCCATAAACATAATGATTGTCATGGTATTGGATTCACTGAACCACCTAGTCCTAAGAAGGTTAGAGTTGACCTCGTAGAGGAAGATCCACCTTTTGCACCTTCATCACCTTCTTTTCCTCTTGTACCACCTTAACCCATGGAGTCTATGGATTTGAAATCCATCCCTCATAACATTTTTTTTCTGTGAACAACATTTATTTGGGACATATGACATCTCATCATGATGGCGAGGATCCCTCTTTCCTTCCTCTTCTCTATCATACATGTTGGAGGAAGACACACCTTCTATCAACATCATTCAATGTCTGGATGATGATTCCATTCTCACCTATTTAGATGTAGAAGATTCTTACATTCAGAGGTCATTACCTTCTAAGACACAAACCATGCTAAATGAATCAACCATCGAGATCAACATTCATACTCAGGATGACCCTAAAAATCTAAAGATAGGTCAATCTTTAGATTCCACCAAACAGGAAGCCTTCATCTCTTTCATATAAGATCATAGTAAATGCTTTTGCTTTGGGTCTTACGCTGATATGCCCAGTATTTACCTGAATATCATGGTACACAATATTTTTACTATTAATGATGCCAAACATGTGAAACAGAAGCTGCAAAAAATGCATCCACACATTTCCCTTCTTGTCAAAGAATAACTCTAGTGCACTTTCTTTTTGTTTCTTTCATTTTACCTATTGACTATCCGTAATGGATTTCTAACATTATTCCTATGTCAGTAAGGAGACAACCAGACTTCGAATTTACATGGATTTCCCCTGACCTTAACCTCACCTACCCTAAGGATGAATTTCCTTTTCTTAGCATTGAACCAACTTGTTGATCTTATAGCCGGCCATGAGATGCTATCTCTTATGGATGGATTCTCAGGTTATAACCAAATATTACTCGTGTCAGAGGATCAACACAAAACCACCTTTATCACCCCTTAGGGGACCTTTTGTTATCGTGTCATGCCCTTTGGCTTTAAAAATGTTGGTGCCACTTATCAGTGCGCTATGAACTATATCTTCCATGATATCATGTGTGATATATTGAAATACTATGTTGACGACCTTCTCGGTAAATCCAAAAGTCGTGCCAACCACCTCCCAGTTCTCAAAATCATATTTGACTGTCTCATCAAATACTATGTTCACCTTTAACTAAGAAGTGCATCTCTGCTGTTCTCTCTAGAAAAATCCTTAGTTTCACTGTCTCTTTGTGGGGTATCAAAGTTGATCCCTCCAAAATCAAGGCTATTCTTGAGATGCCTCTACCTACTAACCTTTGACAACTCTGTAGTTTGCAAGGTAAATTGCAATCCATTCAATGGTCTATTTCCCAAATTTCCAACTGATGTCACCCTTTTCATCATCTTCTTAAAAAGGATGTCTCCTTCAATTGGAATGATGAGTGCCAAAAATCATTTGAAGCACTAAAGAAATACCTTCTTCAGCCACATGTGATCATCCCACCTATAGATGACAAACCATTTTACCTATATATTTCTACCACTGACCATTCCTTGGGTGCCATGCTCGCTCATCAAGATGAGAAACATAAGGAATAAGCAGTTTATTACATAAGTTGTACTCTTTTAGACTATGAGACTAGGTACACTCATGCCAAAAACATTTCCTTAGCCCTAGTATTTTTCACCACTAAACTTTGCCACTACCTATTCAACGATAAAACCTTCATCATTACCAAGACCAACCCTCTGCATTACATGTACGCTAACCTTATCAACACCAACGCGCTTCATGTTGGCTCATGCTCCTTGCAGACCTAGATCTAGAATTCATTCATAAAAAGTATGTTAAGGGACAAACCATTACAGATTAACTTACAGATGCACCTGTTTCTGAAAATAAATCTTCTAACTTTGATTTTCCTGATGAATCCATTGCTATACTGTCCCTTGATGACATTGTGTATCAGATGACCCTATTCTTTGACGGGTCTAAATTTTAATGTGGGGGTGGCGTAGGAGTTATCCTCATTCCTCTTGACGGTGAACCTATATCTTTATCTTTCAAACTTGACTTCAATTGTACTAATAACATGGCTAAATATGAAGCACTCATGCTAGATCACCAAACCGCCATTGCCCTAGATGTTAAGACCATTAATATCTTTGGTGATTATCAACTAGTTGTTAACCAATTCAATGGTTTATACCAATGTTGTAATGAAATACTTCAAAAGTATAAGAATCACATCGACATACTTTTGAGTACCTTTTATAATTACAAAATTTAAACCGTTCCGTGATCCACTAAAAAATTTACGGATACCATAGCTGTCCTTGCCTCATAAATACCCACTTCACCTTCAGGCTCAAAAATATTTGTCACCGTACAACGGTTGTAGCTACCCTCTTATCTCATCCATGACGTAAATTTTGTGGGAAGAATTGAAACTAACCCATGTGACATATGGTATAAGTAGTTCACTAACTGCCTTTCCCTTTCAATCCTACCTCCAGATATCACTCGCAATGGTAAGTGAGCCTTCTTCCAAAATTTCTCTTGTTATGTCATCGTGAGGGGTCTTCTTTACAAGCGTGGCTTTGATGGTATCCTCTTACGGTGCCTCACTAGTTCTGAAATTCCGTACACCATTAAAGAAATCCATGATGGGATTTGTGGTGGAAATTTTAGTGGTCACACTGTTGCCAAATGTATTCTTCACCTCAGCTATTACTGGCCAACCCTTAACCAAGTTTTTTGTGACTATGTCAAACATTGTGTGAAGTGTTAGCAACACGCCAACCTTCACCACATCCCAAGTCATTCCTTACAAGTTGCCAGAGAATTTTTGCCTTTCTCCTAGTGGGGTTTAGATCTCATCAGAGAGATTAACCCTCATTATTCTCAATGTCATTAATGAATCATCACAATAATTGAATACTATACTAAATGGGTGGAATCCGTCCCTCTCATTTCTACAAAAGCCAAGATAATATGTGAATTCATTAAGCATCACATCATTTGTCATTTTGGTGTTTTTCATCACCTCATCACTGACAATGATAAATAATTAAAAACAAAAACCCTACGCTAAATTTTAGGTTGTGGAGCTAAATAGCTTCACTAGAGCATGCTAATTGGCCTTTCTCCCAATGGGGCTTAGATCTCATTGGAGAGATAAAACCTCATTCTTCTCATTATCATTAATGGATCATCACAACAATCGAATACTATACTAAATGGGTGGAAACCATCCCTCTCATTTCTACAAAAGTCAAGAAAATATGTGAATTCATTAAGCATCACATCATTTATCATTTTGGTGTTCCTCACCACCTCATCACTGAAAATGGTAAACAATTCAAAAACAAAACCCTACGCCAACTTTTAGGTTGTGGAGCTAAATAGCTTCACTGGAGCATGCATTACAAGTGACTGGGTTACACAGTGACTGACATCAGTCATATAATAAATGACATAAGTTATGAAGGGACCGACATCGGTCACCTATAACAGGCATCGGTTAGGAAAGTAGGAACCATCATCGGTTAGGGCTAACTGGCATCAATTATCTTTACGTGAGTGTTTTATTTAACTCACATGAATTAGATCTAAATTTAGTATTAAAGCATATCTATTGATTGTAATTACATGGCCAAGTGACCTAAGTTTGTATATGCCTATATATGCATGAAAGCTAGGGTTAGAAGGTGTATTAAGAGAAGGATTGAGGTAGATCATTAATTCTCCTAGATTGAGAGGATGAAGAAGAAGAGAAAGAAAGAACAAGTTACATGAAGACAAAGCTTCAATGGAGATAAGTTAGACATAAGGAAATAATAGGTAAATTTGAATGGTGAGAAGAGGGTAACATCTTCTAATGTATTTCCTTTGTATATTTATTGTCTGATTGTAATGGCTTGTATAGTATGCAAAACACATAGAGTTTCTTCTTGTAGATCTACATGTTGGTGAGATCTTGTATTATAGATCCATGTAGATATAGCCTTATATTGTTAGATCCACAAGTTTTTGTGAGATATTGTATTGTAGATCCATGAGATCACATTGTATTGTTGATCCATGTTGATCTAGATATTGTAGAGGAGGTTGTCTTCATGTTTGCACAGGTTATGCAGTGACAGAGAGACAAACTTACTTCTTGGTGCACAATCATGGTAGCACATTGGTAGACCCATGCAAGAGGTCTTGTTGTAGATCCAAAAATAACTTAGTAGATTTGGGTTATGTGAGATCTACTGGTGGTGTTTTGAGGCATGGTTGTAGTGCACTTTTGTAGATCCATTTAGAGATCTGGAGGAGAGGAGATACTCTTGGAGAGATGTATTATACTCTTGTATTGAAGAGTTGGTTTGTACTATTGTTATATTATATATACGAGATCTCTATCTTTGGTGGATGCAACCCACATTGGGTGAACCATGGTACATGATGTGTTATGTGTGTGTACTTTGTTTTGATTTGGATTATTCTAGTTTCCACTGCTATAGATTTTGGGGAATTGTTTAGATCCTATGTGCATGATTGGGTTTGTTATTGAATCATAACACTATTCTGGAGTCATGAATTCCAAAAAACTGGTATCAGAGCTTGGTTAGCTTGGTTATTTCAGAGAAAGGTTTTGCTTTAGTATATTGTTAGTGGTTTATTGACAGGTGTATGAAAGAAAGGTTTTTTTTCCTGATGTGAAAATCACAGGAAGAGATTTAAATATCAAGTGAAAGCTAGAAATTTGAGGTTGCTAGAGAATATAGTAACCGACATTGGTTAGGTGGCAATCGACATCGGCAGGGTGATCGTGGTTATGTCGGTTAGGTGAAAATCGACATCGGCAGGGTGATCGTGGTTGGTTACTGAGCAACCTAGTTTTAAATAGAAAATCACATATCTGAAGAATTGAGAAGATGCATGGAATATGTCTTGTTTACTGAGGTGCCCTTGGTTCTTAGAGGCACAAGCATGTTGGTCAGATTGTAGATTTGGTTTTTGAGGTATGGCTTTATCTTGGTAATGTAGTGCTTATGTTATTTTGGTTGCAAATGCATGGTTTAGGATTGTAGATATGAGTATGAGATAGAGGATCATTTATGCATCCTTTGGTGAAATTAGATGCATGTGCTTCATTAGAGAAGCTAAATATAGTAACATAGAACAAAGACATGGTTTCCATAAGAGAAGCATGTTTTTTAGTTGAAGATGTGGTTGAGTATCTTGGTACTAGTAAGGTGATGTATTTCATCTTGGTGAAGTTTTATTGCATGTATTATTGCTGTTAAGTTTTTGTGCAAGATTTGGGTGCGTCTTGAAATGATTGGCTCAACACAACTATCATCTTTGGTTGGAGTAGGCACCTGGTTTTGTGACCTATGCCAATTTGTGGCATTGTGTTCATTCTAGAAGCACCAATGTCTGTCACTGAGGGTAATCGGTACCAGTCAATGAAGCGTGGTTGGTCTCTGTGACAACGAGTTTGCATAGGGTTTCTTATAGTAGAAGAGGGCATGGATGGTTTAGTGTCCTATTTTGGAGGATCATGTTTCTAGCACAGTGTGTACAGGTAGAAACAATGCAAATCACTTCAATGTTTAGATAAGAAAGAGGACGGAGTTGGCTTGGTTAGTCTAGTGAGACTTTGGGTCAGGTATATCTATATGGTTCATGTTTTATTTCTTTTATTTGGAGCAATTGATATTATATTTGGATAGTGTGCACAAAATTACACCATGGTTTTTGGTGTTGTTTGAATTTTATTTCCTAGCTGTGTGGAATCTTAAGGACAAGAGTTTCTAGTCTAACGCTGAGATCCTCAATGAAAAGTCATGTTTAGACACAATTGCAGTAACCAAAGCTGATAGTTGTGTTGAGCTAGTCATTTCAAGAAGCCCCCAAATCTTGCACAAAAACTTAACAACAATAAAACATGTAATAAAATTGCACCAAGATGAAATACATTACATTACCAGCACTAAGATACTCAATCGCATCTTAAACTGATGAACATGCTATATACTCGCCATCTTCAACTGAAGAACATGCTCTACACTCTATAATGTTCTTTATAATCACCATACGTCACATATGGGATGCCACTCTCCATCAATCGATCTTGATAATACCACGCCTCTAACACGAAACCTATGTAACTAACCATAGAAATCACCTAGGGTGACACCATAGCTCTGATACCTACCTATAAATCCTGTACCTATACAAATGGTCCCTATCCTCCTATCTATAACATGAAACCATGTCTCGATGCCTATGCCTGTATAATGGTACCCTGTCCCGGTGCTGGTGCATGTTTTTGTGCATGCACCTGTGCCTGAGCCTGTGCTAACTGGCCCTTTAAAGTTGCAACATGTGCCTATAGTGTCACAACTTGTGCCTGTAGCCCTACAACCTGCCTCTATCTCTGGTCTACACCTGTGCTTGGACTGTTGCCAATTGGTCCTGTAGAGTAGAAATATGACCCTGTAATGCGAATACTTATCCACCATCCCCTGCTGGTGGCTATGCAGGAGCCTAATTTTGAATATGAGCCTACACATGTGCTAGCTACCCCTATAATCTAGTCTCCTACCCTTGAAGAGTGGTCACTGGAGCCTGAGCCTGCGTAAGCTGTAACTGTAACATTCCCATTTTAAGACTTTAGAAACATGATTTTTTTTAAAAACAATGTTCTCTGTTCTAAATTAAGCATTATTTAGAACAAACATTCCATGCCAATAGAATTCAAATAGATAACCATATGCATCTGTAATGACTTGGTGATAAACCGATCTATTCATTCCATAACTCGGTAATCTACCGATCTATTTATGTTATCTTATGTATTGAATACATACTGTATACTTCGTATACCTTGTTTTCCTACCCTACACTGGGTATTGAGTGATCTGTTTAAAGAACACATCTGAATATCTGTTACTAATATTCATTTGATATCACGTTGTTTTAAACTTGGTGATGTAGGACAACGCAACCAATAGCTTGCGATACTTTGGCCTAATTTTTACAACATACGGTGTATGTCACTATTCCTAGATGGTAAACTCATCATATTGGAATACATCCTTCACCTCACTCATCTATTATCATGATTGGTCTTTACTGACTACCGTCAGTCCACTTACCATAGGTTTAAACCCTAGCCCTAGTTAGAAATATAACTTATTATAGGAAGACACTCACAATGGCTTAGGGTAAATGGGTATACTCAGTTGACCTAAGTCAACCAAATGTGTCAAGGTACCCTGAGCCATTGGAAGCTACTTCCTATCCTAAATATGCCACTAACCTGACCTAGAGAGAAACTAAGTTCAAGTCCAAGTTCTTATTGTGTGTAGATCTGAATGATCAATGTGGAAGGGTGATGCCACATGTCAACTACAATGCTGTATTCTCGAGATGACCCAAGTCTTCTCAAAAGTAAATCCCTGCAGTTGACATGTGCCAACCTCCTATAGAAACTACCTCATCGAGATGTACTTATGCCAAGGAGATCATTAATGAATTATTAATTTGGATTAAGTCTTGATTACAATAACCCTGCTAAACCCTAATCCAACACTCCATAAGTTATTTCCTAAATTTGTTTCATTTATTCCATGAAGAACTTTGTTAAACTTATGGTTGCTTTTAATGTTCATTTTCTCAGTTAAACCGATAGTTTAACAAAACAGGACAACGATATCATAAGTTTCATTTTAAATGTTCTTTAACTTTCAGGAAGGTTTAACAATCGCGTATATTCAATTAAAGTAGACTTCATATTAAATGAAGTCTAATAAATAGTAATCATACCTCCAAACCTTTTAGGTTTATATTCAATTGAGAGAGAGAAAGAGTCTTTCTCTACATGATTAAGTATTAGGGTATATCATTCCCAATTTCCATATTTCTTAATGCATGTTCATTATGCATCACATTATTATGTTAAATTGTTTACATAAAACACATCATATTATGCAACTCAACAAGTCACTTCATTATAGGGGAAATTGAACTAATTCCCATTAACCATTTTATCAAAGATAACAAGATAAGCATAACATAACATAAAGAATATCAACAAGATGGAACTTTAATCTTCTTTATAAAAGTACGAGATAATTTTCAGAACCAATGCAAATAAAACACAACTCGCAATTCATCATTACAACTTATAAAATTTACAATACTATGATCTTTAACCCTCATTCTATAAAGTATACAACTTTTCTTTACAATACAACAAAAGAATGAATCTGAATTCTTTACTAAGAATTATACATATATCAGCCAATGCATCATATAAGTTTTTTCCTTCTTTTACCACTTAAGTCATCCATCTACAAAAATAACTAGCACGGGTCAGTTCAATGAACTGAGGATGATAAGCACTAATCATTAAAACGAAGTGCATTCCACTAATTATTTCATTAAAGCAACATTGCTTTAATGAGATAATTAAATCATCATACAATCAACATAAGTGATAACAAAAAGAAAGGAAGTACATTAATAAATCTAGATCCACTTTAAAGAGAAGAGCATAATATAATAAAAAATATCTGCCTAAGATCTTAAAGTCAATTAATCCCTTCATTGGATTATAACAAACAATAAATCCTATCATCCCATTGTCTCCTAATTCTATCCTAATAGAATACCACTTTTATCTTTTCTAAGAGAAAATAAAATGAATACATCATGGTTCATTCTAGGGTTATTCATCTATATCCTAAGAAATAATAAGAAGAACCATTATGTACCATGCCCAAACCTATAACATCTAAAAAATAGACCAGATTATTAACATGAGATACCTGTTCCTTTTCGGGTAACAACCTTGCACATTCAACATTAGAATATACATCAAAACATAATTCCATAACAATACAATAAGGTATAGAAACTAGAACAGTCCAACTACAATTCCAATTCCAACTCTTCATGTTAGAAGTTAAAAAACAAAGATCAGAAAACAATGATCACAAACAAAGCAACCCCGAAGAGGAGTTAATATCTACTCAAGTTCTTCACAAAGGATAAAGAGTACAAGAGAAAAACCTACTCCTTTCCATAAAAACCAGGCAAGACTAGTCAGCAACATTCAAACCCATAAGTTTTAACTTACTTAACAACAGAACCTTTCTGGCTACTAGCTCTCAACATTATTTCAATCAATGATTCGAACAAGGTAGACCAATAGGTCATGAGAAATCACCATTCCGAAATGGAATCGAGTACAGACGAGTTCAAAAAATGATCTTATCAAAGACAGAGAAAAGGTAACTCGAATAAATAAAGAACCTATGATAAATCATTTCATTTTCCTGAACAAAGAAGTTCTAGTTTCAAACCAATTCAGGATGAAAGCATACTACAGATCCGAACAATAAACTGATCTCAAAAGAATACAAATTTATATAAATTTTCTTTCTCAAAGGAAGTCAAAGACTCAATCACTGTATCAGTTGAGAATAACATCCCAAAACAGTAACATATCAAGTTTAGAATTACCCATGAACCCAAAACTATAGACTTACAATTGCCTCTCCACCAAATACAAAAAGGTAAGCAGTTCGTAATGCAAAAGAATCAAACTCAATACAACTAAATGGAGGAGGTTTCCTTCCTAATTATTTCAGTGTCCAAGGTAATAATCCAAATCTTCCACAAGACCTATATTTATTCAAAGAGACAGAATAGAGAGAAAGAACTAGAAATCTTTCAGTCAGAAGATGTCTCATTTATAGTTCCCAAGCAATAGGAACAAAATTCAAAACAAAACCCTCACGTCCACAAAATTGCGATAGAGGTGACTTGGCTTCAACAAAACAGTCAACCCAGAATGTGGGTTTCCTCAAGACAGAGGGGAAAGAACATCCCATTCTACTCTCACACAAAAACCATCTCAAGGGAGTCGTTACAATCATATAACTGAAGTTATACGTTTCTTAAGCTAGACGTTTAAAGTTTCGAATCTCAAAGAGATTTTTAAATGACTCAAACAAGTTTTCACACAGTTCCCTGGTGAGTAGTCACTCAAGCAAAGAGTTATAAGATTATTCAATTAATGAAATAATAACCCAATACAAAATACCGGAACAGATTCAAATGAATCCACCCAAATACGAGTTCATAACACTCAAGTGTTAAATAGAAGTACATAGACGAACCCGAGCTTCAAACATAAACATTCAGAACTACACTAACAAATTAATGTGAGTATAGTGCTAAATATGAACTCCAAGCAACAGTTCAGCAATGCACGAGTTTTCCAAACACTGGTTCTAAAAAAAAAGAAGCTCCAACACGGGTCTACGTCCAAAAGAAAATGCAACCCAAAATCAAATAAAAACAAAACTCAAGTTTCCTTAAGCTCAGATCCATATATTTTCATGAAAGTTAGTTCAAAGCTCACTAACTTAAAATACAAGATTAAGGGTGCAAAATAGAGATATAGAAAAAGTTTCTAATACGATTTTCACTTGCATGCAGATCATAAAACTTACATAGAAAGGTAGTTTCCAAACATCTCTATTTTTTTATGCCCTGGATACAAATCCAAACCACACAAAGATTCACCAAACACAACAAGAAAAAATAACCAGACAGGGATGAAAACATGAATCTCATGAGAGTAGAGTTGTTCTAATGATTCATTTAGAAGAACACAAAGAATTTTAATAGTTAGAGCCTATCATACCTGATAGTGCTTCCACCAAATCGAAGGAGACTTCCAGCTGAGCTTCCAAATCTTTTTATCCTCCACGAAAGATCAACAATCAAAATTCTTTTCCTCCTAAGCCTCATATATTTTCCTTCGATCAAAAATAGGCCAAAGAAACCAAAAATAGCTTTGAAGTGAAGGTCAAACTGCTGGTTCAAAGAACTAGTTAGCTCCATGCAGAGCAAAATCCGCCATGCATGCAAAACCAAATGACTTCCTACAAACCCACTTTCTAAGTTTCCAAGATAGTTTACACATGAAAACTGAGGCTCACGAATGCCATAAATTCCATTCAATCCAAAATTCCCACTTATATTTCCTTTCCACCGCCTCCTAAATCTGGCGAATGCCAATTTAACTCAAAAATGCTAAAATACAATTCCATCTATTAGTGGAGCTTCTACGTAGGCCTCCACCAAGTCTACTGCCCCCCTACCAAATCTAGCAATACCTCATCATTTAAACCCTTTCAAATCATTTAAATTCCATAGGAACTGTCGCCCTTGTGTCATGTGACCCCTTTAGGTTCCCTTTAATAGTTTAGGTTAGATTCAAATAGAACTTAGGTTAGTTAAGAAAATACCAACATAGGTCTTAAAACATTAGCCATTAGAATTCCCCACCTTAGGTTAGGCTCAATCCATAGCCCTTTAGTATTAGGTAATAGCGAAAATAGCCTAGTATCACTTTAGTAACCCTTCCCTAATCCATTTAGCACAATGCTTAGGTTAGGACAAAATTTCAATAAGTAAACGTAGCTTAGAACATAGTTGTTCTTACCTAGCTTAGGTTACTGTTAGGGTAATCCTTAGATTCTTAGGACCTCTGAATTCATCCTCAAAGAATTGAATTTTGCTTAAGTCCTTATAGTCCTGCCAAGATCAACCATCAAAGACTCGAGCACAAACATACAACTGAACGGAAACACGTTCAAATAAGACCAAAGAATTTGTCAACAAACAAGGTTCAGTCTTTTACATCTCTCAAACTACTGAATGCCAATTTTACCATTCAGTCTATGAAGAAGATTTGAAACATTCCTTGGATCACTGAAATTGATCCAAGGATGAGTCAGAAGTCTGCAAATCTTATAGCTAGATCGCAGTTCATCTTTCCAAAGTGAAAATAAATTCTTCATAAGCATATAATTTTAGTCTAATGATTTTAAGAATAGAAAATATTTATCCTTATCAAGCATGATATTCAATCAGTCAAAAGAACTCATCTTTATCTAGAAAATCATATGTCAACACTTGAATGCAAAAAGAGAAATATATCAGTTGTTGAGGGTGTTACATGCTTCCCTCATAAAAATAATCGTTGTCCCGATGATTATCTCATTTTTAATAGATTACATCAAGGAAAAATCATCTTATTCACTTTTCTTACCATATGTCAAAAACATATCAGAATTATTAAGTTCCAGAAATCAACATTACATAGCTGTTTATTCAAAATAAATAAATATCTACCCAAACTGGCTTATTTATTGTTTTATAAAGATAAAATCTCAATTTTTTTATCAGTCAAGAGAATTAATCCTATTCAAACAGATATGGAAAAAAAATTTATATTCTCAAGGTTTTCCCAAGTTGCACTCTCTTCATTAAACTGGTCCCATTGGACCTTGCATTGACTTATCTCATGATTTCTCAAATGCAACTGGCGAGTTTCAAGCACTCGTATGGGTTTAACCACGATTATTCCTGGGTCCTGGACCTTCAAGGAATTCCAATTTAACACATGTAATAAATCTAAAATGTATTTCTTAAGCAAAGAAATATGGAAAACATCATGCATTCGTGACAAAGTAGGAGGTAATGCTAAACGATAAGCTACAGGGTTGATTAATTCAATTATATCAAAAGGTCCTACATAATGAGGTGATAGCTTGGAAGCCTTGCCAAAAGTTATAGAACTCTTTTTCGGTTTAATATGAGGAAAGACTTTCTCACCAAGTTCAAATTTCCTTTCAACCCTCTTTAAGTCAGCATAACTCTTTTTCCTATTTTCTGCTTCTTTCAAGTGTTCACGAATCAATTTAACTTGTTGTTCCATTTCAGTAAGAATTTCAGGTCCAATTACCTCTCTATCCTCTATGCTATCCCAACTAACAGGGGTTCTGCATTTTATTCCGTATAATGCCTCAAAAGTTACCATCTTAACAGAAGCATGATATTTATTATTGTATGCAAATTCAACTAATGGAAAATACTCTTCCCACTTATACTGTTGATCCATGCAGTACATCCATAACATATCTTCTAAAACATGATTTACTCTTTCAGTCTGTCCATCCGTTTCTAGATGATACGCAGAACTGAAATTCAGCTTAGTCCCTAGAGCTGCATTAAGCATTTGCCAAAATATTGACGTCATTCTAGGATCTCTATTTGAAATGATCAATTCAGGCACTCCATTCAATTTGAAAATTTTGTGTACAAATGTTCTTTCCAAAATAGGAGAATCATTCTTCAGATTCCCAACAATAAAATTTGTTACCTTTGTTAGTTTATCCACAACTACTAAAATAACATCATGTTTATTTCTCGACATAGGTAATCCTTGTACAAAATCCATGCTTATTACTTGCCACTTGTACTGTGGTATGCTATGAGGATACAACAAACCGACTAGGTGCATATGTTCCACCTTAACACATTGACATTCAAGGCAATGTGTCACAAAGTCTATAACAACCTTTTTCATCCCTTTCTAGAAATATTGCTGTTTTACATCAGCAAGCATCTTTGTAATGTCAGGGTGTCCAGAAAAAGGTGAATTGTGAAATTCTGCTAACAATTTCTTTCTCAAATCATTTAGTGAAGGTACATAGACTTTGTTTTCAAATCGTAAGATTCCTTCATTATCAAAGCGAAAACCTTTATACCTCAAATCATTTGAATCTACAGCAAGTGCTACTTTTACTTGCTGAAAGTAAGAGTCAAATTCTATAACACTTTTTACTTTATCCTTAAACTGAGTTCTTAATGTTATAAGAGCAGAAATGTGCTTCCTATGACTTAGAGCATTAGCCACTCTATTTTCTTTACCCTTTATAAAACTGATGTCAAAATCATACTAAGACAAAAATTCTATCCACCTTCATTGTCTTGCATTAAGATTTAGCTGAGTGAAGATATACTTCAGTCCAAGGTGATCAGTTTTCAATTCAAAAGGTTTACCAAGTAGGTAATGTCTCCCAACTTGTAGTGCATGAACAATGACAACAAGCTCTAAATCATGTGGAGCATAATTCAACTCATGTAACTTCAGTTTTCTACTTTCATAAGCTATGGCATGTCCATTTTGTAACAAAATACCTCATAGACCTTCACCTGATGCATTCATTACCACCATAAAATATCCATTAGGGTCTAGTGCTGTAAGCATAGGTGCTGAAGTTAACTGTTCCTTCAAGGTTTTGAATTCAATTTCACATTTCTCACTCCAAACAAACTTTTAATCCTTCTTCTGTAAGGAAGTTATTGGTGAAACTATTTTAGAAAAATCTTTTACAAATTTCCTATAGTATCCAACAAGTCCCATGAAGCTTCTAACTTCATGTACATTCTTAGGTGCATGCCACTCTATTATAGCTACAACTTTTGAAGGATCTACAACAATTCCATTCTTACTTATTAAATGTCCCAAATAGTGTACTTCTGTGTCATAGAAAGAACATTTAGAAAACTTACCAAATAACTGTATCTTTCTTAATATTCCCAAAACCATCTTCAAATGCTCATAATGTTCCTCAATAATTTTTGAATATATGAGAATTTCATCCAAGAATACGAGCACAAATTTGTCTAAGTATTCTTGAAAGATATTATTCATTAAATTCACTGCAGGTGCATTAGTTAATCCAAAAGGTAAAACCGTGAAATCATAATGTCCATACCTTGTTCTGAAAGCTATTTTATGAATATTCTCATCCTTAATTCGTAATTGATGATATCCAGATCAAATATCTATCTTAGAATATACTGATGCTCCATGCATCTGATCAAATAAATCATCAATCTTAGGGAGTGGGTATCTATTCTTGATTGTTGCTTTGTTTAACATTCTGTAATCAATGCACAATCTAAGGGTTCCATCCTTCTTTTTCACAAAAATTACAGGTGCTCCCCAAGGTGAAACACTTGGTCTAATCAAACCTTTAGACAAAAGATCATGCAACCAAGCCTTAAGATCTACTAATTTTTTAGTAGTCATTCGATACGACGCTTTAGAAATAGGTTCAGTTCCAGGCTTGATCTCAATCGTGAAATCAAATTCCCTTTTGGGCGGAAGACCTGAAAATTCTTTTGGAAATACGTCACTGGAGTCACATAACAGTGGATATCGTTCCATAATATCACTGCTCTCTTCTGTCGATTCAATAATTTTTACTGCATATAAGGTACATCCTTTATTTTTGGCCTTTTTAAGTTGCATAGCTGACATTTTTCTAACAAAAATCTCACGTTTCAGACCCTGAATCTCTACTATTTTCTACAGATTGTCTAAACAACTAATGTGTTTTTTGAAGTAGTCCACTTTATCCTTATGTTATGCTAACCAATTAACACCTATGATTACATCATAAGACCCCAAAGGTGCAACATAAATATCAACCTCAGTGGAAAAGTTAGGTAAATCAAGGACTGCTCCAAAAAGACACATATTAACCGTATGAACAACATTGTTCCCATACTGTACAGTCCATGTTTTATCCATTTTTCCAGCTTTTCTTTTTAGTTTTGGTGCTAATTTACTAGAAATAAAACATTCAGTAGCTTTGATATCAAAAACAATAGTTATAGGTAAGCTAAATAACTTACCCAAAACTTCTATGGGTGTGGCCTGTTTCTCAGCCTGCTTGTCAGCTACTATAGCGTGTATCTTGTGCTGCTGATTACGATCATCCTTCTTCAAAGGACATTGATTCACGTAATGATCTTTTCCATAGTTATAACAGCCTCCTACAGGTCCCTTCCTAGGCTCAGGTTTATTTCCAGCCTTAGAGTTATCGTTTTGACCCCCATAGGACTTATGTCTATTATTATTGTTCTTAGCAAAGTTGTTTCGTGCATTACCAATAAAATTGTTTGTTGTTGCTTTCTTATTAGTATTAGATGAAAACTTAATTTTCATTCCAAATTTCTTCCATGGCCCTTTCTTGGGTGCAAGAGATGATGAAGAGGAGTTGGGATTTTTCTTCCTTACTTCCTCCTTATGAGTATAAATTGCCTTTAATTTCTGTTCCTACCTTATGGCTTTTTCAACAACCCCTTCTATTGTGGTTGCGCTGTGAACATCCACCTCCCCCTTATAATGGGATTCAATCCCAAGATGAATTTCCATATCTTGAACTTCTCATCAATTTGGTACTGAGGTAAATACTTGAGTTTTGTAAATCACTCCTAGTACTTAGTTACAGTTAGCTTTCCTTGAGCTAAGTTTTGGAATTCAGTCATTTTTTGATCATAGTAGAGTTGTGGTAGCCATCGTTACCTAAAGTAACCTTTAAATTGATCCCATGTGATATTAGCTTCATTAATATTCAACTCAGCCTTACGGTTGTCCCACCATGAAGATGCTTCATGAGAAAGATGATATGCTCCCCATATCACCTTTATTTCTTCTGAGAAATTCCTTATTACAAAGTATTTCTCCATTTTGCTGAGTCAGTTCTCAGCTCTATCTCCTAATGTGGTGCCATAAAACTTAGGTGGACTTATCCTTTTTATATCATTAGTGAGTTCAGCTACTAGCCTAACCTTTTTGTTCTCAGGATGAACAGGTATATTAGCATTGCTATTATACACACCCACATTAGCGTTGTCCCCTAGAGGTGGCTGATTATTGTTATCAAATTCTTCTTCCTCCTCATTACCCATTACTTTCTGTTCAAGTACAACCAAACGATCTCTTGTGTCCAACAGGGAAGCAAGGATCTCATCGAGTTTCTAGGCAGTTGCTGCTCCTTCCTCAGGTGGAGGGTTATTTGCAACATTTCCTCTTGTTCTAACCATTTATTGTTACAAGAAAATTTGAGTTTCATCAGATTATGGACACAATAGGTCCAAGAGCTACAACCTTTAGCTCTAATATCAAGATGTAACATTTCCATTTTAAGACTTGAGAAACAAGGGATTTTTTTTTAAAACAATGTTCTCTATTCTAAATTAAGCATTATTTAGAATAAACATTCCATGCCAATCGAATTCAAATAGATAACCATATGCAGCTGTAATGACTCAGTGATCCACCAATCTATTCATTCCATAACTCGGTAATCTACCGATCTATTTATGTTATCTTATGTATTGAATACATACTGTATACTTCGTATACCTAGTTTTCCTACCCTACACTGGGTACTGAGTGATCTGTTTAAAGAACATATCTAAATATCTGTTACCAATATTCATCTGATATCACGTTATTTTGAACTTGGTGACGTAGGACAATGCAACCAGCAACTTGCGATACTTTGGCTAAAGTTTTACAACATACAGTCTATGTCACTATTCCTAGACGACATACTCGCCATATTAGAATACATCCTTCACCTCACTCCTCTATTATCATGATTGGTCTTTATTGACTACCGTCAGTCTACTTGCCCCAAGTTTAAACCCTAGCCCTAGTTAGAAACATAAATTATTATAGGAAGATGCTCACAATGGCTTAGGGTAAATGGGCATACTCAGTTGACCTAAGTCAACCAGATGTGCCAAGGTACCCTAAGCCATTGGAAGCTACTTCCTATCCTAAATATGCCACTAACCTAACCTAGAGAGAAACTAAGTTCAAGTACAAGTTGTTATTGTGTGTAGATCTAGATGATCAATGCAGAAGGGTGATGCCACGTGTCAACTACAATGCTATATTCTCGAGACAACCCAAGTCTTCTCAAAAGTACAGCCCTACAGTTGGCATGTGCCAACATCCTACAGAAACTGCCTCGTCGAGATGTACTTACCCCAAGGAGATCATTAATGAATTATTAATTTAGATTAAGTCTTGATCACAACAACCCTGCTAAACCCTAATCCAACACTCCATAAGTTATTTCCTAAATTTGTTTCATTTAGTCCATGAATAACTTTGTTAAAATTATGGTTGCTTTTAATGTTCGTTTTCTAAGTTAAACCGACAGTTTACCAAAACAGGACATTGATATCATAAGTTTCATTTTAAATGTTCTTTAACTTTTAGGAAGGTTTAACAACCGCATATATCCAATTAAAGTAGACTTCATATTAAATGAAGTCTAATAAATAGTAATCATACCTCCAAACCTTTTAGGTTTATATTTAATTGAGAGAGAGAAAGAGTCTTTCTCTACATGATTAAGTATTAGGGTATATCATTCCCAATTTCCATATTTCTTAATGCATGTTCATTATGCATCACATTATTATGTTAAATTGTTTAGATAAAACACATCATATTATGCAACTCAACAAGTCACTTCATTATAGGGGAAATTGAACTAATTCCCATTATCCATTTTATCAATGATAACAAGATAAGCATAACATAATATAAAGAATATCAACAAGATGGAACTTTCATCTTCTTTATAAAAGTATGAGATAATTTTCACAACCAATGCAAATAAAACACAACTCACAATTCATCATTACAACTTATAAAATTTACAAGACTATGCTCTTTAGGCAACTACATAACAACAACCCTCATTCTATAAAGTATACAACTTTTCTTGTACAATACAACAAAAGAATGAATCTGAATTCTTTACTAAGAATTATACATATATCAGCAAATGCATCATATAAGTTTTTTCCTTCTTTTACCACTTAAGTCATCCATCTACAAAAATAACTAGCACGGGTCAGTTCAATGAACTGAGGATGATAAGCACTAATCATTAAAACGAAGTGCATTCCACTAATTATTTCATTAAAGCAACATTGCTTTAATGAGATAATTAAATCATCATACAATCAACATAAGTGATAACAAAAAGAAAGGAAGTACATTAATAAATCTAGATCCACTTTAAAGAGAAGAGCATAATATAATAAACAATATCTTCCTAAGATCTTAAAGTCAATTAATTCCTTCAATGGATTGTAACAAACAATAAATCCTATCATCCCACTGTCTCCTAATTCTATCCTAATAGAATACCACTTTTATCTTTTCTAAGAGACAAAATAAATGAATACAACATGGTTCATTCTAGGGTTATTCATCTATATCCTAAGCAAGAATAAGAAGAACCATTATGTACCATGCCTGAACCTATAACATCTAAAAAATAGACCAGATTATTAACATGAGATACCCTTTCCTTTCCGGGTAACAACCTTGCACATTCAACATTAGAATATACATCAAAACAAAATTCCATAACAATACAAGAAGGTATAGAAACTAGAACAATCCAATTACAATTCCAATTCCAACTCTTCATGTTAGGAGTTAACAAACAAAGATCAGAAAAAAATGATCACAAACAAAGCAACCCCGAAGAGGAGTTAATCTCTACTCAAGTTATTCACAAAGGATAAAGAGTACAAGAGAAAAACCTACTCCTTTCCATAAAAACTAGGCAAGACTAGTCAGCAACATTTAAACCCATAAGTATCAACTTACTTAATAGTAGAACCTTCCTGGCTATTAGCTCTCAACATTATTTCAATCAATGATTCGAACAAGGTAGACTAATAGGTCATGAGAAATCACCATTTTGAAATGGAATCGAGTACAAAGGAGTTCAAACAATGAGCTTATCAAAGACAAAGAAAAGGTAACTCAAATAAGTAAAGAACCTATGATAAATCATTTCGTTCTACTGAACAAAGAAGTTCTAGTTTCAAACCAATTTAGGATGAAAGCATACTGCAGACCCGAACAATAAACTGATCTCAAAAGAATACAAATTTATATAAATTTTCTTCCTCAAAGGAAGTCAAGGACTCAATCACTGTATCAGTTGAGAATAACATCCCAAAACAGTAACATATCAAGTTTAGAATTACCCACGAACCCAAAACTGTAGACTTACAATTGCCTCTCCACCAAATACAAAAAAGGTAAGCAGTTCGCAATTCAAAAGAATCAAACTCAATACAACTGAACGGAGGAGGTTTCCTTCCTAATTATTTTAGTGTCCAAGGTAATAATCCAAATCTTCCACAAGACCTATATTTATTCAAAGAGACAGAATAGAGAGAAAGAACCAGAAACATTTCAGTCAGAAGATGTCTCGTTCATAGTTTCCAAGCAACAGGAACAAAATTCAAAACAAAACCCTCACGTCCACAAAATCACGATAGAGGGGAAAGAACATCCTATTCTACTCTCACACAAATACCATCTCAAGGGAGTCATTACAATCATACAACTGAAGTTATACATTTCTTAAGCCAGACGTTTAAAGTTCCAAATCTCAAAGATATTTTTAAACGACTCAAACAAGTTTCCACACAGTTCCCTGGTGAGTAGTCACTCAAGTAAAGAGTTTTAAGCTTAGTCACTCAATGAAATAATAACCCAATATAAAATACCAGAATTGATTTGAATGAATCAACCCAAATACAAGTTCATAACACTCAAGTGTTAAATAGAAGTACAGAGACGAACTCGAGCTTCAAACACAAACATTCAGAACTACACTAACAAATTAATGTGACTACAGTGCTAAATATGAATTCCAAGCAATATTTCTGCAATGGATGAGTTTTCCAAACACTGGTTCTAAACAAAAATAATCTCCAACACGGGTCTATGTCCAAAACAAAATGCAAGCCAGAATCAAATAAAAATAGAACTCAATTTTCCTTAAGCCTAGATCCATATATTTTCATGAAAGTCAATTCAAAGCTCACTAACTTCAAATAAAAGATAAAGGGTAAAAAACAAAGATACATAACAAGTTTGTAATACCATTTTCACTTGCATGCAGATCATAAAACTTGCACAGAAAGGTAGTTTCCAAACATCTCTATTTTTTTTGCCATGGATATAAATCCAAACCACACAAAGATTCAACAAACCCAACAAGCAAAATAACTAGACAGGCATGAAAACATGAATCTCATGAGAGCAGAGTTTTTCCAATGATTCATTTAGAAGAACACAAAAATTTTAATAGTTAGAGCCTATCATTCCTGATAGTGCTTCCACCAAACCGAAGGAGACTTCTAGCTGAGCATCCAACTCATCAAAATTCTTTTCCTCCTACGCCTCATATATTTTCCTTCGACCAAAAATAGGATGAAGAAACCAAAAATAGCTTTTAAGTGAAGGTCAAATTGCTGGTTTGAAGAACCAACTAGCTCTATGCAGAGCAAAATCCACCATGCATGCAAATCCAAATGATCTCCTACAAACCCACCTTTTAAGTTTCCAAGACGGTTTTCACGCGAAGACCGAGGCTCATAAATTCCATTCAATCCAAAATTCCCACTTATATTTCCTTGCCACCACCTCCTAAATCTGGCGAATGCCAATTCAACACAAAAATGCTAAAATACAATTCCATCTATTAGTGGAGCTTCCACATAGGCCTTCGCCAAGTGTACTGGCCCCTACCAAATCTGGTAGTACCTCATCATTTAAATTCCATAGGAACCGTCACCCTTGTGTCATGTTACAATAACCTACCCATGTAGCTGATCCCTCTATACTATAATTATGGCTAGGTTTGGATGTTGTTGCCTTGGTGGTACTACCTGTAGTTGGGCTATCCACCAGCACTTGTACCCATCCATGGTGCGTATGTCATCAATACGACTATTGACAACCTAGTCCTCCTGTCTTATAGTATCTATTGGATGAGTTGGAGATAACAGTCTCTCCACATCATCCTAACGGTACTGTGGAACTGGTGGAGGCACATAGTGCTGTAGCACGAACTGGCATTAGACTCAGTTGACAAGAATCATCTCATGCTCTCCAGGGCACCATCTTTGAATCCATCTAACCAGCTGTAATCCCCTCAGCTCCTCTGCTGTGCCCCCATAGGACGGAAAATCAACATAAAGTCACCATATAATATCCAAAGCATATAGCCCTTCTAATATCCACTGATAATATGTCACATCTTGTGATGCCTCCACTCGTGGATGTGCTTCTACTAGCACCCACCTCCTATATCTAGCCCTGTAAAACCTCACATGCCAATCTTGTTGTTCAAGTCCCGATGGGCACACACATACTATGTGCTCATATGCCCAACAATGCAGTAGATAAGTGCAAAAAATACCAAACCACCAAATCCTCTGGTACACCCACAACTCTTTATACAACTGTACCAAGTAGGTCAATGCCCATATAAAACATACTCACTCCTCTATCATCTCCTACAATACACCCATCAAGGCTTGAGGAAATCTCCCACACTCTGAATCTGGGAGAGCATAACTTCCCATAGCGACTATCATCAGAATTTCCAATTAGGTCTCCCGTGGATGTGTCACGTACATATCCTTGTAGCTGAAGCTAACACTATGGTATATCAAGTCAATCATCACCTCACCAAATAATGTCACTATAGGCTTAACTGACGCCTCTAAAAAAATTTGATATAGTGGCTCCCCAACAATCAACAACCGCAAAATATTGTAGACATCCTACAGTGCAATCGTCATCTCGCTGGTAGGTAAATGAAAGGTGTTGGTCACTGAATCCCATTTATCGATGAGAGTGACCATCAGAATGTGATCTCATATTATGCGTCGGTATCGTCTCACAGCGCCAAGCCCAACATCCTACATATGCGACCACTCCTCATTTATAACACTAGGCCACATATGTACTAAAAGAGGTGGCACCATGTCTCGCATAGTCAACTATTGATGCAACTGCATCATTACTATTTACATGTGTCACTCACCTAGCCATTTTGATCATTTATTCTATCCTATATAGTCATACCTCACCTATGATTTTACTAACGTAACTACCTACTAGCCTATTTACTCGCCTACCATATATTCTACCTTGCTTAAACATTTATACTTATTCTGATTCACTCTTTTCACTCCTTCACTGATTTACACATGTATACTTGGGGCAACCTAACCTTCCCCCACACCTACATTAACTCTAAATCCACCCAATTATTTTGTTCTAAATCCCTAGTCCATCTACACCTACTTGCCCACACACTCAACTATCCTCCTCTTCTCTATTTTGCCATCCTAACCTGCATTTTTAGGCCTTAGACACTTTTAAGAGTGACCCGCATTGGTTACCCTAACCAGTACCGGTCCCTATTTAGCCACATTAATGCCGGCTAGCTCACCGACATCACCCAAACCCCAACTAGCGTTGGTCACTGGTTTGGCCCTAGGGCCAAAACTCAACGCCCCCATTTTCCAAAAAATTAACAAAAACACCTAAAAACTACCCCAAACTTCCCCCCAAATTGCATTTAATTCATTTTACCACCTACTTACCCTACATTTGGCCCTCCCCATACATGATTTTTCCCTCTTTTACCCACATTTCCAATTAAAATTAAAAAACCAAATTATTCATTTATCTACTTTAGTTTTAATCAAAAAAACCAAATGGAGATCGAATCCTACCTCTACTTGGCATTGTCTCCTCAATGGGATGTTCGGTCTCTAAATTGGAGGTCCTTTGACTCCCTCTTTCACCTCAGCCATGATTGAATCAAACTCTCAGCTCTCCACTAATTGAATCACTCGTATTGATCTTGCGGGCCCATCAACTGCACTCTTATCAACCGGTAATAACTCGCCAACTCAGCTTGCAACCTTGTCATTTTTCTCATGAAAAAGCTCTCTCATGTCACTTTCTAAATTAGGAAATAATCAAATGAATCTGTTTTGTGTAGATTTTTCCTTTTTAACCCAATTTATTCCTAACCGACATTGGTCTCGTGCCCCAGTTGACCGACATCAGTTCACCTTAACCGACATCAGTTATCCCTCAACTAATAGCGGTCACCTTGCAATACCCATTTAACCTAAGTTGCCCAAAAATTTGGCACGATACCATTTTTCTTGTTGCCAGAGCCTTACCATCACCTAGTAGGATCACCTAGTAGCCTTCCCCACCTGTTTATCTCCCTAATTTTACTTAGGGGCATATTTTTTTCCTATAGCTAGGCCTTATCCATGGTCTCACCTATAAACCCAAACCCGCATCCACCCATTTGACACTCAAATTCACTTACTTGTTGTACCTTGTAACGATGTTACTCATGTTGTTTAGCCTACCAACCTTGCCTTTCCTAATGCCGTGATGTTTATCTTGACCAAACCAAACCTTTTGGTGCTTTGGAACTCACCTAATGCCATTCTTGCACCTAGCCTCATTGTGTATTTAGAACCATATCCTAAACCTTGGATACCTGGATCACATCAACCTTGTTTAGATAAACTATTGACCTCTGACGATGTAGAGTTTGTGAGCTCTTCAACCTAGTGCCTTGTTACACTCTACATGTGTGCATGCATTTGAATTCCCCTTTCCTATTACCTACAACCAAAATTATCATCACCCATGCTTGTATCCTACATTTTTTTCACCTACCATCTTATCAAACTCATCAATTCAGCCTCCTCTTTCATCAGATCCACGTTTTAGGGGGATCACCTCCACCCATACCTGGGGAAATTTAACCTCAACACATACTTGGGGAAACCACTCATGTTTTTGTCAACATTGCTTATCAATACAAGGTACACAACAATAAGGGGAAAATGTAGAAACCCAAAATTGGGTCGCAACCCTTTGAATTCCCTTCGACTAATTAATTCAATATTATTCCCCCACCATGCACATTTGCACACATTTTAATTAATTTAACTACCACAGTTAAGTTAATTGCCTACCTCACTTATCCACCTCACCCTAGACCCATTATAAGCCTATTAATTGCCTTAGACCAAGTCCCCACTTATCCTAACAAACTAGGAATCTTTCTAACCCTAACTATTAATGACCTATTAATCCTCTAACTAATTCCACACTCTAATTTACACTATTCAACACTCTAAGCCAAAGACCATGCCAAATTTGGGAGAAAAACCCTATTTTTGGAAAGTTAGACCAATTCTCCTTAACCAACACCAGTTATTCCTCGGCCGGTGCCAGTTATCTAACCGCCATCGATTAGGTTAAATAACAAATCTTAATTCATTGATTGGGTTCTGAATCTGGTTTTCTAGCTCTTGCAGCCTTACATCATGATCCTTGAGATTTATAGCAACCTTGTGACATACCAGAGACCTCTACAACATTCAAACATCACACAGTTCATCAAGAGATTGATCTAGAGCTTTAGTGCACTCACTGGGAAGCACCATGTTCTTTTGCCACTACTGCATTTGTCTGAGATCACCTTTTCCTACAACCATAACCATCACCTACTTTCTACCTTCATTCCATAAGTAAGTATTATTTATTCTTCATCATTTTCAGTAGATTGGTCATTTTATTAGCTATCTATTTCGTTCCGTATCCCATCTTACCTAGATCTCTCCCACACTGCCTATATCTATCTATCTACCTATTTACCCTCCATACCTTGTCCAAACACCATTCTAATCACCTCTGATTCCTTATAAAAATCCCACAGCCTTACCTAAACTCCCTTCACTCTCTGTGTAGTCATAAAGAACTCCCATCAACCCCATTTTTAATATTCTTACCAAATTTCCCCTACCGACACCAGTCACCTAATGGACATCAGTCATTTACTAGTGCCGACATTATTCACCTAACTGATATCGGTTTAAGTGAATTGTAATATTTCCAAACCAACAAGCTCATACCTCTTTCCAAATAACTCAAAACCTAACCAAATATTCTCCAGACCTCTTTTACAACTTCTAATACACTCGCAGACCTTCAACAACCTACCACCCTTCCTGGATTTAGTCTTGCATGAATTTACTAGAATAGATTTGAATTATTGTGCTTGTGTAGGATACCTAAACTATAAAAATACAATAGGCCTATTTATTTCATGTTCTTATCAACATTTAAAGTTTTTAAAAAGTGGATTGATAGCCTTCTAGGAAGTACCTCGCTTCCTGGATCTAGCTTTTGCTAGGCAATCTAACAATTATTGTTTTTATCCTATATTATGCTCTTGTGTTCTATTTTAGGTTATTCCTCCTAGCCAAAGGGAATCTCTATACAATCATCTTGGAAAACATTATACATGTGCATAATAATCTCTTCGACTATCACATGTATTCCTCCTCACCCCTACCTATTATCTGTTTTGTCTGTACTTTGTGGTGAAACTCCATAACATATAACCAAATATATTTCATAACACAAACTATATCTATATCTTAACTATATGCAAGATTAACTTATACCAAAATAAAGATTAAATTTACCATGTATGAACTAGTAGCATATGTGTCAACAATCAATATTCAGCCACAAAGATCCATCCTATTAATTGCTGTAAAACACAGAAGCTTCATACATACTTAACAATGTCACCATAAATTGCATGTGCTCAAGAACCAACAACCTAACCTTTCAAAATATTCACCGATGTCTAAGTCATGCAAATTAATACATATATTTAGGTAGTGGGGATTTTCCCTTCATTGCCTATGCATCCTCAAAATAGGATGCATGCTAATAATATCCATGCTTCCTTAGATGATAAATACAAAATCATGCATGCTTGATAATTGTTATCCAATTTTGTACACCTGGCAAGATTGGACAAGGGGGTCCTATCACGTTCAAAATGAAATAATAGTCCCAGGAACCCACCTTCGGTTATTATCGAGATGTAATAATTAAAAATAATTCCTAAAATTGCATATGAAGAGATCACCTAGCATCGAAAGGAACCCAGTTGATCTCAACTCAGTGGAGAGTTTAGGGTCGAGTTGATAAAGAACCCGGTGTCAAATTGATAATCATCTCAGAAATCATCTCAGTTGTAAGAGTTTGATGAGGTCTTGTTAATGCAAAATATAGCTCGTTGAAAATTGACAAATGAAGGGAACTCTATAAGGATCTCAGTAGAGATCGATGCAGGCGGAAGCGAAGGTAGAGATAAGGAGTTCGACTCATCTTCGTGACTCATTCATTTTGGAGATCATGTGGTGAGCTTATTTTAGGACACATTCTGCAGAGCTAGGGTGATTCAAACGCAAGCCAAGGCATCAAGAGTGCCATAAAATGAATGGAGATCATTGTGTAAACAAAGATACGTGATGGAGCCCTATCAATGGGACTCATCGAGCATGATGGATAATTCAAGGCAACTCGTTTCGTGTAGATGCATTAAAGATAGTTTCTAGGATACAATTCCAGGGCTCATTGATTAATGCAAAATTGAGAGGCCTACTCGAGATAATTTTTCAATGGTAAGTTCGCAGAGATAGCAAGAATGCCGGGCCAGGGTATTAATGAATACAGTATATATATTTTCGCTGGCATTGTTCAGACCTTCCTCGGCTGAGAATTTGGTGCACAGGTAGTTGACATGTTGCAGTATAGCAGAAGTTCTTTTGAGCACTTCCAACAAGCAGGTTGTCCAACTATGTTTTTATCTGTTCAGCATCAAATGCATCCTCAAATTCGGGATTTTCCTTCAAGATATTTTTATGAAAATCGATTAAGTGACAGTGAGAGTGTTACCCGGAGACGTGATGAAATTTATTACAAAGATTCTCTATCGAGACCTTACTGGTTTTACGGTGTAACTCATGGAAATTAATCTCATAGAGGTGGAACTGTTTCATATCAAAATATTCATGGAGCATAATTTGCTTTGCAATTATATGAGCATCTTCAACGAGTCACTAAGTAGTCAGGCATAAACGTTTCTGTCGGAATTATCACACCTTACAAGCTACAGCTGAAATGTTTTCACTGAGAGTTTAATGTTATCCTTAAATCTGTTGAAGGAAAACTCGGCAGGAGAAGATTCATGAAGATCCCGCGTGCTGGTGGAAATTGTGGAGATAAGGAACAAACTTGCCAAGTCTGCATGGCGAAGTTGAGGCCGGGGCCCGTGAATTAATTTGGCCAAGCCGTTGGACGTGGAAAATAAGGCGAGCATTGCCAAGGGAAATGACGTGATGTCAAGCCAAAGAAGAAATCCCGGGCGTGGGAGAAGTTTGAGTCTACTGCCAAAAAATGGGAGAAATCCGGTCAAACTACCAGGTGTGGAGATATTGGTTTGGCAAACCGTGACCAAACTTCCATGAAGGGGAGATTCAGGAAAACACTACCAAGCGCGGAAATATTAAGATGGAAAACCATCATCAAACTTCCGCGTGGGCCATGTAAATAGGATCAGAGCACGTTGTGCGAGTCAAGAATGACGCCAGGTTGGAGGAATGAGTCAAACGCCGAGTGAAGCGGTGAGTGCATGGAGATCAAAGAAGGCGTGTTGCAATACAGTAGAAGCCTTCTTTTGAGCACTTCCAACAGACACGGTTTTCCTCATGAGGCGTTCATACTGTTTCACAAAATGCAGTGAACAGATGCCCGACCTGATCAGTTTGCCTTTGCCAGCATACTTCTCCTAGCTCCCGTTCAGTTTGCCTTTGCCAGCATACTACTCTGAGCATTCGGTGGTCACGAGACAGATCAACCACAGTCAGCCGGCATGCGCAGTATAGTAAAGGCCTTTTGAACGTGTTTAAACAAGCAGGTTGTCCAAATGTATTGTTATCTATTCAGTATCGTGCATGCCTATCCTTATTCGGAACTCAGATCGAATGACAGCTACATGAAACAAATATTCACTGCCGTGTACGATGGATTGGAGTCATGTCATTCAAGGCTTCATAAAATTTCCATGAACTAGGAGATGAAGGTTTAAAACGGTGCAGAATGAAACGATTCATATTGTTCAACATGTTTTCTCCTAGAAACGAATTGAATGTGAAGGTCAACTCTGGAATACCTGGTCAGCCGTTTTGCATGCTGCATCCTTGTTACTCGTAAATGGTCTCTTTGAGAAACTTCGAGGGTAGTACGCAATATTTATACCCTTCCATTATGTACGTCCAATCAGACAATAAAAGTATTCTTTTACCAGATTCAGAGAAACTGTGTTTTTTCAATGGACGATTATACTGCAATTTCAAGCTAATCTTATCGAGCTTTATTTCTATTAGCTTTGATCCACGACTAAGGGGGAATTCATATGGTTGTTACCTGTACATTTTTTCAAGGTCCTCTTGGCTGCCCCAGTTGTTCAATGTATTTCTTGAAGGGCTTATTTTATGTGTTGCAGATTGTAACATAAAGGATCTTTTTAGTTTATGAAAAATGGGTATATTGTGTAGCTCACAACTACCTATGCCATACTAAGATCCCAATAGTGGCATAATTGTTGATTGGAGCCGAGATTGCCGAGTGCACTGCCAAAATACTGAAGGGATCTTTGGCCAAAAAATTAGTCTCAAGGGTGTCTATCGACATGTTATGGGCATAAGCCTAGGTCATCATCATGGCAGCATTAGGTCTTTATTGTTAATGGCATTTTCTCATCGTTTGGAGGGTACAATTGTGCTTATTATGGAAAAGCTAAAACATTCTTACTACAAGTGTTATATGATGAGGAAGAATCCTGAGCATTGTGGTAAAACCATTCTTTTTAGAAATATTGGGTTAAGCTCGGTATTCAAGTGAGTTTGAGCCCAGGAAAGGTAAGATCGTTTGCTGGATGAAGAGCTCGGTGACTTCGCAAGGAGCTCATGGTGATGTTTCATGAAGTTTGAACGTGGAATGCATAAATGGCTTCGAGTTAACAGAGGAAAATGATAAGAATCGAGTTTGATAGCCCACCATTCGGAGGACTCAATGCAAAAGAGCCCGATTACCAAAGCAAGGAAAGAGTTAATGTGGGGTTCAAAATCGATTGCAACACCGAGTTAGAGGATTCAAAGCTCACCGAGTTGAGATTTGTGCAGACTCTATCCACATGGACCCCCCTCCTCTTCAAGTCAAACGGGTCAACAGGGGGGGTCCCAACATTGTGTTAATTAAATTAATATTTTTATTTAAACATTTTAATAATAATATTTATTATTATTATTTAAATATTCTTTTAATTAATTGCGAAGACTAGGTCATCAGGAAATTAATGACCCATGATGGAACCTTCTCAAGTGGTTCAACTAACTGTAATAAATACATCATGGGCCTTCAATTTAGGAATGCAATTATGACATTTCCTCTTCTTTCTCACATATTCTTCTATAAATGTAAGTTGGAAGCTCATTTAAAAGGGTTCCAACAGTTCAGACAAGTTGGACTGTTAGATATCTCAGGCGAGTGTATACTTTTCAAGAATCCTCTCTCTTTTGCAAGTTGTTCTTGTGTGTTGAGAGAACTTTCAAGCCTCCTCTTCAAGACTGTAATGGCAACTATTGCCTCTTCTGAATGTATGATGCATTGTGCATGTTATTGAAGCAATAAAAGTGTGTGTTTTGTGACTAATCTCGGTCCTTTCATCCTTCTGTGCTTCTTTGTGCCTTTCTCATACTTGCAGGTACACTGTGCAAGTTTAAGTTTCTATTGCAGGTTCTTGGAGTTCTGTGCTTATCGAGTGGTGGAGTATTGCATGCAGTTGAGTTGTGGTGTCCGTTCACCCTTCTTGAGTTCATCCTTCTTCACTGGGAAACTGGTATATTTCTCGGTCTGATAAAGTTTAACAAAGGGAACGCGTGTCTCTTAGTCTGTGGTATCCTGTACCCTCTCTAAGTTGCAGTAGGTGAAGTTGACCTGTGGTGCACACACCCTCTTCAAATTAACCCTTCTTGAATCTGAAGACACCCTTTATTTGGTGCATCACCATCCCTAGTATAGTTTCATTTCTGTAAATCTCTTTCCCTAAAACCCCATGAAAAGGTTAGCATAGGACTAGATAATCACTTTTTTTACACTAGGAGTAGTACAACACCTAGTTTAGGAAGAGGAAGCCGGCCTTCTCCGGAGGTTCACCTCGAGCCCAAGTCCCACAGCTTGAGAGGTGATCCCATGTGTCCCAATCACACTGAACATCCTATTCACATCCTGGCCATTCGGGGGGTGCAGTGATTTGGCGACAACAATAATAATAGATTATCTAATAATATGACTATCATCTAATCCTATTAATAGCTCCAAAACTATGCATGGTGCTTGATCTCCCACTTTCTTGAAATAGCCTTTACGTTTTCTTCAAGTCTTCTACAAAATGTGTTCCACATTCTATATTTATTCTTAGCCCTATACTGGAAAACAGCTAAGTCCTGACTTTACGTTTTCTTAGGCATGCCCTGTTTCCCTATAATTCTGTGTGCACCTATGTGCCCTATATCCGCGTACCCAATCCTTATAAACCTTGAATACTTAGGCTATAATTCATCAACCCAACATTACCCCACACTAATTTCATTGTTGCCCCTGAAAATGGGTAATCATAACTTATCTCTCCATGAAAAAAGAATAAGGAATGAAAGAATAAATGTACAAAAGAATGAGAGAATACTTGGGTGCCCTACATTTCTGTAGATAAAATTAATTTTAGATATTCTACTTTGATCTCTGCTTCTAATTCATTCCAATCGCTGGTGTTTTATTTGTTTTATCTGAAATGTCTACAAGTACTGATTCCATTTCATCAAGAGTCATGTTCTCACCTTCATTCTGCAGTACTTTGAGAACATTAGCTAGGATTAAGACCATCCCTTATATGACATCCACCCATCATGCTATCAATGTATTTGATCTTCTCCTTATGCATGTCTTGAGCTATCGTAAGCACATTGTGCTTTTCTGCTATCAAAGTGAGCCTCTTCACATGCCCAAGTGTCTCATTCTTAACTGCTTTCAGGACATCATCCTCCCCTGCTAATGTTATTGTATTTATTATCACATCAGGGGCCGCACACATATTCAATGCCAAATCTACATTTTTTAGTTCATCCTTAAAGGTCTGCAGTATAGATTCATAACTTGTAATTTTCCATGCAATAGTTTCCTTGTCCTTCTTTTCCTATTCTGCAACGTTCTTTGGTTTTGGCATGTATACGGGTCCCTCATCCAATACTATATGAGCTAATGTACATGAATAATGTCGAGTAGATTGAAATTTCAATGCAACTCTCTTCTTCAAAATATTGTCACCAATTTGTTCCACCATACTGAGTACCAAACACGTCATCACCTCATATTTCTCTTTTTCCTTTGTTAGGCACTTGATCTCAGTATCCTTGTCCTTCTTATCTTCAAAAAGCACCTGAATAGTTACCACTTTATTGATGTTTCTACATGTAACTTCTGCATATACCTTCGTTAATATGTTACTCACATATTCATTTGACATCATAGTGGGCTTGATAGTCACATGGCATGAATGTGGCACTTTCTTCAGTCTTCCCAAGACACATGATTATTCACACATGTCGAAATCATTCTCATCCATATGAGTCTACATGCTCCATGATAACTACTTCTGTGTGTGTTTTATCACCATCTCTGAATCCATTAACTCCCAATCGTAAAGGTCCTTAGGTTCTAACGTGCTTCGGAACCTCACACATATGATTTTGGTTGGGTCATCAATATACCCAATTGCTTGAGTCTCATATGTATCTCCCTCCTTATATTTCCCAGAGTGCTTCCCTTTAGGGATGTGCACACTTGAATCCAACATAGGTCCTTCACCTAATGTGTAATATGAGGCGTGCCTGATGGCTTTCCCTTATTTTCATCTGCCTCTGTATCCATGATGCCACTATCTATCTCCATCTCCTTTAGCTCCTTTGCATCAATTTTTAATTCTTCCTCCTAAGGATATTCTACATCCTCAGTGTGCATTGGAGTGTTTGGCGTGTTGTCCTTCGATTTATCTCCTTCATCATCCTTCTGGGGAATGTATATGTGCCTTTTATTCTTTTCCAGTTTTGTTTTAATAGGAGAAGTCCTAGGTGACCTCTTAAGGGGTTGTAATGGCCTCGCACCTTGAATCCTTATTTCCTTAACACCCTTCTATACTTCTTCTCCTCAGCTCCCTGTTCTATGTACCTCCATAGTGTCTGTTCTCACCACTTCTTCTTCTATTTTTAATGGAGGGGTTACCTCGCACTTTTTTTTCCCCCTACAGTGGGATGCTTCCTTCTATGATCCAAGCCACTGCTGTCCTCTTTCTCTTTTTCCTCCTCTTCTTCTTCTTCAAGGGGAAAAGTATCCTATTCATCTTACAGCGTGCCCACTGTATGTTTCCCCTTGGGGGGTCTAGGGAGCTTGAACTCATTTTAAACATACTTCCCATTTTCTAAGTTGGGCCTTAGGAAAATGTACACAAGTGCTGCCCAATACTTCCTAATTTCCAAACTCATAGCCTTAATATTAATATAATCTGAAATCAGTTTCTCAATGTATACAGACTTACTTGGGTAAACTTAAGTTTTCATGAGTGTGTTGTAGTCACAATCTACCTTGTCTACATTGAAAACAATCCTTCATGTGTTGCAGAACCTATGCACTGATGCTTAAAAGTAGCGCACAGTGAAAGCATAGGGGATATTACACCAAGGGCTCCACTTTCCATCTTTCAAACCAAAACACGTGATGCAAAAGTGTTGGTATACTACAAATTGTACCTATTTTCCTAATACTAAAGGAATATCCTTTGGTATTCTCCATTTCTCTTCAAACGTAGTGTGCGGGCGCTCATACCACAATTCTACTCTCTACTTAAAGGGTCCACTCATGGATCTATCACATGTATACTCAAAAAATATCTATGCAATATATTTCTTCTCCTCATGGTATTGCCATATTTTATCCTTTGGCCCATCGGGCACTCCAAATTCTACAAATACAAAAGACAAAAGGATCATGCCAAAAATTATTTTCTCACCTTGGTCCACCTCCTCAATAATGGTTTCAACAATGAAACTAGCCAAATTGTAAACTACCCCTTTCTATCATCTTCTTTGCTATGTGCGACCATGCCTTGTTCACCTGCGACCAATCCTCTTGATTATTTAAATTAGTTGGAGGTGTGCTTCTACCTGAATAACTGGATACTTTTGGAACTTGGGGATATCCATCCTATGCCATCCCTTCATGTATCCAAGTGATTTCTTTGTTACTTCTATTTCCTCCCTATCAGTGAGGTCACTGTTAAGTTCTGTGCCTGAACTGCTTAAACCTGTCAGTCTCCCAATCAGGGGTATGGTAATCCTTATTCGTTTCCCAACAAAGTAGAAAAGTTCCTCATAGATACTGCTCATTAACCATTGATAAAAATTCTTTGGTTTTCCAAAATAAGGGAGCTCATACAATTGCAAAACTCCCATCTTGTTTAACATCTTTTCACCTACATCATCATAGACCACCATATCATTTTCTGTTCTTAATGCTATCTTTACTACTAGTAACTTATCCAATTCATCTTTGTTATCTTTAGTTCTATAGTTATAATCACTTAATTTATAGCAACGAATATGTGATTTCTAGTCGTGAACCATAAAACCCCTTCTGGATATTGAATCTCTGAAAAACGGTTCTTGGGGGTGTCTTTTACTTTGACCTCAACTTCCTTCTACTTCCTTCCCCTTATGGCTACTCCAGGTGCTCACTTAGGTGCCATAGAAACAATAAAGGTGTGTTATTATGGTTAGTTCAATCTCTACAACTCAAACCCACGTTCCCTAACTTGAATCCACATGCCCTAGCTCTGACTGGAACTCTAACAACTGATTTATCATCCCCACATGCCTTTGTTTCGCTCAAACACTTCTCTCTAATGGAGCGTCAAACAATCCTGTGCATAACTTTGACAAATCCATCTGGCTCAACTTTTTATCACTGCTCTTTGCACGTCAAAACTCACTCTTCAACTCACTTGAATTATATCAATCTCAAAGGTAAAAATGATTTCACAACACCACCTTATATAGATTTTGAAAAGTTTTCCACATTCATTGCTCTCCACCTGCCACCGTAATCAGAATTAAATTGGCATTTCTATGCTTTTTCCGCACCATAGTCATAACCTTTTGGCGTGCCTACTACTTCTCAACCACATACCTCATTTCGTACACCTTTATGTGCTAAAGTAATTATCCACTGGGCCTTTTACTAAGTATTTTCCACTATTATAACCTACCTCACATTACACTGTGCGTCCATTCATCTGTACGTGGTCTTCATTCACGAGAAATATCTTTATATATGCAACTTTACTTCAAACACATGCATAATATATTTGTATGCATACCCATCTTTAGATAACATTCAAATTCAATCCATTTATCCTGTATACACTCCACCCCACATTAAAAGTATGCGTGGTCCTCTACACATGAATTCAATATAAAGTAATCAACTTCTAGCGCGCAAGCACACTTATTACACAAAACAATAAACTAAATTGAAAAAGCATAACAACGATGAAGGAAACACATATAAAGGAAATGCAATAAGGAAATATAATATAATGGCAATACTGCCTTATTACAAACACTGAAAAGACTTATTTATAGTAGGGCTTCAACCTACTCTAATTAAAATAACTGGGAAACCATGTCCCATCCAACACTTCTAACGGGAAAGCACCTAAATTAAGTATGTAAGTCATAATATACAGTCCCAACCAATGCACTTTAATCTTTCCAGGGTGGTGCAAAAACTTGGAGTCATAAAGAAGAACTATCTGTCCAACTTCAAGCTTTTTATCCTTAATATGTCTATCATGCCATGCCTTCTGCCTAGAATTTTTTATATTCTAAATCCATCTAGAAATGGTGCGCCTTTCATCTAACTACATCGGTTTATCAATGCATTCTTCAAGTGCTTACTCATCAGTCAAACGTCCTATGTATGTAATACGCAGAGAAGGTAACATGAATTCCATGGGCAAAACAACCTCTACGCCAAACACCAACTGAAAGGGTGTGGCTTTGTTCAATCTTTTATAAGTTGTCATGTATTCCCAAAGTACAATAGAGAATTTATCATCCCAGTCATTCCTTCTTATATCAAAAATCTTAGTTGCTGTGTGGTTTAATATCTTGTGAAAAGCCTCAACACTTCCATTTTCCTATGGGTGATAGGGCGTTGTTTTATGGTGTGTCACCATAAATTCTACCAATAGTATCCTAATGGTATCATTAATAAAATGAGTACCCATTATAACTTGTCAAACTCAATAAGCATCAATACCTACTGATAATGTTCTCTTACAAAAGCCATTCTACCATAGCTGCTGTGCAATCCTTTATCGGTGCCGCTTCTGCCCACCTTGTAAGATAATCTATACAAGTTATAATGTAGTGCAATCTAGTCCTGCGTGTGGTAGCATCTATTGCATAATGTCCAATTACAATCCCACCACGAGCTTACTCCATAATAGATTTGTGCTCATGCTTAAGTACACATTAATGCAAAGCTTCATCCCAACCTAGTTTTTGTAAATCTCTACTGATTAACATGTAAGGCGTGATGCATATTATAAGTTGCTTCTTCTATATACTCTTCATCCCTTTTGGTGCCACATCAGTTCATAAAAATACAACAATATATTCTAAGTCAGAGGATGAGTGGTTTAATCTGAATAGTTGTACATCTGGCATTGTATCCTCAATGCTCTACATGTCCTCACATGAATTAATATTTGATAAATGATCTGGTCGAGAATTGATCTTTCCTAGCTTAAACACCACTATAAATTCAAATTCCTGAAACAATAGAATCCATTGGCATATGCTTCCCTACAGAATGGGCTTGTTTAACAAGTAATTAAGTGTGATGTGATCTGTATAGAATATAAATGGGGTATCCAATAAGTACTGTCGAAACTTATGCAACACGTAGATCATGGACAAGGCCTCATGTTCTGTAGTTGTATAATTTTGTTCAGATGATGTCAATTTCCTACTTGCAAAACAAATAGAAAGATCAACAATACCTTCACTAGAATAGGCTAATACCACGTCAATTGCCATGCTACAGGAATCCACATGCACATGAAAAGGTTTGGCCCATGAAGGAAAGCAAAAAATAGGAGTTGTAGTAAGCCTTTCCTTCAATATCTCAAACATGTGCTATTGCGCTTCACCCCAATGGAACTTGCCTTTATTCTTTAGTAATTTTTCTAAATGTGTAATGATCTTGGCATAACCTTTGATAAAATTTCTATAATATCCTGTGTGCCCTAAGAATCTGTGCACCTTACTCTGGTTAGTAGGTTCCTCTAAGCCCAAAATAACAACCTTAGCAAGATCCACTAATAATCCTTTTTTTATAGATAATGTGTCCCAACAAAGTCCTAAAGGGTGTAGAAAAAATGCACTTATTAATGTTTAAGGAGATGATCAACTGCTGAAACCTCTCAAACACAAGCCTTAAATTATCATAATGATCTTTCACTAGCCCATACACAGTCCAATCATCCAAGTAAACCTGAAAGAACTTATGAATAAAGTCCTAGAATGCTTGCACAACAATGCGCAACAAGACTACAACCATGTTATTTAATCCAAAGGGCATAACAATGTACACAAAAATTCCCCACTCAGTGGTTAAAGTTGTTTTCTCTTGATCCTCTTTAGCAATCCACACTTGATGATATCCAGAAAATCCATTAGTGAAGGAGTAGATCTCGCACCCTAAAATGCCTTCCAATATTTCTTCAGTAAAGGGTGTGGGAAAGGGATCTATCAGACATGCATCATTTAACTCCCTATAATCCACAAAAATTCTTATTCTTCCATCTTTCTTTATACTATCACCATAGGGCTAACTGAATCTGGCTCCTCAATGGGCTCAATGATTCTAGAATTCAACATCTTATCAATTTCTTCCTTCACCTTGATGCACAAATTAGGATTCATCCTATAAGGCCTCTTCCTAACTGAGCATGCACCTTCCTTTAAATTTATCTGCATCTCACCCAAAGAGTGATGTACCCCTTTTAACTCATGATAGCCTCTAGGAAATAAGTCTTAAAAGTTACACAATAACTCAATTATTTTCATAACCTTCGAGTTAGACCAGTAATCACATATAATGACCTCCTTAGGTTCTACATCTATCCCAATGTTGATCTTCTTCATTTTCATAGGCTCATGATATGCACATGCCTTATCATCCACACTGTCTAATACCTCACGCGTACCTTCATTGTGCATAACATAAAAGACCAAGAACATTACTATCATCACCTAAGATTTATTTCAGAAGACACCTAAAGCACTCCAAAACATCCATCTAACATATATTCAAAGGAACAAGGGGTGTGTACTCAACATACACAACATAGGAAGGGGAAGTTCATTTTATTCCATGCACACATTCTACAACATTGCTACATTCTAGATACAACTCTCTATCAAGTGTAACTTACACAAGGGTATCTTAGGGAATAATTTATAGACACACACACAAGAACTGTTGAACAACCATAAATATTTTAAGTATTGGGCGTGTGAAGATAGGGTGCTGAAAGAGTGCGCAACACTATAATAAGATTAAAGCACCCAAAATCAAGACTTAGTTGTTTTGTGGATAAGGAATATTTTTGGAGATAACATGCGGAGTACACATAGAGATGAAGACTTGCACTACATGCAATGGTATTTTGGGAACAAGTGGCTGATAAGTGCCATGCATAGTTTAAGCTAATAATAGGATTTCTACTTGGAGTTAACTATATGACATCTATTGTTAGAACAGTTGCATGTTGTGCACACTATTGTAAAGTCACATTTCTATTATAAGCATGTAACCTATTTTTAGAAGTGCATGGGTGGTGAAGGAAAAGTCCCCACCCCTATAAATATGTATTGATTTGCATAGTTTAGTAAGTGGTGAATTATTGTAGAGTTGTGTTGCTGGTTTTGACGCGCATAACTCATGGAGATGTTATTATAATGTAAGAAGCTTATGTGTTTTACAATGTTTAATGCAATGGAGTATATTGGTTAGATAATGGTATTAGAAATGACTATATTTGGTTCTTTTATGGTTAATCCTATCATAGTTATTGTTTAGTTCATTTATAATGATTCTCTAAGATCTAGATCTAGTTTATGCATTGTGGGTTAACTACTAATAATTACGAATCTAAATATGTTTAAACATCATCATGCCAACATCCTGTATAAGAAACTCTAAAGAGGGACATGGTACCTTTGCATGCTTTGGGTAAGCAATCAACTCAGGTTGAGTGATGTGCCAATGTGCCTAGGTTATTCACAGTAAATTCTAAGCTACATCATTGGTTCCAATGCTGAGACCTCTTTTTCAGCAGTTTTTAGGATGTTTCATGATGAAGATGTACCAGTTGAACCTATCAAGTGTTGAGGAGTGGATAATAGATCTGGAAGAAGAATACGCTCATAGATTCAATACTAGATCTAAGTTTGATGTGCGCATATGTGTGGAGAAGAACTTGTATGACTATTTATATGAGAGTTTCTTTGCTATCTTTCTGATAGAGATGTATGAGTGGCTAGTTTCTTATGTGTCTAAAAGGAATTGGAGGTTTCACACACTTTTCTGGATGCATGAATAATTTTAGGCCCTCTACGATGTTGATTTTATTTGGAGACGCACTGTGGACACTTGGTTCAGTGGTGTTCTAAATAGCTATATCTTGGAGTACTCAATTTCCACTTATTCTTTCCTGGAGGTAGCTGAGTTCCAGTTTTTACATTATCCCAGGGGAACCTATATGTAAGGCATTCCACTAGCGATCAAAATCTTGATGGTAACCCTGAATTTTGAAGAAAAGCCGATGGCTAGCTAAACCCCACCATGCATAGGGGTAGGAGATGGTTTGGTGAAGGCTGGAGGACCTAGAAACAGAGAGGAAAAGAGAAGAAAGGTGACTTAAGTACAATGAGGCGTGCGAGAGGGAGTTAAGGAAGCATCACAAGATTCCAGAATGGATGGCGTTGAGGAGAGAGATGGATCATGAAGGATTTTGAGCTCATGCACATGGCGTGGAACCAGAGCATCTAGAACTCCCACATTTGGGCAAGTATGATAGGGAAACCTCATCTAACTCTTATGAGAGTGCACCAAAAAAGATACATGGGTCACGGGCACGCCTCTAAATCTACCTGACAACCTAGTCCTTGCGCTTGGTTTTCTAGTTTCTAGTACAAGTAGTCAGCAAGCTAGTTTGGGTAGTAGAATAACAAGAGTGAATCAAATAACAAGTACATATATGGCCAGAAAGACAATTCCTTGTTATTTAGAGGTACCTTTTTAGGTGCGTCCTCGGCGTAGAACTCAGGTGCACAAATTTTTGGAATCACCTCTAGGAGTAGTACCAACTCATAGATTGTAGGAGTTCAGTTTAGTACCACTGTTGGGACACAGGGAAGCACATCCTCTAGTTCACTTCCTGTTACAGGTGGAGGATCAGGGGGCATAGATGGCTTTGGTTCTAGTGGATCTAGTAGGTTTAGAGGCAGAGGTAACACAGGGGGTTCTGGATCTGGTGGGCATGGTCCTCACCAACCCCAAAATATTTACATGGAGATGTCACTTTGTTTTCCATAGTATAGGGGAATAAAATATGTTGTTGAGCATGTGCAGATGTGTGAGATACTGTGGCATGTAAAAGGGATCATAGCTTCTAAGTCCAAGGCAAGTCAGTTCACATCTACGTTGCAGGGACATGCACACAGTTGGTATAGATCAGAATTGCGTAGATTATACAACATTACAGGATGTTTTCCTTAAGGAATTTTATATCCCCGAGTTCAAGCAGAAGAGTATAAGTGTGCTCAAAGATGTTAAGTAGGGAAATATTGCGAGTGTTCAGGAATATGATGTTCTTTTATAAATGCTTTTGTCTAAAATTTTGTATGATATCCATGGAAGCCAACATGCATAGTGGTTAGTTGGAGCTTGATCACACTTTTAGGAGGTAGCTGTCACATACGACATATAAATATCTACGTGAAGTTCTTGAAGAAATGTTACGCATTGAGGTAGTCATAAGTATAGACATTGGAGTAAGCCCATTCCTAGAAGCTCATATTATAGCTATGGAAAAATAGTTGGAGAAAATATCAACCAATTCAACACAAGAGATGTGCATTAGGATTTGGTGTAAAAATTGTGAAGTTGAGGGGCACCCTAATGTTAGTTGTCCCCATAGGTTAGTGCTTTCATTATTATTAGACTATGAGATATTTCATTTAGACCATGATGCAAGCTGCTGCTCATTGTTACAACATGTGATAAGGAAGAACGTATCTTGCTACTGTAATATTTATTGGTCCATGACTCACAATATCGAAGATTATAGGTCGATTGATCAGATCCATGATGCCATTGATATTAGTGTACGACATACAGGAGTATTAGATAACTCTAAAGGTAAAAGTGAGCACCATGATAGTGATCACACTCAAGGGCACTTTGAAGGAGGTCATGACAAAGGTCAAGGATACTATGGTGGATTCAGGGGCTGAGGCCGTGGTGGTGGATGAGGTGAGTTTCCTCATGGAACATGTTATACGTGTAGATCTCCTGACCACTATAGGTGCAAATGCCCTCAACATATTACTTCTTCTTTTTGTGGAAAGCATCATAACTATGAGGAGTGCCTGGACTTATATGAGCATCTTAGCAAGCAACATAAATAAGAGAATAAGGGCACATGGATGGTTAGAATACATCGTACCATGGAAAATAAATGGATGCCAAAGTTGGCACTGGAACCTGAGGTAGTACTTGTGAAGATTACTACACGTGCTGAAGCTGTGAGTGGTAGAGAAACAATGCAATAAAAGTCCACCATTACTAAGGAGGAGGTTTTACATACAAGATACCCAGATCCTACACATCAGAAGGAGGTTCATTAGTAAACCATGGAGGTGCTCAGAAATCTTCAGGGTGAAATATAGTGTTTAAAGGAACAATCACAGAAGTTGGAACAAAAAAAGGAAGCAGAGACGGTCCCGTCAGATGTTCATCATTTGGAAGAGGTATGCAAGATGTTGTGCTAGGAGTATATTATTCCATTAGTAGGTATTTGGTTAAAGGGAAACACTCCGTGTGAATGTATTGAGAATGGATGATAGATCCTGCATGCTAATCGCCCCCCTCATAGGTTGGATTATGAGAAGGAGATCACTCTGAATGCTGTTGTGGATGGGTGGCTTTTGAGAAATATATTAAGTGACACATGGGTGGAAGTTAATGTGTTTACTTTAGATGCATGGGTGTAGATGGGCAGACCTCCATTACAGCCATCCTCTTATGTATTGTTTATGGATAATAAAACTAAGGCCACTCCAATAGGAGTTTTAAAGGATGCATCCATTACTATACAAGGGGCCAAGTTCACTAGGGACTTTGACGTTTTAGAACTTGCAGAAGCAAACAACTTCCTAGCTCTACTTGGGCACCCTTGGTGTTATGCAAATAAAGTTGATCTGTAGTTCAAAAAGGGGTATATAAGTTTTGAGAACAAGGAAGAATGAGTTGTTATCCCTTTGACATATGAGAAATATGCACCTTATGTTAAACCTTTGAGTGAGGAAGACCTGAACAGAATTTATGTACACACCATTCGAGATACGAAATTACTTAATCCATCTAAGGAATGAATCCTCCAATGGGAATATGCATAGTATATTAGTGATACTACAAGTATTGCTTGTGATAATTGGGCTGATGTCACTTACGAGATGGTTGGGAGCAGAGTAAGAAGAACATCTATGCAAGGAGGAAGACCTCATTGTATTAGGAGGATAAGTAACAACTATGTACCTTGCTACATTAGAGAAGGAGACCATGTGGTATTCCTATGCACATGGAGGAAAAATGAAAGGATCAAGTGGAGAAAAGAAATATGTTAGTGTATACTCTGTGTGGGACAACAACACACTGGTGGATGGCTCATAGGGATAATATCATAGAATGGAATGAAGTAATAATTGCTCTAAGAAACCTGGTTCCTCAGGAGCAATGCGCCTACTCAAATTTACACATATCATGGTAATCATCCTGTTCAACACCACGTTCAGCACTGTGAGAGACTTTGGATAGACAGGAAGGAAGCTTTACCACCTTCACTATGGGTGTAAAAACTTTATTTCAATTTATGTGGCTGCACACATGCTTAGTACATTTATGTAGAATTGCATATGGAGACTAGAAATTGGTAAGACTTGACTACATGAATGATCCAAAATTTTGACTACTTCTCCACTAAACCTCTAGTGAAAGAGGCATTGTAGGTTATCGAGCACTTGACTATGGGAGATAGTGCATAGATTGAATAAATCATTCAGAAGTTATTTGGTGAGGTAGACCCAAGAGCAAATTTTGATGAAGTAGATGAGACAGATGCCACACTACTTGAGCGTGCTTACCTTGAGAAGGAGAAACGAAAGATGGTCTATATAGTGGATGATGAAGAAGTAGAAAATTTGGACATTGATAATTCAGAAGGTACGAGTGAGGTTTTAGAAATTGTGGATAAGAAGGCACACGCCTATCATGAACCTAAGAAGACCAAGAAAGTGAACATTGACATGGATGCTAAAAATAAGGACACCATAATTAGAGATTATTATTCTGATTCTGAAGTGGCTAAGATAATTAAGCTACTACCTGATTTCCATGACTTATTTCATAGGGGCTACCATGAGTTAAAGGGAGTGCATGAGTCTTCGGGTGAGATGAGGATTAAGCTAAAGGAAGGTGTATGCTCAACCAGGAAGAGACCTTACAGGATGAACCCTAACCTACATGTAAAAGTGAAAGAAGAAATTGACAAGATGTTGAAATCTGACATGATTAAGCCCTTAGAAGAATCAGAGTGGGTTAGCCCCATGGTAATCAGTATAAAGAAAAATGGTCAGATTAGGATTTGTGTGGACTACATGGAGTTGAATACTGCATGTGTGATTGATCCTTTTCCTATGCCTTTCACTGAGGAAATATTAGAAGGCGTTACAGGGTGTAAAATTTACTCTTTTATAGATGGATTCTCTGGGTATCATTAGGTAAGAATTTCAAAGGAGGATCAAGAGAAGAAAAATTTCACCACTGAATGGGAAATATTTGCATATAAGGTGATGCCCTTTGGTCTGAAGAATGCACATGTAGTATTTTCGTGCATATTTATTCAAGCATTCTAGGATTTTATTCACAAATTCTTGCAGGTTTACTTAGATGATTGGAAAATATATGAGCTTATCAAGGATCATTGTGACAACTTGCGCTTAGTGTTTGAAAGATGTAGACAATTAAGGATCTCCTTAAACATCAAGAAGTGTGTATTTGCTACACCTTTTGGAACTCTGCTATGGCATATAATTTGCAAGGAAGGTTTGTTAGTAGATCCAACTAAAGTTATAGTTATCGTAGGCCTCGAGGAGCCTACTAGTCAGAGTGAGGTGCATGGATTCTTGGGCCACATAGGGTATTAAAGAAAATTCATCAAAGCATATACTAAGATTTTCATGCCCTTGGAGGAATTACTAAAAGGAAAAAGGACATTCTATTGGGGAGAACTGCAGTGACGTGCATTTAAAAAATTGAAGGAGAGGCTTACTACGATGCCTATTCTATACTTTCCCTCATCGAACCAAAATTTTCACGTACATGTGGATGCCTCTGGCATGTCCATTGGCGTAGTATTAGATCAGCTTAGAGAAGGTATTATAGATCATCCTATCTATTTTGTTAGTAGAAAGTTGACTCCTACAAAACATAACTATATAACTACAGAGCACGATGCCTTGTTAATGATCTACGTGTTGCATAAGTTTAAATAATACTTGCTAGCAAAAAATTTTATGTTTTATACAAATCACATGACATTGAAATAATTGGTAAATAAGCTCATTTTACAGGGGCGCATATGCCGATGGGTGCTATTATTCTAGGAGTTTGAATTTATAGTCGTGGTAAAAATAGGTAATAGTAATTATGGCCCAGACCACTTATCGAGAATTCAATCAAGAGAGGAGGCATAAACAATTGAAGATACAATGCCAGATGTAAAGTTATACAAGTTAAATGATGTGCCTTCAGAATTGGAGGATATTGATGTCTTTTTACGCATAGATATGACGCCAAAAGAAATGAAATCCTTGGAGAAGAAATAACTTGCAATTCATGCCACACCTTTCATGTTGATCAATGGTGAATTATACAAACTAGGCCAAGATGAAATATTTCATCGGTGTGTACTGGAACATGAGTGCACAAATATCATGGAAGAGGCTCATGGTGGAATTGCAGGTGGGCACTATGCAAGTGACACTACCTTGCACAAGATTCTACTCGGTAATTTATGGTGGGAGACCCTGTACAAGGATTGTAAAGAGTATTGTAAGGCGTGTGATCACTATCAACACCTTGGAAAACCTGAGGAAAGAGATGAAATACCTTTGAGGCCTATTACTAGTGTAGAGCCATTTGAAAAATGGGCAATAGAATTTATGGGTCCCATTTCCCTAGCTGTGCATAGAACTGGATCATGATACATCATCACTTATACAAATTATCTTATAAGGTGGGTAGAAGCAACACCTACAAAGGATTGTACAACTACAACAACAAGGTTCTTATGGGAAAATATTCTTACTATGGATGTCCATTGAGTATGACAAGTGATAAGGGTACACATTTCTTGAATGATATAATCAAGATATTATTGGATGAATTTATGGTTGCTCACCACAAGACTACACCTTATCACCCTCAAGCAAATGGGACTGTTGAGGCCTTCAACAAGATATTGAGCAATACCTTGACAAAAATTTTTGATGTTGGAAGGAAATATTGGGATGATAAAGTTTCTACTGTACTTTGGGCATATAGAAAAACCTACAAAAGGTTGAATAAGGCCACACTCTTTCAGTTGGTGTTTGGCACACAAGTAGTTCTTCCCATGGAATTCATGTTACCTTCTTTACGTATTGTGTGTGTGGGAGGTCTAGCTAATGAGAAAACATTGGAAGAAAGAATTGAAAAGTTAATACAACTGGATGAGAGGTTTGCCATAGCTCGTTGGAGTCAGAAGTAGGAAAAGGTCAGATAAAAGGCATGACATGATAGAAAATCAATGATAAGAAGCTTGAGGTTTGGCAGATGGTACTGCTTTATGATTGAAAGTTTTTTCACCACCCAAGAAAGCTTAAGGTGCATTGGTTAGGACCGTATGTTATCATTCACATACTTGAATCAGGCGCTTTCCAATTAGAAGTACTTAATGGAATACGATTACCCGGTTACTTCAATGGGAGTAGGTTGAATCCATGCTATAAATAAGTCTTCTTGGTGTTTATAATAAGGTAGTATTACCATTTATATTAGATCTCCTTTATTGTATTTTGTTTAATGTATTTCCCTCATTCATCACTATGCTTTGTCAATTTAGCTTAGTGTTTTATGTAATAAGCACATTTGCGTGCTAGAAGCTGATCACAATCTAAAGTGCTTATATTCACAGAGGACTGGACATACCCTTAGTGTGGGGTGGATAAAGGAGGTATGGAAAAAAAATAAACTCATGGGTAACCTTAAGAGGAACATAAGGAGCAAGGTTTCAAAATTCATGAGAACTTCCGAAGAATTGCTAAAAAAATTAAGACCATGCGTAAAGCATTGGGTGTTCAATGTAATATAAGGGAGGCTGCAACATTAGAGACTATGTATGTTGGGTCACATTGGATAAACTAATTTGGATTAAGGAAGCATGGGTAGAGGAGATTTGTGATAGATAAGTAGCGGCACACCAAGAAATTATGACCGAGGAACAAAATTTTGAGGCACGATACATTGAAGTACGGGATAATGAGGCATGCAACACGCTCAAGAGAAATTAATACCGTGTATATACACAGAGGAATGGACATAACCTTAGTGTGGGGTGGATAAAGGAGGTATGGAAAAGAAATAAACTCACGGGTAACCACAAGAGGAAAATAAAGAGTAAGGTTTCAAAATTCATGAGAACTTCCGAAGAATTGCTAAAAAAATTAAGACCATGTGTAAAGCATTGGGTGCTCAGTGTAATATAAGTGAGGCTACAACATTAAAGACTAGGTATGTTGGGTCACATTGGATGAACTACTTCAGATTAAGGAAGCATGGGTAGAGGAGATCTATGATAGATAAGTAGCGGCGTGCCAAGAAATTATGATTGAGGCACAAAAGTTTGAGGCACGATACATTGAAGTGTGTGATAATGAGGCATACAACGCGCTTAAGAGAAATTAATTTCGTGTATGGTGGTAGGTGGAGTAATTAATGAAGGGAATTTTTGAAACTTGGTTTAAAGTCGGTGTTTTCAACGTCATTTGCTACCTTACAAACTTGAAAAAAATTATGAAGTGTGAAAAAGAGATAGAGACAAAGAGAATTTTGCAGATTGAGTAATCTTGTTACATTTTAAAGCACAATGGTGAGTGTCTAGGCATGGAAGCAAGAATTAAGCAATGGTGTGTGCGTGTGACAAAATACTAACTAGGGTTTTCACTACACATTTTCAAAATCAAAAGGAGCAATGGCACCATGGAAAGCTCTAGTAGTAGAGAAGGAGGTTTACGATCCAAAAAAGGAGTGGCTCATGGAAATGCTATATCTAGGAGTCATTGAAGGGTGGCCATGGACAAAAAATATTAATCAGTGTAGGGTTTCAAAGATCAACCACTGTACTATAAAATGTATGAAGGATGTCACGATAGAAGTCTACAGAAGGACTAACTGGTGACTGGAGGACGACACGAGGGTTTTGGATGCCTCAGTGAAGAAATTATTGGTGTAGGATATTTACCATGCACATATTTTAAGTACATGGGATTCCTCCACATAGGTGATTCACCATGCTTAGGTGTCCTAGGGTGGCATTATGGCCTTACATGCATCATAGAGAGTCATAAGACTTACATTTGACTGGCTATTCCAGGAATGTAACTCCCACCTCTTGATGGCTACATTTATGGGGGAGTTACACACCCCACTACTATATGTACACACTTTCATCTTGAGCAATGGAATGGAATAGAGTATTGGATTTGAGCCATTTTTCCCTTAATACATGCACATTTCTATCATGGGTGATTTCTTTCTTTGATCTTGAAGCTACATCATTTTGCGGTTGAGTGCAACGTTTTGATGCTCACTCATTCCCTCCAGATCTTCTTCATTCCTATGACATGGTATCAAATCTTGAGGATCAGAATTGTGTTGCTCGCAATAGTTTCTTACTAATCTTCATCTCCTAGTTTCTTGTGCAATCTCTCCTTTGCATGTGCTCTACTTACATTTTTAAAGGGTATTTGGTCGATTTGCACTATCACTTATTGAGCTCGTGATTTCTTCTATATTGCCTTGAGTTTATTGCTCGATCGTTGCATTCACCGCATTCACCAACTCGTGCATAGTTCCCACATGCACTCCATCTATCCAACTTGGATCGTTCAGCTCCTTCTTGGTTTGACATGGTGGTTTGGTCGTTTGGATCTCATTCCTAGTTTTTGCCTTGGTTTGAGGATCTATTTCTGGTTTGAACATGTGTGATTTGGCTCTTCTTAGTTCACTACTCGGGGTTCTACATCACCTTCCTGCTCATGCTGCGTTTGTTGGTGTTTGGTTTTCACAGTTTGGGATTTGTGAAGGTTGTTATTCCAGGCTTCTCTATCTATTTCACGAGCTTGAGACCTTGTTGAATCTGTTACCTAACCTCCTAGCATCTACATTGGCATTGGGTTTGTTTTTCCAGCTAGCTATCCCTTCTTAGCTAGGGTTTTGCACCTTTTTGGACGTTTTACATTGATTTTTTTTTCCTTGCATTGTTCTCTTCCTACTCTGCATCGACCCTAGGTTTTACATCATTCACGTTGACTTTGGTTAACACCCCTACTACTCCCATTGTGCTCAAACTATGAGCTTTGGCCTCATCCCGTAGCAGCCACCTTGATCTATTTCCTATGATCGACTATGCTACTCATTCCCGTGGGCATTTCTTCCGAGTTCAATGCTAGGGACCTCATTGTGGGGAATCTCTACATTGCACCATCACTTACTAAAATCTGTGCCACCATTTCTAGCCTCGTAATATCCTAGTTATTATCATCCATCTCAGACCATATTTTATGCAATCCTTCCAGCAACTCAATGACACTTGTGCTCAACTTAGCTGGAAACTCAGTGCATTGGCCTCTTAGCCCTGTGAGTCCACTCATCAGCTCGATGTCAACTCGTGCAACACCCATCAGCTTGGTCCATGCTCAACCATCCCTTTTAGAATTGTTTGGTAGATAAAACAATCATGTTTTTATTTTTTTAAGGAAAAAACATTCTTATCTTGGCATTGTAATATTTTTTGGGACCTATTTTTCCTGTATTTAATGTCCTTCATTTGTGTGTTGAAGATGGAGGGCAAGGTTCGGGGTTGAAAGAAGGCTAATCCCCCCTCTCAAGAAAAAAAAACCCTTCCTGAAATTTGATGCCATTTGCAACGAGTACCCACACGAAACCCTTTGCACCCATTTCAGACACTTTTTTTTATCAGTTTGTAAATCTTATTGGCATTTTCCATCAGTTGCGAGAATCATTTTCTTGCTATAACTTTTGACTCACTACTCAGTTTTGATCACTTCTTTAGTCAAATTTGCATGATTTTTCGTACATTACATGATGACATTGTCTATTTTGTAAACACACTACTTTATGAAGTTCCACATTTGGGGGGGTCACTAGTACTCTTGGGCCTTGTATTGCACGTAGATGCATTATCAAATGAGTTTGACATCTTCCATTTGTGCACCTTGCACTTTTGAGTCCACATCATGGAGGGCTCTCTTTATAGACTTGAGCTTCACAGGATAACTTTATAGCCTCCACCACTTCTTATTGGGAGAGAGAACTATTCAGCTTAGCGTTCTTCCATGGAACATTACTTCACTCATGAGGGTATTTCACCCTTCTTACTTGGTCCAGTTCTTGCACCCACTGATCATCGTTGTCTTGAAGACTTTCTCGACACTTGCGACCATGTTTTTGGTCACATGACTAGATATCTTTGGTTTCGTGTGGTAGACTCAGATCCACCCCACCATGTTTGGAGCATTCTTCAGTCCCTCTATGGAGACCCTTCACATATTACCACCATTATTTCTATTGTTGATTCAGTTGTCTCCTCTATTTCTTCGTGTGAAGACAGTTCCACTGACATAGACTCACTTGGTTCTACTTCTGATGATGAGGATTGTGCACCTAGTTCTGATGTCAAGAGTACTACAAAGGACTCTTCTCCTCCTCCTCTCACTATTCCAAAGAGTGTTGAAACATCACACGTCTCATTAGATATTGAGAAATATCCTATATAGTCTCATACACTCATCCACCTATTTTCCACCTTCAGTGTGTGAGGCCCCTTTCACTCCTCTGCATTCATTGGATGACTCATACCTATCTGACATCACTCTTTTATTTGTTGAGACCCCTCATTGAGATGAGTATCTACCTGACCTTAGTCATATTTTCACATAGTACACTTGTGATGTACTACAAGTTTCTCATCCTTCTACAGGTATTTCAGAGGATTTCATCATCTCCGTTGTTAGGAGTGCCCCTTCTGGGACTCTTACAACTCCCACTTTTTCAGAGACCTTAATTGATCCACCCTTACTTATGGATCCATTTTCTGTTGTGGGGGATGTTTATTTGCCTTCACATCAACTGGAAATATTTTCTATAGGTGTTCCCCTTCTTCACTTTGACATTTCTACACATGTGGCATTACCTTCGGTTCCTTGGCTCTCATTTGCTAGATCTATGTCACACTTTTGTGGATCATACTCAGAGTTCTTTATGTTGCTGCCTTTAGTTTCCTTCATGCAGTGGATGGATTTCCAGCACGTCATTTTTGTCCTTCCTAAGGGTAGGCACACAATTTGGTGTGGGTGGCTCTTCTTCAGTATAGAGGTAGAGGATAGCATCATCAAATTTATTCTGGGAGACCTCCTAGAGCTGCAAAGTTCAGATCTGTCCATACCATCTTTTGCATTCCTCTCATCTCCCTCTTCTTCTTTCTTCTTCTTCTTTTCGAGAGATTGCATCTTTGTACATGGGAACCTTTACAGGCTCATTTGTGGCCGGGACCCATATTTTCCATCTTTCTTATATTAGAGAGTGGACTTGTCTCTCTTTTTGAGGGGAATTTTTCCCACTGGGTTTTCTCTTTTTACTCCACTTTTCAAGAGTTTCTTGTATGTGGGTACCTCATCAAGCTTATTGCCGGGACCCACTTCTCCTTGTTTTCATCTATGTGTCCACCTAAGCTATGCTTCAAGGGGGTGTTGGTGTAGGATATTTACCATGCACATGTTTTAAGTACATGGGATTCCTCCACATAGGTGATTCACCATGCTTAGGTGTCCTAGGGTGTCATTATGGCCTTACACACGTCATAGAGTGTCATAGGAGTTACATTTGACTGACTATTCCGAGAATGTAACTCCCACCTCTTGATAACTACATTTTTGGGGGATTTACACACCCCACTACTATATGTACACCTTTCATCTTGAGCAATGGAATGAAATAAAGTATGGGATTTGAGCCATTTTTCCCTTAATGCATGCACATTGCTCTCATGGGTGATTTCTTGCTTCGATCTTGAAGCTATATCATTTTATGGTTGAGTGCAACATTTTGATGCTCATGGATTCCCTCTAGAACTTCATCATTCCTTTGATAGAAACTACTTGAGGGCATGTGTGTAATGCATATCCTGGAGTTGACCTACTTTGGAAATCTTGAGAAATTATACCAGTGGCTAATGTCACGAGTCCATGAGGATTTTTTCCAGTTTATGGGTAGGAGAATGAGGATAGCTGCCAAGTTGATTGGAAAGGCAATAGGACTATGTGACATGGGCTCAGAGCTTGCTGGAGACCTATGAGATGATGAGGGAATTGATGCCATAACAACCCTATACAAGTATAAGAAGGGGGGATGAGATTTCAAGGTCACTAACATTGAATAAATTTCCACTAGAGTTGCAACACGGTTAGCAGGGAGAAATATAGGTGCCACTGAGTGATGGAATGAGGTGAATATGTGTTGGTTGTATATATTGCACAAAATGGCCAGCAATACCTACTATAACATCACTAGCTACATTGTAGAGATATTGGTGAACAAGGCACACATCCAAGCAGAAAAAGGTGAGAAGATAACTTGGGGTGTAATTTTGTTATTAATTGTGTTAAGTGAAGTTATGGTACTAGATGGTCCTAAGGAAAACATATGGAAGTTTTCATTGGAGAAAAAGTCCCCAACCAAAAGATATGCCAAGTACATGCTGCGTGGAAATGTTTCCAATACATATAAGGAGCTCTTAAATAAGTGGTTCCGAAGAGTGCATAGGACATTTGAGGGAGAATGGTGCATTCTGCATGAGCTACCAATGATTTTGGATGGAGAAGCTGAATTTGTAGTTTACCAACATTTCATCTTGGGCTGCTTCTACATGAAGTCTGGAGAGAAGATCCCGTGGTGTAAGTTTCCCTTTGCGTTTACCACAAGATATTTTAAGGACTCTGTAAATAGATTTCATGATGTGCATCATCTCCAATTTGACGCCAAAAAAGTGGACGCAAACATTCACATTCTACGTAAAACATATGTATGACCAAGTAAGGAGGCCCATGTTGAAACTATGGATTCTGATAATGTGGACATCACGCCGAAGAGTTTAGCTGTAGGGAAGATTAAACCAGCACACATATATATACCTCAAACCAAGGTTTAAGGAAAACAAAGTGGTGAAGGGTGTGGGTATGGATCTTTCAGGACCTCCTAAGAAGAAGAAAACAATGGGGACTTCAAGGAATATTGTATCTACACCTGATTTCTCCAAAAGACCTAGTAAATACAAGACTAGAAAACATCCTAGAACAAGAGGAACCTAAATACAATGCCAAACTTGTGCATACCAGAAGGATTCTAAGGAAGAGGTGCACTTCAAGTGACATTAGTGTGGGAACTGCACATCCAGTAAGGAAATCACCACGTGTGACTCATGTTAAGGATGAAGAGAAGGAGAGGAGAAATCACATGAAATATGTTCTTATACAAGATAGTGAGGAGGAATCCCCATAGCCAAGCATGCAGGAAGTAGAGGAAACTCTAAGAATGAGTAGAGATAGAGCTGAGGCCACCACTAATGTGGAAATGCATGATGATGAAGAAATTGCTGAGTGCATATTCTATGAGACTATAGACCCCAATGTGAGTATTTGCAAAGATATCTTTGGTGAAGGGGATAACAACACTGGTCGGGATACAAAATTCCTTATGCGCCCCATGCAGAAAGAAGGGAAAGATGAGGAGGAAGTCAACCACGTGGTTGAAGGTGCTATCCCATGGGATGTAGGTGTAGCTGAACAAAAATAAGAGGACACATTAGAGTACATAAGGAAGAAGAAGCGGTATGTACTCAAGACTTGGGTTATATGATTAACCCTTCAAAAACTATTCGAACCCATTTCAAGAGTACACTACTGAACAAACAATTATATGGCTGGGATTGGATGGACCCTGAATGGAAATTACATGCACTCGTAAACAACTATCTTGGGGCATGCAGACTCACATGGATGAGCCTAATTTTGATATCTGCAAGGAGGTGTGCACTTCGAAGAAGATGAGGAAGGTGCCTCATACACCCCATATGACCATTAAGCCAACCCTTTTTTCAGATGACCAGGTAAGCAACACTTTGATTAAGGTGTCCAGTGAAGTAGCACGCCAAAATATGGATAAGGTGGCAACAATCTGGGTGCTATTAGAGGATAAAAAGGACAAGGACACAGAAATCAAATGCCTTACTCAAGAGCATGATAATGCTATCGCGAAGGCCCAAAATGTAAATAATATGGAGGAGTAGATTACAGATGAGATTTTACTGAAGAGGCCTGAGTTTTAGGAGAAGGTGTTGTTATTTAAGTTTCCACAACTAGGAAGTTTCTTACATTTTCAAGGCCCATTTGAAGCCAAATCTGTGCCGAAAGAAAAACAGGTACTTAACCAAATCACAACGAGAGCTGAGAAAGCCGTGGATGGTGTCAAGTATCAAGTAGGTGCAACTTTAGAATTCAAAGGAGGGGACAAAGCCTCAAACTCCCGCAGGGCTGACACGTGGAGTCAATAAAGGGGTCCCACATGAGGGATGGTTTTCACATTTATATACCGCAAGTCCTTTACTCACCAAAGGGAGTAAAGTAACAAGCTCGTGGATGGTGCCAAGTGTCTACCCAATGCATTACCAGGAGCCAAAAAGAAAAGTAGAGTCATAAAGATGCACAAGTCTTCCACGTGGATCTAACAACAAATGAACTCCATTTTCAAAATAGGTCATAAACAGTGACAAGCCATTCACCACATATAAGTGATTTTGGGTCTTATTTATAAGATTTTAAATGCTCATGAATTTTCAAAGGATGGGAGGTGAGGGTTCATCTAGCTCGTCATTTTAGTAGAGAATTAATGTGTAGCCTCATGTGAAGATTCCTAGCCTGCAAAGACTCGAGTTATTCATCTACATTCAAAGGGTCATTTCATTACAAAATATGCGACGTTTAAATCAAGAGGTCGGGAACCAATGCACAAAGGGTCAAAATATCTGGTTATGTAATAAATAGCCGAAAGCATTTTTTCTCAAAAGGTGAGTCCATCTCAAGGGATTCGGTTGTAGGATAATTAAAATGCATTAAATAGGCATGGTTCTCACTCTTCCGAAATGGCCAACATAGTGAAAAAGATTTGAGGAAATTTGTTTCTTTCACTTCAGATCATATATCATAATTGAAGGGAATTTGGAAAAGAGTTCGAGAATTGTTTCTTACCTCCTTCTCCTCCTATATATTGTAAATCAAAGTCTGATAAAAACAAGAAGGGACAATATTTTTAGATAGATATTAGGAGGGTTAATCTTTTCTTCTCTTTCACAAGTCTCTCTTTTGTAAAAGATAGAGGTCTTGGAACTCTAGCCTTCTGCCTGGGTTTTGTAACAACAATCTTGCCTCTTTTCTAAATGTAAAAATTTTGTGCATAACTAGTGCAGTAATATATATGGCTTATGGTGCTTTCTATTCATCATCCACATATCCTTATTGTCTTTGACTGCCTTTATTTTCATGTAGAAACTGTGTATCTTTAAATGTTGTTACTATCTTTGAAGCTGTGCTTAAGTAGTTTGAGGTAGTGTTCTGTGTGACCCTTTCTGACCTGTGGTGCATTTTGTCCATCCTTTTTTAGTTATTCACCATTTCCTTTCTTAGGCAGTTGCGGTCTCGATTGATCTCTTAGCAGGCTCATTCGGTAGATCACCTTAGATTATTTAATGTTTTTTTAATTCTTCTCACTCCTATCTCACCCTGTAGAGAAGAGACAACTTCTTTAAAAATATAGAGGTCTCCTTAGGGCACATGTCCCACTAACCTAAGGATTCCCATGATTATGACGGCTTGATCTGCTAAGGATGGTTGTCAACAGGTGCCTCAGGACTTCAATTATGAGTTACACTATCTGCATACAACAGTTCACCTACTTCTAGAGGAAGGACCAATGCACCTCCCCATGAAAAATGATGTAGGGGAAGAAGTAACAACAACATGGACTAGTATTGTCAGAAAATTTTTAACTTATGAGGCATTGCTCTAAACATTGAAGGATGAGTTGAAGAGAGCCGATCAAGCTCTTAAGTTATGTGTGGCACCAGACGCCATAATAAGGACCAGAACTTTAGTAGATGATCATGAAGTTCTGAAGGATGAAACACTTGGGTGCACAAAAAGGTTGGCACTAGTAAAACAAAGGGTCCTCACCATAGCCTAGGCTTCACAGAAGGATATAATTGATGAGATTGGGAAACACATAGCAAAGAAGATGGATCTCATGGAGGGAATGCTTTCAGGTATGACCAATGTTGTCTAGATACTACAAAGTGAGAAGGAGAAGATCACCCAAGACAAATTAGATGTAATAACAAAAATATTATGGAGAAAAAAGGAACACGGTAAGTAACTGGAAGACATTAGAGGCTGAAATCAAAACTGAATATCTAGAGTTAATCCTGCCAGCCGAAGAAGAGGGTATTACAGAGTAAATTTAATTCTTTTGTATAATGTTTCATTACTTATTCTTTATTATTGGAGACATTAGAAAGAATTCCCATTACCATGGCAAAAATGTACTCTACTGTGGGCTAATGTTGAACAACGAAAAATACTCTAGGTATTGGGCACATGAAGATAGGGCACTGAAAGAGCGTGTGACACTATAATAAGATTAAAGCGCCCAAAATCAAGACTTAGCTATTTTTTGGATAAGGGCTATTTTTGGAGATAGCGTGCAGAGCACACATAGAGATGAAGACTTGCGCTACACACAATTGTATTTTGGGAAAAAATGATAGATAAGCACCATACATAGTTTAAGATAATAATATGATTTATACTTGGAGTGAACTATTAGACATCTATTGTTAGAACAATTGCATGTTGTGCATACTATTGTAAAGGTGCATATCTATTATAAGCATGTGATCTACTTTGAGAAGTGCATGGGTGGTGAAGGGAAAATCCCCACCGCTGTAAATATGTATTGATTTGCGTAGTTTAGTAAGTGGTGAATTATTGTAGAGTTATGCTGCTAGTTTTGACGCACATAACTCATGGAGATGCTATTATAATGTAAGAAGCCTATGTGTTTTACAATGTTTAATGCAATGTAGTATATTGGTTGGATAATGGTATTAGACATGATTGGATCTGGTTCTTGTATGGTTAATCCTATCATATTTATTGTTTAGTTCATTTATCATGATTCTATAAGATCTAGATCTAGTTTATGCACTGTGGGTTAACTACTAATAATTATGAATCTGAATATGTTTAAACATCATCATGCAAACCTCATGTACAAGAAACTATAAAAAGGGACTTGGTACCTTTGTATGCTTCGGGTGAGTGCTCAACTTAGGCTAAGTGGTGTGCCAATGTGCCTGGGTTATTCACAGTAAATTCTAGGCTGCATCAAGAACTAAATGGAGTTTGAGATGTAGTGTAGTGCTGGGTTGTAAGTTCACTCTTGGGGTGACCATCGGGGTTAGTACGAATCCCCATTCTACATTTTTCTTTTTAGGTTTGATGTGGTTCATGGGCCTGTGTAGGTGAAATTATATTTTCTAGGTTACATGTATCATCGGTGATCATAATGCGAACATCACACGATCAACAGTGAGTAATTGTGACACCCTTGCGAAATAACATAAAGCATATTCTAAGCATTTATGTAGTCACTAGAACCCAGGAGAATTCATGAACACCCATGTGCCTCTATCCTGCTATGGGCACCCATTTCTAGCTATGTTCATGTATTCCAGATTTTACAGTGACCAACGATGACATTGCTTACATCCTGTTCATCACTTCTCCTTGCTCAGATCACTTTCATATTTGTGCATATATCAACTAAGTCTTCTTATCTCATCTTCTTGCTTAGGGTTTCATATTTTAAATCTTATTTTGTGTGTTTCATTTATTTATTTTATCATTTATACATCAGTTACTCTGTAATGCTTAGATTTAATTCAAATTAAATTAAATCATCATCTTCAGAAAAATTATTGTATTCTCTAAATAGTTGCTAGATACATGGCTCAATTTCCATAGTTTTTAATAAGTTTTAAAGACAAGTTACAAAATGATTAACCAACTAACATTAATGTTAATATCTTCAAATATATTTGTTATAATATTCAATAACTAATATTTAAAATTTTCTCCTAAAATATTAAGTTGGAAAAATAATTGGTTGGGAAAGCAATTGGAAAAGTAACCTGAAAATGGTAGTACCACATATGTGGAAAATAAAAATTTGACAAACATTATCCTAAAAAAAGAAAATATCATTAAGGAACTCCTATCAGAGTAATTATCCCTTCATTCAATTATGTGTTCACTAAAAAGGAGAATTATACTTGTCACCATTTGCAATCCAACACCAACAAATATTGGCTCTACGTCTAAAATAAAAAATAGCTAATTCACACTGCGTAGTGAAAGACCCTTATTTAATTCCTCCTCCTATTAATAAACCACCTATAGAAGAGGGAGTTGGGGACAAATTCTAACATGTGACCATATATGTCGAGGTGTAGTTATGAAGCATCTATCACAATTTTATTACAAGTTTGTGTCTGATGAAGGACGTATATTTGTGTAAATAAGGCAATATTCCTACTCTTTAAAATTAGAATTTTCTTATATGTGAGTGCAACATACATTATTTTATATACTCAGTTCCCCTTACCTACATTATTTATTTCTTTTGTAATGTTACTCTCCAACATCTAATCCTACCTTAAATATTACATCTACTATTTCTTTGAACGATACATATTATTTTTAATATTATACATTTGTTTCACAAACTAAATTTCTCCACCTTTTTCTACACAAAATAAGTCAACATATGCTCAACTCCCACTGTATTACACAAAAACACATTTTTTTTTACCCACATCTTAGCTAATTTCCTTCAATTTCCCCCTCTTGTATAAGAACTAAACATATCAATCATTCCACTTGTCATCTACCATCATTCATTCATAACAATTTCACCTCTCTATACGGAATTCATGGGTGAAACCAATTTTGGTGAAAAGGCACCAATATCTACACAAACCTCTAGTCATACTGAGATCTCGCTAACCAAAACAATAAAGGCATTAAATCCTTATGAATGACATTGGTCTATAAAATGTAGAGTCATAAAAAAGGGCACCTTACATAAATACAACAACAAAAATACTGCCAAACATGTTTTCATCTTTGATCTCATTGAAAGTGAATGCACATGCATCGATATAAACTATTTTTATCTAACAGTGAAAGTATTTCATAGCCATAGAAAAACAAGGAAATTATACACAAATATGGATGACACACTAAAGACAAAAAAAATATAATATAATTTTTTTTCCACTTCATGGGAGGTCATCCTAGACTTGATCTCCTCTATCAATATCATTCCAAAATAGGATATGAGCATTCTTCTCTTTTAGTTCTACTTTATAACAATTGCAAAGACCATATATTTGCAAACACATTCCATAGTATATATTATTGTAGTGGTTTTATTTGTTACTACAACCTCTATGATTAGGAAAAGAGATGTAATCTATAACCAAAAGTGAAAATCTATCTTGAAGGATAGCTCAAGATATTGCATTGATGCAACCATTTGGGGCACCTAATGTGATGAATAGGGAAATATTTTGCGGAGATGTGTGCGTCATATGCTTCACAAAATCTAATTCTTGCAGTAAAAAAAGGTAGGATAACAACATATAAAGGCATAACTATAGGTGTTGGCTCTAAGACACAACTCTTCATCAACCTTGGTATAGTTGAGGTTCGTGGATTATGAGCTTGGTTTGATTGAATGACACAAAACTAACATCTCCATCAGTAAGTGTTGATAGTATTGCAACAAAGGATATTAAAGGAATCAAATCTCTTGTAGTTATGGGTGAATCGAAGAAATTTTCCACTAAAGCAACAATCATCCACTTCAACACGTCATATTTTTACTATTTTACTTGTATTGTAATTATTAACAATAACCAATGTAAGAAAAAAGTTGCTAAAAATATGGATTCCAGTTTCCATTGTCAAAAATGCAATATGGATGTCACATATTGTAAATACAAATATGTATTACATTTTATAAAATAGGATGTCACAAGTACAATTTGGGTGACTTGTTTGGAAGATGTTGCTACATCAATCATGGGTGTCATATTGGAATAATTGCATCTTCTAGAGGAAAACGTTAATAAGGTCTAGTCCTTTGTTAGTTTAGTTCTCTTTTGTTGGTACCATTTCAGACTCTCCATAAAATGGAGGTTTACAATGACAAGTAATAGACCTGATTAACTAAAATGTGGATTTTATTAAGTTAATATAAACTAGGAACAACTATAAATAATAGTAAATGAATGCAATAAATAAATATGAAAAGTGACCTAAGTAACTAAGGAAGTAGAAATGAAAACCCTAATGTGCAAAGAAGGGTTGGAAGGAGCTTAGCTGATTCGATGAGCTCAGTAGACTGTGTCATAGAGATGGCTAGAAAAATAGGAGGAGGAAATGATTATGTAGAGGTCCAAAAACTCACATATATGGGAAATATGAGTCAGCTGGGGGACCTGGGAGAGGACCAGGGTGCCTATGGGCATCATAGTCTGCGTTTTGGGCACCCTGGTCTATGTAGAAGTTCAAAAACATGATTTACATGATTGGATGATGACACACAACCTTTTCTGTTTGTCATGTGTAATTCACTTCTTTGTGCCGAATGTCACCAATGATCAATGATGAAAGATAGACCTGTAAAACCCCAAAATAATCATCAAACACTAAAAATGAAAATGGTAAATGAAGAGGTCGGGTTGTCCTCAGCAGCCAGAATGGTGGACTTACTAACTGAGCATTGCACCACATCTTAGACCTGATGTAGTTCTATGTGAATGTGTGTGTGATCATGGCCTAGGTGATCTTGTGCCATTCATACTTTCTGAAAGTAACGAGAAATAACTATGTGTAGAAAATGTAATAAAATGGTGGATGAAAAAAAATAAACTTCCCTCATGATTAACTAAAATTAACTAAGATGTGGAATAATAATAGTTAATCTAATCTAGAACAACATGTAAATACAATAAATAAATGCAGTAACTGACTATGGAAAATGACCTAAGAAACTATGGAAATGGAAATGCTAAACCCTAGAGTACTAAGAGAGTTAGAATGAACTGAATTAATTTGATGAACTTGCGGGACTGTGTCATAGAGATGGTTGCAGAACTAGGAAACATGAATAACTATGCAGAGGCCCCGAAAAGGATGGATCTGAGATGTCTAGTTGGACTGGAGCACCTGGAGAGGGACTGGGGTTCTTGTGGGCACCCTGGTATGTAGAATGGGCACCCTAGTATGTGTAAAACGTCCATAAATGAGTTTCATAGGTTTGGAAAGTGGTCCAAAACCCTTGTTGTCTATTGCATTAGCCTTTTTACACTATGCCAGGTGTCACTACCAAGCCAAGATGAATAGAAGACCTACAAGAAACCATAATAAGTATCAAAATCTTAAAAAAAGAAGAATGGACTGACCTCAGCTGCCACAATAGTGGAATTATTAACAAAGTGCTGCACTACATTCTAGACCGAAATGTAGTTCTAGTGTATGTGTGTGAATCATGTGCCCTAGGTGCTCTTGTGTCAGTCACACTTTGTGAAGTAGCAAGAAATAACTAGATATAAAAATGTAGTAGAATGGTGGATGAAATATAATAGAATCCCCTCCTATGCTTGTGTGATGTAGATGAACCATCCTTATCCCTTGTGATGGAGCTAAATGTATGTAAATGATCTCCAAGTTCCTTAGATGAATGTAACCCCAGGTGGATGATAGTAGTGACTAGTACCAGATCCCTCATTATAGTCTCACAACTTTATATTTATCGGGTTATCTTGATCTAATTTTGTAATTAATCCCGAAATGGCCAACCACAAAAAGATGAGAAGCTGAAACAACTAGAAATTACCAAAAAAGTGGCAAGAAAGTTCAAACATGATTGGGGTGCCCCTGGTGGGACCACAGTGCCCATGGACACCCTAGTACTAGCTTGAGTGCCCCAATCAAAGCTAAAATGACGGAAAGTGATAAAAAATGGTTGGGCATGTATGTGGTGAAGGTCGGGAATGATGACATAGATTAAATAAAAATGACTAAGAGACAAGGGTTAGTTAGTACTTTCTTCACTCAAAAACCTTCTAAATGGTAGTATGCCAAGACTAAATATTACCCAAAGTACGTGATTTAGTGACTAAATTTTCCCCCACTTTATGTTGGTGAACAAAAATCTTGGTAACTTAAAGTAGATAGAGATGCGTACTTGATGCCATTGTAGAGTGATATAGAAAATGCACTGAAGGAATAAAAATTAAAGATGAAAAGTGAAAAAACATGATGAGAGAGAACCTAGGGCTGAAATGCATGTGTAGCTATAGATGTGTGTGATGTACCTATATGGTTAGTATAGTGTGTGTTGCCGTGAAATGTTGTTGTTGTTACCCCAATTTGACTTCTTGTTTCTCATACAGCTGGACCTGCGAAGAGAAAACAATCAAGTATTCAAATATGTATGTATGTATGTGTAAAAATGTAATGTAAAAGATGCATGTATGTAAAAATCATGTGAATGTAAATACAGAAATGAAAATTGTAAATGGAACATGTGCACATGATCCATGTTGAGAAAGAGAGTGTAGAAGCATATCCTATACTTCTGCTGTATCCTCCAACCTTTAACTACTTCCCTGAATGTGTGTGAAGAGATATCTGTACATCCTGGTTTTTTTGGGAGATTTGACGCCACTGGCCAGAGAAGTGTAGAGAGGAAATCCACTGTCTCCTCTAACCTATAACTACTCCCCATAATGCTAAGGATAACCACATCCTGTAAAATCTATGGTGTAAGAGGTTCGTATACTAGTCTAAACCCACTCCTTGTATATAACCCACAATGCCAAGGGTGGAAAGTGCATTGAACTGAACCAATGTAGAAGTGATGTGTAGTATGTAAAACCCCAAATGATTCCCCCCTCTTTGGGGTGCATGTGACGTCACTGATAGGATAATGTGACCCTAAAAGAGAACCAACCACATGAAATTTGAAACTCTGCCCTATAGGGGGAAGGTGATGCGCTTGGTAGAAACCAAGGTGCACACACAGAAGAGGCTAGCCAAAGACAAGTGTTAGTATGAACAAGCATGTATGTATAAGATAATGTGTAATCTACGGAATCAGTGTATAATATATCAAACAATGTAGTAATGCAAACACGCAAGAAGGAAAAATAAGCCACAAAAATTGGGTTGCAAACATGGGACATCACTCGCGATGTCGCAAGACAATCAAGGCCATCAAGGCTGCATATAACAAACAAGTATACACACCAAACATAGGGCAAAGCCTGTATACAAGAATAAACAATAATCATGTTGACGTGAGACAATATTTCGAAATCCAAGAGAATACCCCACTAGACTTTCCGGTAGATTTAGTACACGAATCATGTGCTTCTTCATCAACAAAAGGATTTGGTAAGAGAAGACAATGAAGAGCTATTACAATTTCCCCTCCATGTTCTTACCATAAGCACCATGATAGTTGTAAAAATTTTGATCCACTTTTTTAGCTTAAGAAGTATGGCTTTGATAGTTAGAAAATGATGGATGCCTATCCTTGTATATTTTTTGGGATGCATAACCATTGTGTTTCTAGATGTTGGAAGAGAAGGATTTTGATGAATAAGTTGATGTCGTTCATTAAGAACAAGGCATATGGAAAAGACCAATCTCGTCGTTCAAACTTCAGTAGTGAGAAATGGAAATAATGTTTCCTCATCCTAGAAGAAGGAAAAGAGGACATTTTGCACTCATTGTCATATGAGTGGACATCGGGTGGACACTTGTTGGAGACTTAATCCATCTCCCCATCATTGGAATGGTAAAGTTAAGATGAAATATAGGCCTATTGAAAAGGTAAAGGAAGTTCCTTCTCCACCACTAGTTGAAATTTCAACCTTGGATCTATCCATAGATAATCCACAAATGAGTCCATTCTATTTTGATATAGACATTGGAAACTCATGTGACCTAGATAAATTTATATTTGAATAGCTCTTGATTTACCATGATCAGTGTATTTTCTTACTTGGGAAAAATTTGATTAATACTCCAATCACATCTTCTAATTATCTTATGAGTTCCTGGTACATCTTGGATACATGATTTAACTCATATTTATAAGCTTGGAGATTTTTCATCCATTTTTGCATACTGTTGAGCTCACTGGTGTCAACTTAGATTTTTATTTTGTGCAGAGGCCTTGTATCTGTGCAGAGGCATATGAAATTAGGTCAAATTTTCATTCTGTGTAGAGGCCCATTATGGCCGTACAACATGATGGCACCTGATAGTCATCATCAACAAGAGACTTTGTACCATGTAGAGGCAGTAGCCATGTAGCAGGGTTAAATTCATCATTAATGAACTAGTGGGAGATCAGATCAGTTTGTGATTTTGTGTAGATGCCTTATAGCCATATAACAGAATGGTAGCTGATCATCGTTGACAGCTAACATTAGGTCATATAGTCACTATGCGCAGAGGAAAGTTAGTTGTGCAACAGAGTGGTACCTGAAAACCATCGTCAACAAGAGACAAAGGTTGAGGCCATGTAGCAGAATGATAGCTAATTATCATGGAAGTGACATCTTATGAAGTGTAAGATTCATAGAGGGAAGATGTGGTGATGTCTAAGTATTGTTGAAGTGTAAGACCTCTTGAAAGGAAAATGTAGCAGTACATGTTTCTTGGTATTATCGAAGTGTAAGACCCCTAGAGGGAAGATGTGGCAAAATATACTTCCATGCAGATTATATGTTGTTGAAGTGTAATACCCCCTAAAGAAAGATGTAGTAATATATTATTATTTTGTTGCCAAAGAGTAAGACCTTAGCAAGAAAATGTGGTAGTACAAGCATCAGGAATTGTCAAAGTGTAAGACCCCTAGAGGGTAGATGTGGAAATAAAGACAATAGAAGAAGCATGGTGGGACCATAACCCATCGAGCCAGGATTGGGACCAAGTTTTCAAAGTGAGAAGGATGTAGTACAATATACTAGAGATTCCACTGTAGTAGTACTTCTATTGTGACAACAGAGTATTTAGATTTAGAACAAGACGACAAAAGTTCCAGTAAGCTTTTGGTGGAATAAAAGCCTTTCCCATTGGGAGGTGTGATCCAGAGGACATTTTGGGAGATTCAAGAGTTCCCTAAATCTCCCTAAACTATGACCAATTGGTAGAGTGTTTTGAGAGATTTCCAACGACATGTGGAACATGGAAAATGGAGCTCATACACTCAAGTTATGGTTAGTCAAAGTCTAGGTTTGAAAACATGTCAATATGGGTAAATAAGTGAGTTACAACTTGACACTTGACATATTGGATAAAGGAAAGAAGGTTGAATGTTCATGTTTGGACTACCTCCAGTATTTGATAGAAAAGAAAAATGGTGGGACCCACTATTTACTATTTGGGGACCCGTAGCCAGGTTTGGCACACTATTTTATAGGAGGGGTGCCTTTGCCACCTTTGTATATTACCCTTATTGATTTTGGATACTATATGCCATATTGCATTGCATGGTTGCAATAGAGCTCAAGTGATATATTTTGATAGCTAGGTGGGGTGGTTAACTCCCCACTGAGTTGAGTTGGTCATTATATTTGTAGACACAAAATTATGCACTTTACACATAATTTAGCCAGGTCTTATACTACTATTTAGAAGGTTCTCAAGTGGATAAAGTGCTAATTAATCCCACCTTTTGGACATCTTTATTTTATATTTTATTTTTTCATTCCTACATATTTTATTGCACTTATGCACCCATTTCACACGTGGCTTGTCATTCTAGCCCAAAATCAGGGCACCCCAGCCCGTACTGGGGTGCCCCGAGGTGCCTTGGTCCCAATTTTGGGTGTCTCAGTCTATGCACATCTTTTCCCACTTCTTTTTGGGGCCTTTCTAGCTGTTTGTTGTCTTTATCTTTTCCCTAGTCAGCCTTGTCGGGATTACTTATGAAATTAACCTTGAGAGCCCTCCATAATAAGGGTCCTAGGTCATAGCATCACATACTGCTATCACTCCATCTAGAGTTGCATCCATTACATCACTTCCATCCACATAGTGCCATGCATTAAGGCTAGGATATCTGCATCAAACACACTTCATAGGGGGAGGGATTCTATTCTATTCCAAGCACACATGCTATTTATATTTTCTATAGTTACTATTGCTCGCTACTTCACAAAGTGTGACTAGCATGAGAGCACCTAGGGGATGACATGCACACACTCACTAGAAGTACATTTGGGTCTGAAATGTAGTGTAATGCTCAGTGAAAATACCACTAATTTGGTGGTTGAGGTTAGTTTGACCCATTCATTTGAATATTTTATTTTTCTAGGGTTTGATATTTCCTTTTACATTGCAGGTCATTAAATAGATCGCTCAAAAGATCCAACATGACAGACATGAAGTATTCGAAGAAACCTTGCGACCATATTAGATTCAATTTTTGAGTGTTTACTGTGATTAGAGAACCCAAATTACAAAACAGGGCGGCTTGGGGCATCCCGGTACATTCCTAGGTTCCCTAGTCATCTCAGATCCTCCATATCTATCCTTTGCAGGGTCCCTGAGTGTTCATCTACACTTACTAATTTCATTTCTAGATCTACGACAACCTGAGACCGTCACTTCCAATTAGCTAAGCTATTTCCTTTCCCTCTCTTGCACATTTAGAGTTTTATTTCACTTAGAATAATTTACTTTAATTTATTCCTACTGCTTTAGTCCATTTTGTTTTTTCCCTCAAAATCCCCCCATCCTTTTTAAGTCAAATTTGAAAGTTTTGAGTTCATGCCCTCCAGAAGTGTTCAAGTAAAGTTGGAAGTTTGAAAAAGATAGAGAAATCCATGCTTTGAAATTGTTTAAACTTTCCAGTTTGCACGTTTTGATAAATTTTTCGTTTTCCTATCTAGACACGTGAAAATTTTATTGTTGTCCTCATTTGAATGAAATTGTAAATCTTTCTATGACCATCGATAGTTAAACCTTGTATTGTTTTCAATTCCTTGGTTCGTGAAAGAAATTTGAAAATCAGGCATGAAATGGTGGAGTTTTCTTCTTCTCTACATTTTTCCACAGTCATGAATGATGGGCGTTTTCTTCCCTGTCAAATTTTGGCCTAATTATCCATGGGTACGTGGACATATCTAATTGGAGGTAGGCCAACAGAGCAATTTGTGTTTTTGAGCTTTTATGTAAAAATGGCTAAAATTCATAAAGTGACCCGTAGCCCCGATCATGTTATGAGGGAAAAATTCAAATGTTGAGCCCACATCAAAAGAGTAAAAAGTGGGGAGACGGATTGTAGGGGAGATTTGAAAATTTGAGCCTTTTTCATTAAAGGGGCTTGAAGTTAAAAAGTGAGCCACAGCCCCACCAAACACAAAGGAAAAATTCAAATCTTGATCCCGTTGTTGGAAAGTCAAAGCGAGGAAGTGGGTTGGCAGAGAACTTCGAGGTTTTGAGCCTTTTTCATTAAAGGGGCTTTAAGTTAAATAGTCACTAGTAGCCCCGCCAAACACAATGGAAAAAGTCAAAGCTTAAGCCTGCCGTTGGAAATTGAAAGTGGGGAAGTGGGCTGGTGGAGCAATTTGTGTTTTTGAGCTTTTATGTAAAAAGGGATAAAATTCATAAAGTGACTGACATCCCCGATCATGCTATGAGGAAAAAGTCAAATATTAAGCCCGAATCAAAGGTCAAAGCAGGGAGGCGGCCCGACAAAGCAATTTGTGTTTTTGAGCCCGCATTGAAAAAAGGTAAAATTATAAAAGTGACAAGTGACTCTGTCTCCACTCAAGTGAAGCCACGTGTCAGGGTTATATCAAAAGTAGAAGGACGGACCAAAAATGTAAAAAATGCCAAATCTCTAGAAAGTCACAAAATTCAAAATCCATCCTCCATGCCCGCTCTAGTAAATTTCTCCCATGTGGACGTCTCTAGTTTAAAGTTTCAAAGGCAAGATGAACAACTCAAATTCAAAGTTACAAAACAAGTGTAACAGATGCATTATAAAAATTCTGGTTTTTTCCGCCATTGGCATTTCTTTGTGAATCAAGAATCTGAATGGACACGAATGACTGAAAATATTGTAAACCATTTCTTGCTAACAAAGAAGAAGTTGTAACCATTTCTTGTAAGATATTTAATGGCTTCTTCGCGCCATTATAGGGGGTTGGAAATTGATCTTGTAAACTCAAGAGTGCATTGTAATTAGAGAAAGCAAAGAAGATAGCCATTTTCTAATTTCTTCCATTCCCACATTATGTACAACTCCTGTTTCAAAATCAATACAAGAAGAAGGATTTTTTAGCCTCTTTAATGAGAAGATTTTAGAAACTTTGAGATCGCAGTCTTATCTCATATTGTTGCCATTTGCAGGGTTGTTTCTTCTCATAAATGCATGTGTTAAAGTTTCTGACTAATGTGTGCAAGAATCTGATTTCCTACCTGCAACATTAGTTTCCCTATCTCATTTCTCACTCCCTTTCCCACCTTCAAACAAAGTATTCCCTAGCAAGAGATTTCTAGCTTTTTCCGCAGGGTTAGTGGAGTGCCCTTGTTGGATCCCCGGTCGAAATTCCACCACAGAAATCCACCTTTTCACATGCATACATATACGGTAGCTACACCGGTTAAGTAGAGGGACTTAGATTCCCAGAGCATTAGCAAGGAGTTCACAAATTTTTCTACTCGAAAATTTCCTCACTAACACATTTATTACAACATTTTAGTCCTCCTAATTAGATTAACATTAATACCCTAGTGTCCCATTTTAGGCCAACTAGATCATCATTTTTGTTAGTAATTTTGGTAAACCCGATGTCTCCTTCTAGCACCTTCTAGGGTTTCTTACCTCGCTTTCCTATGGCTCCTTCTCCCAAGTAATTTACCAAAGATCACCTTAAAGCCATCAATGACCACCTTTCCGAACACCCACATGATTTAGATTTGCTCTTACATGTGTCTCGTGAAGAGGCTACTAACTTGGCCAATCTCCATCCTTATATAGCTTTTCCCACTTCCATCACCACTCAACCTATTGCTTCTACACTCCCACCTATCTCCAGTGTTATGGTTATGGTTCCCACTCCTACTAGTCATTTCACACCTCCTTTGGTCTCACATCAATAGAAAACCTCGTCTATAGGTAATTAGGATTTAATCTCTTTATATCATGATCTCCAGGCTCAAATTCACAAATTTCAACACACTACTACATCTCCTTCTTTATATTCTATCATCTTGTTGCATACTCTCTTCGTACCTATCATTTCCACCTACACCCTCCCTCCTAACTTTTTCACCCCTAAATTTCCCTCTTGCAATGGATATGGTGACCTACAGGAGCACCTTCATGCCTTCCATGTTGATTGTCTCGAGTTTATTGATGATCACCTCTTCTTGACTAAACTATTTCCTCATAGTCTCCATGACTATGCCATGTAGTGGTTCTATGATTTACTTATCCATTCCATATCTTCCTTAAAACATTTAGCCAACGCCTTTCTCGTACACTTCTTCATCAATATCAGTTCTAAAATGACCTACACCTAGCTAGTGCAACTCAAGCAAGGACCCAATGAGAACTTCTCCAATTATGTCTGACAATACAAGAATAATCTTTCTGAAATGACTAATGTCCGGGATGACTCCGAACTGCAAGATTTGTTCATACAAAATTTCTCAGCACCTCTCCAAGAAAGTGTCCTCTTTGAGACCTTTTCTTTCTTTGACCAACATTTCCACACTCTTAAACTCTGAGAGTCTAAACTCCTATCCATTGACAAACTTAAATATCAGAAACAACCTTCCTCCTCTAATCATTTTCCAAACAAGACACCATTCAAACCTTCTACATTTAAGCCACCCAACAATAATCTCACTATTAACGCTATTACCCCTTCCAAGGAAATTCAATCCCAACCACCCAGGTGTATATTCACCACCCTTCTTACGGCACCACATCCTATTTTAAAACAACCCCTCGACAACAATCTCATTACCCTCCCTCCACCACTTGAATCAAACCCATCACGACCTAAAGGACACAATTACAAATGAAATTTCTACTATGGTTATCATCACTCTATGGGACACTCTACCAATCAGTGTCGAAATATTTGCACGATTATCCAAGACCTCATTGAAACAACAAGCTTGAATTTTTGGAACCTATTATCCCTCCTCCCTCTAAGGATATAGGTAAACTCAATTTTTTTAATGCTGTTTCCCACCAACGTGATAAAAATACTATGGATTCTTCCACTAATCATACATATCATGCCACACCACCTCCAGACATGGGTGCACTCAACTTCTTAGTCGCCAACACTAACACGAACCCACCCGTTATCTCTTTCTCTCATGATGACTACCACGCTACGTTTGTATCCGACCATTTACATATATAGGCATCAACTATCCGTTCAACTAACCATATGGTGTTATTAACTTACATATCATAGTCGGTCCTCTCACTCTTCTCATCCATTGCCTTGTTAGTCAAGCAGTTAAAGGATGTGATTTATTGCTTGGCCTCAATTGGATTCATAAATCTCAAGATATTATTTCTATGCACCATTTTCACCTTAAATTTGTTTTTGAAAATCAAGTTATTTCAATTAATGGCATCCCTCCTTCACCTCAACTATCGTTAGCTTCTTGTTCCACTCCTTGTTTGTCTCCCCCTCTTACTCACACATCTCCTCTGCAGTCACCTCACATGTATCCTATTCCTAATTCACTTCCTTGATTGGCTCCTATGTGACCACTCCATTCCATTAGTCCTACACATTGACATAGGCCTATTCCTAATACTGCTACCGTATCCCATCGCCAATCATCACCTTTTTTTATTCCACATGGCTCATCTTCTCTCTTATGCACAACACCTCTTCGATCCCCACCACCCACATACTTTACTATGCCAAAAAATTCATCCTATATCCACCCATCGCATGCATATCAACTTCATTCCCTCATGTAGATTTTTCTCCCATACCACCATTAATCGAATATCATCCCACAGTTTCATCATCCCAAACACTAGTCGACGAACCTTCATCCTTTGATCTCATCAGATGATTTCCCTCACCAAACTACTTTAGGGAATCACCATTACCCAATCCCCCATTCTTCATATTAGCATAGTTGCACCCCAACTCTTTACATTCTCCTTCGCACATGCATATACTTCTTACTACTTCTAGCACCTTCATTTCCCGATGACACACTCTTGTGTTTCAGTGCACACTAGACTGTTGAGGGATTACTATTACACTAAACCCCACACACTGCACTATAGGTTCTACACATTTATATTCTATTACATACATTGCGCAACTTACTTTCTATCATCATCTCTATACATAGCCCACATCTTAAATTATCCTATACATACCTCATCTATTAGTTATTTCTTCGTCATTCATCTCATATGCACTACACTAGTCATCATTATATATGACTCTAGTTTTAGATTTCATCCACACATTCTATATTTATACTAGATCACATTATCTATGGGTATAGTTTACCTCTCATCACTACATATTCTATCCACACCTATATCCGCATCTTGTATCATCTACACAACATACCTTTCTTACATTGTCTTATTCACATAGAACATCTATCCATCCTATCCATTCTATAATACACTAGGTTCTATCATCTATATGGGTATAGTTCCATCTATCATCTTTACATCTTCTATTTCTATATACAACTATTGCTGCACCCTACCTACCCACTTTGCACTTATGTATCCTATTTATTCTACATGCTACACTAGATTTCCTTATACACGGGTCTAGTTTTACCTATCATCATTACACATTCTATTTCTATCTCCACACTTATTACATTACACATTCCATACCCACTACACATTCTAAATTTAATTACCTACATCACACATTCACATACCTTGGTCATTTATACTATGTTTTTTTCTACGCACTGCAATCACCACCCTATGATGCAATTTAGTTCCTCAGTCCATAATTTATTGTCAAGGGTTTACCAATCAAATGGAACTTACATTCACCAATGTGACATTTTCCTCATTCACCATTTCATGTGTTAGTGACATAAACCTTTGGTTAAATTGTCACCCATTCTTAGCGTCTTGTAGTGGTATATGCTTTAGGCTAAATTACCACCCTCCATTTATCATCTTCTAATGGCATACACCTTAGATTACATCACCACTCCCTTATTATTCATCCTATAGTGACATACACTTTAGGATAAATCGTCACCCATTTCCACTCCTTCATCTCATAGTGATATGCGCTTAGGGCTAAATCACCACTCATCCATTCAACATGTCGTGGTAAACACTTAGGCTATAGGGTCCACACATATATTTTTGTTTCATCTCCATAAACTCATTCGATAGTGATATACGCTTAGGGTTAAATCATCACTCTTCTATTCCAGAAGTCATGGTATATGCTTAGGTTATAGGGTCCACGCACATCTCTCCACATGTCACATTCAATCACCCTTACATATACACACTCATCACAATGCGTTAGACACAACCAACACTACTCGACCATTTCTTGATGGTACACTCTCACTTATGGTTCATTCTTGATTACTGAAGGGGAAAAAAAAATGAACCTCATTGCATACACTTCCATCCACTCGGGGGGCACATTGCCCCAATCATTCCATTTTGCATTACATTCCATCCATCCACAACATACTGCATTATCTTGGTGGCATTTAATCTTGGTTACTAGGGTTTTACATGCTCACCTTATTACAAATGTTAGTTTTCTTTCTTATATTTCATTATCAAATACACATGCACGTTCATGCCTTTATTTATTGTCATCATAGATACATAAATCTATATGTGGCATGGATGATTGTCTTATACCCTTCCTATACCAGTCACTGGGTGCATCCAAATTCATCTTATCTAGGTGCTATTGTTCCATTTTGTACTTAGCATCTTATACTACTTGCTCATACACATTTTGACATATTGGTTATCATTCTAACATGCTAACAAGTGTTCCATGTGCAACACTTATTGTGCAGGATTACATGTTTCCATGACTTCTTGTTTGTTTCTACTTGTCTAATTTCTTTGCTATTATATGTGGGTTTTGCCCTTTTCTGGTGTGCACACTTGTATTCTATTTGTGGCCATGATGGCCTTATGTGTCTTGTGGCATTGTGCATGATGTCCCATGTTTGAAACCCACTTTTTGTGGTCTTCTTGTTCTTGTGTGTTTACACTACTTTTTTTGGTAGTTATTACATTGTCTGCATATTTTACACGTGTCTTATTATATGCTTGTGTTCTTAGAATAAAACTTGTATTGGCTAACCATCCCCTTTTGTGCGTACCTTGGTATCAACCAAGAATTTCCCTTTTCCCCTGCATAGCAGAGTTCTAAAGGTCAGAGTGTGATTGGTCCTCTTTTGGAGCCGCATTATCCTTCTAGGGTAATCACATGCGCCCCCAAAGAGGGGGGGAATCATTGATGTTTTTCTACTAACACAATGTATTTACATTGGTTTAGAAAAAATGAATGAGTTTAGACCATTCTATGAACTCCATACACATTGGCCATAATAGGACATAGTGTCCTTCAACAATTATGCAGAGTAGTTACAGGCTTGGGGGTTATAATGGGTGTGCCTCTCTACACTTCTCCATCCAATGGTGTCAGATCACCCAAAAAACTAGGACAATATAGAGATCTCTTCACACATTTTAGCATAAGCAGTTAAAGTTGGAGGACAGAGTGTATTTCCTCCCTATACTTCTTTAGTCATTATGGCGTGAGATCACCCAAAAAACTCACCATAGTATATGATATCCTTTTATATCATTTTTTTCTTGACATGGATCAAGTTGTTCCATTTATAATTTTTCAAGTGTATTTTACATTTATGTACTTTACACATGTGTATTTTACACAGTGTTTTTATATACATACATATTTGACTACTTGATTGTTTTCTCCTTGCAGGTTCGCCGTATTAGAAAAAACAGTCAAATTGGGGGCAACAACAACATCGACAATGACAACACACAGCTACAGACACTTACCTTTACTAACCATGCAGGTACACTACACATAGTAATAGCTACACATGCATTCCACCTTAGGTTCACTCTCATCACTTTTTATGCACATTTTTCATCTTTAGAATCCACACTCTACCTTTTTCTTTTTTTCATTCCACACTTATGTCTAGTCCAACAACACGACTTCTTCTACACTCTACATGGATATCAAGTACACATCTCTATCTACTTTATGCTACCGAGATTTCTGCTCACCAATATAAAGTGGGGGAAAAATGTAGACACAAAATTATGTAGTTTACACATAATTTAGCTTGATCTTATACAACTATTTAGAAGGTTCTCAAGTGGATAAAGTACTAATTAATACCACCTTTTGGACATTTTTATTTTTTTATTTTATTTCATTGTTCCCACATATTTATTACACTTATCAACCCATTTTGCAACTGCCACATCATTTTAGTCCAAAATCAGGGTGCCCTAGCCTGTATTGGGCGCCTCGGGGCACCCTAATTCCAATTTTGGGTGCCCCATTCTATGCACATCCTTTCCCACTTATTTATGGGGCCTTTCTATCCATTTTTTGTCTTTATCTTTTCCCCATTCGGCCTTATCGGGATTAATTACGAAATTAAGCTTGATATCTCTATAAATATGAAGCTATAAGACCATAATAATGGTCCTAGGTCATAACATCACATAGTACTATGACTCCATCTAGATTTGCATCCATTGCATCACTTGCACCCACATAGTGCCATGCATTAAGGCTAGGAGATCTGCATCGCACACACTTATAGGGGGAGGGATTCTATTCTATTCCATGCACACATGCTATTTACATTTTCTATAGTTAATATCACTCACTACTTCACAAAGTGTGATTTCCACAAGAGATTCTAGGGCACAACATGCACGCACTCACCAAAACTACATCTGGGTTTGAAATGTAGTGTAACACTCACTGATAAGACCAATAGTTTGGCAGATGAGGTCAGTCTGACTCATTCATTTACATATTTTATTTTTCTAGGGTTTGATACTTTCTTTTACATTACAAGTCATTACACAACTCACCCAGGAGATCCAACGTGTCAGGCAAAAAGTATTTGAAGACACCTTGTGACCATATCAGGTTCATGTTTTTAGCATTTACATTGCTCAAAGCACTAAGATTGTAGACTAGGGTGCCTCAAGGCACCCTAGTCATCTCAAATCCTCTAGATTTGTCCTTCATAGGGTCCCTGAGTGTTCATTTGCACTTCTTGATTTCATTTCCAGATCTGTGACAACATGTGAAAGTCACTTCCAACCAGATAAGCTATTTCTTTTCCCTCTCTTGCACATTTAGAGTTTTATTTCACTTAGACTAATTTACTTACATTTATTCCATACTACTTTAGTCCATTTATTATAGCATTTAGTCCTCCTAATTAGATTAACATTAATACCCTAGCGTCCCCTTTTAGGCCAACTACATCATCATTTTTGTTAATCAATATTTCCACATTGTTCGAGTTTATTCCCTTATAGCTCGGGATGGTTCACAGTTGGCTTGGGGTGGTTCGTAGAAAACTCAACCTAAGGAACAATGCAGAATGCACAACATGGGAATGCAAACTTGTGGAAGGTTTCCACATTCCATAGTGAGGCCCACAATTTGGTGGGAATACAACACGATGACTGATATCAACCAAACCAAATGACACAATGAGCCATTGTAAATGCAGGGTGGGAAAAATGCAAAAAAATAGTCCAAGACACAATTGAGATGGTTGGCCATGCCTATTATAAAGTTACATCCACCATGTATTCCCACCCATTTGAGATGAATTAATAACCTTACCAGCAAACCACGAAGGCCATGTAGAAGATATGAATGATAGTCCAAACCAAAACCAGTACCCTCACTGCCAGTACAAAGAGACACATGTCCATGAAGTAGCCAATAGGAAGAACCCACATATAGTGGTATTGGAAAAAGTAAAGGCATTAATAAAATGCATGCGGGTTTATTATAGCCTTAGTGCTATATTAGAAAATCCACAAAGATATTGTGGGTTTAAAGGTGGATTCAGTGGGATTCGAACCCCCACCATATATGTCAAAAAAATGAAAACTTTCAATGAGCCATAGAGCTCAAATTAGATATAAAAATGGTCACTCTCTGATTATCCAAAAGGTAGAGGTAGAGGAGAGAATATATCCTTATTAAGGAGGCTCATAGTTTGAGTTAGGAGGATAATTTGGCAAAAGTGCCAAAATATACTACGCCTTAATTTGTGAGAGGAACCTAGTGTAAAGGTTGAAACCATTTTCCACTTATTATAAGTGTGATTTTTTAAATGATTATAAATGATCGGTCCCTTGAATTGGACCCAGAGACGTAGCCCTAGTTGGGTGAACTCCGTCATCATGTATGGTGTTTATTTTTCCTAGTTGTTTTCTCTGACTTTCATATTTCTCGTAACCTTGTAATTTTAATTAAAAATAAAAGAAAGTATTACTATCCTCATTAGTCCATAAAATCATTATTTAAAGAAAAACTATGAATGCATGTCGTAATTTTTGCTTATGATTTTCATATCAGCAACGGAGCTACAACCCATGGATGAGAAGATAAAATAGCGTCTACACTATTTACATACCCCCAATATAGTACCATAACATTAGTAGAGGGATGAGTATTGAACCTATATTCAGTTGGGCCATCAGCCACAAAGGTTTCGTCAAAATAAAATTCATCAATGACAAGAGGAGTAAAATCGAGTTGTCCTAATGCTTCATCTGTAAGTTCGATAACATCAACTTCATCATTAGAATCCTCAGAATCATCAATGTGACCATCATCATGTTGTGAAACACTATCAAGTATGTTTGTAGGTGCCCCTGTAAATGGAGTAATAGAGGGTGCCGTGACGAGTGGAGAATGGGCATTAATAGGAGCTGATATTTTTAGGTGAAATAATAGTCGTAGTGTGTGTATAGATAGCTGGAGCATTAAGAGTGGTAGGATAATATTGTGAAGTACTAGACTAACCAATGTCATATGTTTCAAGGTTTCTATATGGAATATGCTACGAAGGTGGTATGGGCATAAAAGTAAGGGGATTTATACGACAATATTTGAATGGATCTGGATTGACTGTGATAGTATGTTCATAACCATCATATAAGAACTTGACAAATTGGTGAATAATAGATAGAACCACATGCATTGCATGAATCCAAGGTCTACTTAAACAGAGATTAAACTAAAAGGAGGCATATATAACATAGAACTTAGTGAGAATAGTCTTAGGCCCAACCTGAATATGTAATGAGATAGTCCTAAGGCATGTGCAAGTAGAATTCTTAGAAATTAAATTATCGTTAATACCAAATTACTTTAAAAGAGAATGACCACATGAATTAATAGCTGGTCCATTATCAATGAGAACTCGTTTAATGCAAGTAGTGCTAATAATGGTAGTAATGAGAAAAGGAGCACATGGATTGATTTTAGCAAAAGACGACAGATCCTCATCAATGAAATATATAGCATGTGGTAAATTATGAAGAGACTGTATGATATGTGAAAAGGACATCATGGAATTAGCACTTTCAACATGAATGGCATGAAGGGTAACTTCTAGCGTGTTATGATAATCTAGTGCATTATGCAACAAGTCATAAAGAGAGATCTTAGCATATGTATTCTTAAGTTGTTCAATGATGTCATACCCCTTCGAAGTAGTGGGAGGGGATGCTAGAGTAATGGGTGGAGGAATAGACGTGGGTGGAGCCATAGGTAGATTAGGACGAGTACAATGAATAGTAAGTACATTTATGGATGAAACAACCCTAGGTGTGATAAAGCGAGAAGGATGTTGGGTGCGTACATTCATGAAATTAGCAATAGTAGTAACTATGCCTGAGACCTTAGTTGGTGCATAGGTAGGATAAGAAGATTGAGCCATAACTTGATAAGGATATGACATGGTCAAAAGGAACTATTGAAATGTGGGGTTCACAAAAACGATTAACTAAAATTAGCTAAGATGTTGAATAATAATAGTTAATCTAATATAGAACAACATGTAAATACAGTAAATTAATGCAATAAATGACTATGGAAAATGACCCAAAAAACTATGGAAATGGAAATGATAAACCCTAGAGCACTAAGAAAGTTAGAATTAACTCAGCTAATTTGATGAACTTATAGGACTGTGTCACAGAACTAGATAGAGAAACAAGAAGCAGGAATGACTATGTAGAGGCCCCGAAAAGGATGGATATGAGATGTATAGCTAGACTGGAGTTCCTAGAGAGGTATTGGGGTGCCTATGGGTGCCCTGGTCTGTGGAAAAGGTCTAGAACTGAGTTTCACTAGTTCGGTAGGTGGTCTAAAACCCTCACTATCTGTCACATCAGACTCGTTGCACTGCACTAGGTATCACTACTAATCCAAGATGAATAAAAGACCTGCAAGAAATCACAAGAAGTATCAAAACCCTAAAAAAAGAAGAATGCAAATGAATAGGTTAAACTGAGCTCAATTTCACAATAGTGGACTTACTAATTGAGCACTGCACTACATTCCAGACCCAAATGTAGTTCGTGTGTGTGTGTGTGTGTGTGAATCATGTGCCCTAGTTGCTCTTGTTCTAGTCACACTTTACGAGGTAGCGAGAAATAACTACATGTAAAAATATAGTAGAATAGTGAATGGAATAGAATAGAATCCCTTATTATGCTTATGTGATGAAGATGAACCATCCTTGTCCCTTGTGATGGAGCTAAATGTATGCAAATGATCTCCAAGTGCTTTAGATAAATGCAACTCTAGGTGGATGATAGTAATGACTAGCACTTGGTCCCTCATTATGGTCTCATAAATTTATATTTATAGGTTTCTTTTGATCTAATTTCATAATTAACCCTAAAATGGCCGACCACCAAAAGGATGAGAAGCAGAAATGGCTAGAAAGTGCCCAAAAAGTGGCGGGAAAGTTAAAAAAGGATCTAAGCATCCCTAGTGGGACGAGGGTGTTAGGTTGTGGAGCTAGATTGCTTCACAGTTAGCATGCAATGGAAAGTGACTAGAAATATAGTAACCGACATCGGTTACAGTGGGACCGATGTCAGTCAAGAAAAGGAGGAACCGGCCATGGTTAGGTCTAACTGATGCCGGTTACCTGTGCGAAGAATTTTATTTTTAAGTCACGGGTTTTAATATTATTTTTGTTTAAAGAAAATATATTGGATGTAATTTCATGGCTAAGTTTCCCTAAGTTTGTCTAAGCTTATATAAGATAGAAAACTAGGGTTAGAGAGAGTTAGATGAGTTGATGAGAAGAAGAGCATAATCCTTGGTTAAAAGGATGAAGAAGAAGAAGACAAGAGCTTTCATGGAGAGAATTTGAACATAAGGAAAGTTCAGGTACACTGTTGGTGAGAAGATGGTATTATCTTCTATTGTATTTCCTTTGTATTATTTAGTCTCATGTAATGGCTTGCATAGTATGCAAAGCACTTAGGGATTCTTCTTATTAGATCCACAAGTTGTTTTGAGATCTTGTTATTGATTATTCTTGTAGATCCACATGTTGTGAGATATTGTATTGTAGATCCATGAGATCATGTTGTATTATTGATCCATAGGAACCTAGAATGGTAGAGGAAGTTGTCTTCATGTTTGCAGTGATGGAGGAGAGACTTACTTCTTGGTGCATGGTTAGGGTTGCACATTGGTAGATATTTCTAGAGGTCTTGTTTGTAGATTCACAACACAGTGAGAGCTTAGATGCACAGTGGCAGATGCAGGGTAGCTTCAAGTATGTGAGATCTGGTTATGTTTGAAAGGCATGGTTTAGTGTACTCAGGTAGATTCGATTGGAGATCTGGGAGGAGGAGATACTCTTGTAGAGATACATGTACTCTTGTGTAGAAGAGTTGGTTTGTAATCTCTTGTTATATTATATATATATATATGAGATCTCTATCTTTCGTGGATGTAGCCCACATTGGGTGAACCATGGTACATGTTTGTTATGTGTGTGTAGTTTTGTGTGATTTGAATTATTCTAGTTTATACTTCCACTACTGTAGATTTTGTGGGGAATTGTTTAGATCATGTGTGCATGATTTTGTTTGTTATTAAATCATAACACTATTCCACAGTCTTGTATTCCCAATAGAGGGTGCCCATGGGTGCCCCAGTACTAGCCTGGGTGCCCCAATCAAAGCTAAAATGACAGAAAGTGATAAAAATGACTGGGCATGTATGTGGTGGAGGTTGGGTAATTAGTACTTTCTTCACTCAAAAACCTTCTAAATAGTAGTATGACACTAGGAATAAATATTACCAAAAGTGTGTGATTTAGTGACTACACCTCCTATGATGTGTGATGCAGAGGAACCAGACTTGTCCCTTGTAATGGAGCTAGATGGATGCAAATAAGCTCTAAATGGATGCAAACCTAGATGATGATAGTAGTGCCTAGTGCTTGGTCCCTCATTACGGTCTCACATACTTATATTTATATGGTTACCCTATTCTAATTTCATAACTAACCCCAAAGAGGCTAACCGCCAAAAAGATAGAATGTTCAAACGGATAGAAAGTGCCCAAAAAGTGGCGAGAACGTGTAAAAAGGACCAGGGCACCCTAATTCAGACTAGGGCACCTGTCGACACCCTAGTCAAATGAAAAATAACATAAAATGAAGGAAACCGATTGGAGAAGTATGTGGTGAAGGTTAGGAATGATGACATATAACAAAATAAAATGGCCGAAATATGGGGGTTAATTAGTACTTTCTTGACTCAAAAACCATATGAATAGTAGTACAAAACTAGGACTGAATAATACCCAAAGTCTGTGATTTAATGTCTACATTTGCCCCCACTTTATGTTGGTGAGAAGAACACTCAGTAACATAGAGTAGATAGAGGTGAGTACCTGATGTCAATGTAGAGTGATGTAGAAAATGCGCCAAAGGAATAGATAAAATGTGGAATGACAAAAATATGATGGAGTGTGGAAACTAAAGATGAAAAAGATAAAAAAGTGATGAGAGTGAACCTAGGGTGGAAAAATGTGTGTAGTTTCTGATGTGTGTGATGTAATTGCATGTTAGTATGGTGTGCTGCTGTAAAATGTTTTTGTTGTTGTTGTTGTCGACTGCTTTCTTCTCATATGCTTTCTTCTCATGTATATAGTAAATGTAAAAGACTGAAATGAAAGTATGAAAAGTGTAAAATGAACATGTGCACCTGATTTGTGATGAGAGAAAGGGTGTAGAGAGGATATCCTATCCTGGGTTTTTTGGGCGATCCAACGCTATAGGCCAAAGAAGTGTAGGGAGGAATTCCATTGTATCTTCCAACTTATAATTGCTTCCCTAAATATGTGTGAAGAGATCTCTGTACTGCTTGGTTTTTTGGGTGATCTAACACCACTGGCTGAAGTAGTGTAGAGAGGAAATCCGTTGTATCCTCTAACCTGTAATTACTCCCTAGAATTCTAAGCACAAGCACGTCCTCTAAAAGTTGTTGTCCACGGGGTTCGTAGATTGGTTTGAACCCACTAGCTGTATAACTCACAATGCCAAGGGAAAAAATTGAACTAAACTGAACCGGTGTAGAAGTACTGTGTAGAATGTAAAACCCCGAATGATGCCCCCTCTTGTGGGGCACATGCGACATCGCTGATAAGAGAATGTTGCATCAAAAGAGGACCAATCACATAAATTTTTCCCTGCAGGGGGAGATGGAATGGGCTTGGTAGAAACCAAGGCATGCACAAACAAGAAGGCTAGCCAAAAAAAGTGTTAGTACAAACACGTATGCATGTAGAAAGCAATGTGTAAGATACCAAGAAATATAGTAATGTAAACATGCAAGAAGACAAATTAGACCCCCAAAGTGGGTTGTAAACATAGAACATCACTCATGATGTCACAAGACACACAAGGCCATAATGGACACATACAACAAACAAGTGTACACACCAAACAAAGGGGAATGCCCGAAAATAAGAGAAAATAATAGACAAGTAATGGTAAACAAACATATAGATAGCCATGGAAGTAAATAATCCTGCAAAACAAATGTTGCACATGAAGCACCCATTAGCATGTTAGAAAGATAAACAGTTTGTTAAAAGCATGTATAAGAAAGTAATGAAAAATATTAAGTACAAAATGAAACAATAACACTTGGAAGAGACAAATGTGGATGCCTCCAGTAACCATTGTAGGAGTGGTAGAAGGAAAACATCCACGCTGCATGTAAGATACCTGTATCTATGATCATAAATATAAAAAGATGTGAATGTGCATGTGTGTATGGTATAGATAAATGACATGCAAGAGACCTATCTAACATGTGTAATAATATGAACATGTATAAGCAATTGTAAGAAAAAGTAAATGCGACCAAGATATGAAACATGTTGTGGATGGATGGAATGGAATACAAGATGAATGCTATGATTTTTGTTCCCCCTGAGTGAATGGAGTTATATGCAATGAGGTTCATTTGGTTTTCCCCCCTCAACAGTAAATAATGAACTGTAAACGAGAGTGTGTCATCGGGAAATGGCTGAAGTATAGGTTTAGTCTAATGCATTGTGATGATTGTGTATGTGTATTGGCAATGATATGCAACCTAGAAATGATGTGTACATAACCCTTGTAGACGAAGCATATATCAAGACACGATGATCGAAAGAGTGATGATGTATCTTAAAGCGTATATCACTATAAAAGGAGTAGAGGGAGTGCTGATGTATCCTAAAGCGTATACCACTACAAGGTGAAGGAATAAGCGACCAAATAAGGAAGAGGGATGGAAGCCTCATAATTATTATTGATGTTCAATAAAATCAGTCTTATAATAGAGAAGGCTGCAATACTTATAGGTATTGTACAACCGAGTAAAAACAAATAGATTTTTACACATGTGTAACAATATACACAACTGTGAGTAACAATATAGTTAGTGAAACATTACCAAATAAAAATATACATACGTGCCTTCAAAAAATAACAAATATAATGGTTATAATAAAATAACCATGTTATAATTATACAACAACTTGTTTCACCTGATTCTAGAGTGTTTTTTTGAATGTTGATGAAACAAATAAGGGTAATGGGTTATGAGGAATACCTGTTGAAATGTTGGTTGTAGGTTGTTGCACGCGTATGACTTCTGAATCCACACCTGATAGTGAGAGCTTCCTTTTTACTTGGAGGAACTACCTGAAATGGAACACAAGACCACCAAATAAAAGTCAAACAATATATGTAGTGGACTTCCTAGCGTGTGCTAGATCTGGGAAGTGTGATACTTCCTAGATGACTGTCAATCCACTGTTTAAACCAAATTAATGTGAGAAATAAAGGAAAACCTACTATAGTTAAAATGATTTAGGTATCTCATTCGTCTACAATAAGGAAATTCATTCACAACAGGCTAGGCTATGATTGAATCTGAAGGTCAAGGTCACTGTCAAGGTATTGGTATTGGTCAGGGTAAGATTTTGAGCGGTTTTGGGTATTTGGTGGAAGTTTAGGAGCTCTGTTCTTGGTTTTTGGTAAAAGACACAGAGACCAACATCAGTCTAGTATGACCGGTATCAGTTTAGGCTAACCGGTGACGGTTGTGGGTAACCAACGTCAGTATGGTCAGGGTACAAGAAAACTCAATAAAAACTTGGCTGGGTGACAAATCTGAGGTTGGATGAAGATAGAAGGGAAATGAAAAGATTCGTATGGATTTGAGGTATGCACAAGAATGATTAAGGTCTAGGTATGGGAAATGTAAGGGTGTGGATAAAAAGATGGTCAAGTTTGCATGGAGGTAAATGATGGGGGAATGGAAATGAAAGCAGAAACTAGTAACAGATGTAAAAGGATCTACCAAATGATAAATGGATAAGTGATGGTTAAAAAAACTTACTATTTGTACGAGCTTGATGCCTAGTTGATAATGATGGGTGATCAAATGGAATGAACTTGATGTAGTGTTGGCACTTACCTGGATGATCCCGTGAAGGCATATGACTATGTGATTTCTTCAGGTACTGGTTATGGATGCTCTAATGTGTATACTAATGCTGGTTTTTCTTACATGCAGCTCTGGTTTCATCACTTATTCTCAAAAGATGTGATTATCTCCCAGAAATGTGCCAACCTCAAAATAAGGTTATTTTGGGGGTTAAATGGTAACCAACAGTGGTCCTAGCTTAACCAGCGATGGTTAAGTGTAACTGGTGTCGGTTAGGGTGGGATTTCCTAGGTATACTAAATTGGGCAGATCCTCTTGCTTTTCTGGGATCTCGTTTTGTTTACTTCACGGATTAGCGTGGAAGCTTCCTTCTAACAGGCGGAAATGTGGTTAGAGGGAATGCATGCATTGATTTTTAGGGTTTGGGTAGGTCTTAGTTAGTTATGGAAACTTACTAAGACTAGGTATTAGGGTGAGGTGGCCGGATGAGGTGTCTAGGTGAGGTGGATATGTGGGCATTATCCCAATTAGGATATTTAAATAATAAATATGGTGAGGATAATGAATTAATTTAATTAAATCAATTAAATTAATATTATAGTGGGGTGAAGGGGGCCATGGATAGGTGAATGTGTTCAAGGTATTTATTTGATAGGGGACCAAGGGGAGTGTGACCTAATTTTAGTGTCTACATTTTGCCACTTTTTTTCATGTAGCTTGTATTGGTAAGCACCGCTGACAAAAATAAGATGTGGTTGCTCGAGGTGTGGGTGAAGGTGATCCCCCTCAAACCAGGAATTGACGATGTAGAAGGTAGAATCAGTGAGTGGTTTGATAAAAGGTGAATGTGATGAAGAGGAGGGTAGGGAACGAGGGAAAAAGGAAAAAGGTCCACTCAAGTAATCTACGTGATGGGTCAGGGTCAAAGGTATTAATAGTCAAATGTACGCACACGTATAAAATGTAGCACGGTACCAAGCTGAAGAGTAGGAAAAATCTACATTGTCTAAGGTCGATAGGAATATCCAAACAAGGTTGAGGTGATTCCGGTATCGAAGGTATAGGATATGGTCAGGAAACATGACACAGGTAAGGTGCAGGAACATTGAGGTATGTTTCGGTACACCAAAGGTTGGGTCAGGATAAATAGTCATGGAAAGAGGCAAGGTAAGGTCAAGATGTCAATCAACATAGGTAACAGTGCCGCAAGGTATAGCAAACACATGAGGTCCAAGGTCACTAGTGATGTTCTAGGTCCAAGAATCTAGGTCAAGGCACGGGTAGGGCCGAGGTATGGGTAAAATAATGAGTCCCCAAATGAGGATGAGGTTAGGTAGTAAATGATGAGGTCCGAAGGGTGAGGTGAATGGTCAGGGTAAGCATTGGGTGAGGGAAAAAAGAGTGACAGGCATAGTAATAGGGTGAAAGTATGGGAAATGTGGAAGATAGGGTGACCGATTCCGGTCAAGGGTAACCGATGTTGGTATAGGGTAGCTGACCATGGTAAGGTAGGAAATGTGACTAATGATGGTTATGGGCATTATGTGTTTGTGTTGATAACATTGTTTTATCATGCATAGATGGATAAGTGATAGGTGTGTTAGGCATGGTTGAGTTAGGTCATAGGCATGATTGAGTTAGGTTGGTGTTAGGCATGGTGGAGTCTAAATTGGTTGAGGTTGTGATTCATTAATTTGTGCAATGAATGATGATATGGGTCATGTTTAAGATGTTTTATAATACATACATGATGATGGTAGAGAAATGGTATTCATAATAAATGTATGTTGTGATGATGATAAAAATGTGAAGAAAATTGTTGTTTGTTTAGTTTAATTTCCAATTTTTGATATAAAAAGGAGACTAATTAGGGTAGAATGTGATTTAGGAAGATGAAAGATGAATGGGTTAGGGTAGAGAGTGTCCGAGCTAACCTTTAAGGGACCCATGCCCTCGGATTGCTGACTACATAGTCCTAGAAAAAAGGGACCTCAGGCTAATGTAGTTCTCCTGTAAGCTAGGGAAGAATATGAGGAGGTATGAGAATGAGTTGGTAGGTTTTAGGCATGATTTGGGTTTATGTCTATTAGGTGTGGGTGAGTTATGGGTAACTTGGTATAGGTGATTTCAATTGTGGTAGAAGAAGAATATTACCCCAAAGGTAAGCGTTGAGAACCAAGTCCTGTATAAGGTAATCAATACGTAATAAAGAAGGTTAAAAGATAAGAGGGGGCAAGAAAGCCACCTGATTGGCGAGGATCATAACGAGTAGGTCATAACTTGGTGGAGGTGATGAACGTAAGACTCTAAAGATATTGCATGATTGATAATTCTAAGGGTGAAAAGTAGTCACATGATCACCAAATGTCATGGTTTCCAAGAGGTCCCTTGAGGAGGTAGGAATTGGGAGTGCGAATGGTGAGAGGGGTGAAAGGTGGTTAATTTTTATATGGTATGAGGTAGCATGCTCTTTGGGCAAGAGATCCAAGGTCACAATGGGAAAGTCCATGAATAAAATGATTTCTATGTTGACTGATATTTGAGATAAACTGATCGATGCGGGAAGTCTATATGGGATGAGAAAATTAAGTCCTTGAGGTCTTTGTGAAGTTGATTGATGCGGGAAGCTTAAGATTCTCTCGATTTTTTTTAAAGATCTTTACATAGTTGTCCTTCGAGGGAGTAGTCTATTTATAACAGAAATTACAGAGAGGAACATGTCATTTTGAGGGAGTCATTTTTTATTGGAAGTTTGACTCAAGGAGTTGGATCCCATGTGAGGGCTTTGAAGTCATGGACAAGAAGAAGGTGAAGAATAGGATTCTTGTTTAGAAAGTAGGGTGAAACGACCATGGGATCTCATCTAAAGGTAGATGAAAAGTATCCATGAGAATCATGCTATGTGCAACACCATGGTACACATATTTAAGTGAAGACAAAAGGTGATGGGTATGCACATGATTCTTATTTAATTGTTGGTGATGGCATAGGAAGTGGATAACACTCAAGGGACGAGCATGGAAAAAGGAAAAAAAGTGAGGTAGGACTAAAAGTCAATAGTAGAACTGTTGAATATGCAAGGCATTAAGGGGCTCAAGTTTGGGTTTACCATCGAGTGAAGATAAATGATAAGCACCTGATCCGTAATTATGGGTCACGATGTATGGTCCAAGCCAATTAGGAGCAAATTTTCCCCATTTACTTTTTTTTACTTTAGTTACATGTTGATTTTCTTTCAGGATGAGATCACTAATGTAAAAGGTTCATTCATGGACATGTTTATCATAGGTACATTTGATATGTTTTTGGTAAACTTGAAGGTTGTCAAGAGAATTAAGACTATGTTTGTCTAATAACTCAAGTTGTGCTAAATGGTCCTGACAAAAGTCGTTATCATTGAGCATGTCATGGAGAGAAATGTGGAGTGAGGGGATCTAGACTTCGAGAGGTAGAACAACCTCTATACCGTAGAGCAGAGAAAAAGGTGTAGCATCAGTGGAAGTACAAATACTAGTGCGGTATGTCCACAAGGAAAAAGGAATGTGCATATGCCAATCATTCCTAGTATCGTTAACCACTTTCATGAGAATTTTTTTCAAGGTTTTGTTGGTGGATTCAGCTTGGTTGTTGGTCTATGGGTAATAAGGTGACAAGAAACTTAGCTAAATGCCGAAGGCGTCGCAAAGTTTTTGCAATGTTTTATTTTTGAATCATTTTCCATTATCAGTGATGAGGTGATGATGAACACCAAAATGAAAAATGATGTGATGATTGATGAACTTAAATATTTTCTTGACTTTTGTGGAGATGAGTGGTATGGATTCAACCCATTTTGTGTAGTATTCGGTAGCGGTTATGATTCATTGATGGCATTGGGAGGAATGGGGATTGATCTCTCCGACAAGATCCAAATCCCATTGAGAGAAGGGCCAAAGGTCACGGGTGACCTGTAAGGCATGACTGGGTGTATGATGAAGGTTGGCATGTTGTTGGAATTTTACACAATGCTTGACATAGTAGTAACAATCATGGTTAAGGGTCAGCCAGTAATAGCCTAGGCGAAGAATATGCTTAGCAATAGCAAGGCCACTGAATGACCTCCACATATGCGATCATGAACTTCCTTAATGGTATAAGGAATTTCAGAACTCGTGAGGCATCACAAGAGAATACCATCAAAGCCATGCTTATAGAGGAGGCCCCCCATGATGATGTAATGAGAGACCCTTTTAAGGAAGGTGTGTTGTCCATTACGGGTGAGATCAAGAGGTAAGAAGGAGAGAGAAAGATAGTCAGAGTATTTTTTATACTAAAGGTCGCTTGGGTCCGGGGTGATGGTTCCTATGGAGTAAACATCACGAGGTAAATAAGAGGGTGATTGAATTCATTGTATGGTGACAAATATTTTAGAATTGGCAGGCGAAGTGGGTATTTGAGAAGCCAAGTAGGCCATGGTATCTATAAATTTGTTGGTTAAACGTGGGACGGTTTGAAGGGCGTAACGGTCAAAGGTGGTCAAAAGTATGTCTACATGATGTTTATACTTTTGAAGTATCTCATTATGACATTGGTATATACCATTGACTTGGTTTATGACCAATTGAGAATCACCAAAGATGTTGATTGATTTGACATCTAGGGCATATGCGGCTTGGAGACCTAATATGAGTGCTTCGTATTCAGAAATATTATTTGTACAATCAAAATCGAGTTTGAAAGACAAAGGAAAGGGTTCACCACCAAGCAGAATAAGGATAACACCAGCCCCACCCCCATGCTGAAACTTGGAACCATCAAACGTCATTTGGTAAGAGGGTTTGTCCAGGGAAAGGGTAGTAATTGACTCATCTAGAAAATAAAAATTAGAGAGTTGATCCCCAAAAATAGGTGCGTCGTCCAATTTTTCGGTGATAGCTTGGCCCTTGATGGACTTTTGATAAATGAATTCGAGGTTTAGGTCGGAAAAAAGCATAAGCTAGTGTGTGACACACTAATTTTGATAAGGTTTGGCATACATGAAGTGCAAGGGGTCGGTGTTGGTCACAACATAGGTTTTGTGGTTGAGTAGGTAATGGCGGAGTTTTTTGGCGACAAAAACTAAGACTAAGCAATTTTTTTCAGATGGGTGTATCGGGTTTCGTAGTCTAAAAGAGTATGAATTATGTAATGAACCACCTGCTCCCTGTGTTTTTCATCGTGATGAGCAAGCATGGCCCCCAAAGAGTGATTGGTAGTTGAGATGTATAGGTAGAAAGGTTGATTGTCTTTAGGTGGAATGAGTACGGGGGGTTGAAGAAGGTATTATTTTAAGGCCTCAAAATCTTTGTGGCAATCCTCATCCCATTGAAAGAAGACATTCTTCTTAAGAAGGTGATGAAATGGTTGACACCGATTAGACAATTGTGAAATGAAACGGTGAATAGACTCTAACTTAACTTGCAGGCTACAGAGTTGCCTAAGGTTAATTAGTAGAGGCATTTCCAGAATGGCCTTAAATTTAGTAGGGTCAAATTCTATACCATGTAGGGAAATGATAAATCTCAAGATTTTTCCTGAGAGGACTGTGAAGACACACTTCTTGGGCTGAAGGTGAACGCAATATTTAATGAGGCGATCAAAGATGGTTTTGAGGACGGAAAGGTGCTCAAAGCAGCGTTTAGATTTGGAAAGGAGGTCGTTGACATAATATTCCAATATATGATGCATGATGTCATGGAAGATGTAAGTCATGGCCCGCTGATATGTGGCACCAACATTTTTAAGGCTAAAAGGTAGGAATCAATAGTAGAAGGTCCCTTAAGGGGAGATGAATGTAGTTTTTTGTTGATCCTCTGGGGCAAGTAAGATTTAGTTATAACTCGAGAAGCCATCCATGAGTGATAGCATCTCATGACCAGTGGTAAGGTCAACCAGCTGGTCAATACCAGGTAGAGGAAAGTCATCTTTTAGGCAAGCTAGTATGGAAATCCATGAAAATGCAGAGTCCCCCTGTCACCTTAGTGACAGGGACAATGTTAGAAATCCAAGGAGGATAATCAATGGGTAATATGAAGGAGACAAAAAGAAGGCACTGAAGTTCTTCTTTGACAAGAAGGGAAATGCGAGGGTGCATTTTCCTCAACTTTTATTTGATGGGCTTGGTATGGGGAATGGTTACGATATTGTGGACCACTATGGTGGGGTCAATACTAGGCATATCTATGTAAGACCAAGAAAACGCATGGTTATGATCTTTGAGAATAGAAGTGATGGCTTCCTGCTTAGCAGCATCTAAAGATTGACTGATCTTTAGGATGTGTGGGTCATCCTGAATATGAATGTTGATCCAATAGTCAATTCATTCAACATGGTTTGTGTCTCAGAGGGTAATGACTGATGAATATATGAGTCTTCTGCACCAAGGTAGGTGAGTATAGATTCATCATCCTGACATTGAACGATGTTAATCGAAGGTCTATCATCATCGACTATTTTAGGGTATAGGAAAGGAAGAGAGGAAGGAGCCTCGCCCTCACATTGATGAGTTGGAGGCCCTAAGGAGATGGTGTTTATGAAAAAAAAAGTTAGGAGGAATGGATTTTGGATCCATCGACTCCGTTGGTGAAGGTGGTGATGGTGGTGAAGAAGGTGGAGAAAGGTTGATGTCCTCGATGAGTTCAATGCGGGCCTGCTTGGTAGGTGGTTTAGCAAAGCTGATACCACTATGGTCGTTATGTTTGCAAGTAGTACATGGAATAATAGTATGGTGGCATTACTCATAAAAGCCAAAACAAAAACTGTTACACGCACATCGGTGTAGGAAGGTGTGGGAAAAATGGTGATTGGTGAGTGACTGGAAGTCAACGAGGTTTGTGATGGTGGTTTGGGTGTGTACGTGGTAGTATCAAGTCCCCCATAAGTGAGACTGATACGAAGGTGGGGAGGACCATAAAGGAGGCACTCTCTTATACGATGATCATAGTGAGGGTGTTGGTGAAGACTTCTATACTCTTGTGGAGTAAGAAATGTGTTGAAACTATATAGGTGATACTCCCCCAGAGTGAGGCATTTAAAAACGTCTTCTAAGGGATCAGTGGTTGGTATGTGGGTAGCTAGAATAGGTGATGTGTCACAGGTTGACATGGAGGTGGAGCTAATGGATTGGGAGGCTGATGGGTTGGCTGTACAGGTTGTGGCAGTAGTAGGAATGGAGAAGGTATGTGCGATTGAGGTGGTAACTGTACTGGTAAGAAGAGGTGTAGGTGAAGTGGTAGTGGTCATGGAGGTAGATGCCTGAATGGGTATAAGCACGTCATTGGGTTGGTAAAGCATGTTTCATGTTTTAAAAGGTGATGATCAACTGTAATAGTATAGGTGTGTCCTTCATGCTCAAACTTTACACAATGATGTAAAGTGGAAGGAACACAACCCATGACATGAGTCCAGGGTCTGCCAAGCAACATGTTCTACTGAAATTCCCCCTCCAAGACATAAAATAATTCTAAAATAGTATGGGGGCCCATGCGAACATGGAGGATGATGATGCATAGTGTAGAGGTGATAGCATCATTGAATGAATGAAACATGACAGGATGTTTATGCATGCAATTGTCGGGTATGCACATTTGAGCAAATGCATGGGATGAAATGATATTAATGCTAGTGCCCCCATCAATCATGACATGTCATACATGTATATCATCGATGTGGACATAGATGAAGAGAGCTGGGTCTAGATCATCTGTTTGGTGTGGTGTGATCTCTTCCTCTGAGAAGCTAAGGGAGGATACTTGATGAGTAGGTGGAGGTGTGGATAAAGGTAGTAATTTGGTGAGAGAGGCTACATGATGGGGTGTGATGATGGAGGCTACGGGTGTAGGGTCATTGGGTAAAACCTCAATAGATTGTAGGGCTTCCATGAGAGCTTAATGATGGGATTCTAAGGTTTAGATGAGGTCATATAAGAAATTTTTGAGGGGGTATTGGTGTAGTTGTTTGAGCATCACGTGGTGTGTGACCCCATTATAAATAGGATATGTGGGGCCGCAGATAGTGATTTTAGGTGTGGGTGTAGATGGTATGTTGGGTATAGGATTGATTGGTGAGTCAGTTGCCTTTTCCTTTCCTTTTTCCTTCTGAGCACAGGTAGCAACGTGGATCATGTTGATCTAAGGTGGGGAGGTAGGTGAGGTAGGTGAGCCATGAAAGGTATAATGACATGAAGGGAAAAAGCCTAGTGGTGGGAAGGAAATTTGTGGGATGAGCTGGGTACATCAACATTTGGGTAGAGGTTTGGTGAGATCGTTGATACAAACCATGTTAATTTCAAATCTCAGAGGTTGTTTTAGGAGCTGTGAAGGTAAACGTCTGTGTCATTTAGTAGGTAGTGAGGGAAGAGATATGGGAATGGATGTTGGTGAAATGGGGTCCTCATCAAGAAGGTCATCATCATCAAAGGTTTCTTTAGGAGGACACAACTGGATAAGGATGGTTTTCAAAGCCTTGCAGTTTTCCACATCGTGCCCTAGCACACGATGGTAGGCACAAATTTTAGTGTCATCAAACCCTTTTGGCTTGGGTTTGAGAGGGTCATAAGGTCTGAGCAGTGGTAATGTGATGACAAAAGTCTCAAGGAGGTTGCTTAAGCTTTTGGCATAGGACCCTACTAGTGGGTTGCAATGGGAAGTGAAAGTGGGTTTGGGTGTAGGTGTGGCTGATTGTTGAGGAACGGTCTTTGCAGGAGGGGGAGTTGGTCGAGCTATGGTTTTGGGTGTTGGCGTGGTCTTGGGTGTTGGTCGTATTTGCTTGGGTAGGGTATGGTAGATGAATTGGTATGGTTTTTTTGACTACCTTATTGGAGGGTAGTGGATTTTTATCTTTAGGTTGCACCTTCTTGGGTAAAGGTGATATGGGTGTATGAGATCTAGAGGGAAAAGAAAATGGGGGAAGAGGGCGAGTTACCCATAGGGATAATGGAGGTGCTGTGAAGGTAGATGATGTGGGTTGTGTAGGGGGTGTGAGGGAAAGAGATTGAAATGTCATGGGTAGTGAAGAAGTAACTAACGGTATTGAAGGAATGGGTGGTAAAGATACTGTAAGTGTGGGTGTAAGTCATGTAAGGAAGGAATGGGCCGTTGTGTTTTTGGTTTACTGATGGGTGGAGGTTTCTTAATTGTGTTAGAAGGGTGATGTCCTAAGAAAGATGAAGAGGGTGAAGGTGAAGAAGGTGTGATAGAGGAGGTTGTGTTTGGTTCAATTGTCTGAAATATCTTTGGGTAGATTGTGGCAGTGTCAGCAAGTTGCATATGCATTTGTGTTGAGATAGGAAGAAAAAGGCACCCCCAAAGTAAGGATCTATCCACATAATCTAAGTGATCAGCTAAGCATGAGAATTACTTGTTTGTAGGTGAGGTTCATGAGGACCTAATGGTAATTCCCATAAAATTGGTCCTAGAGACGGGGAATTTTCTAGCTTTAGCTTCTGTGGGTAAGAGAGCTGAAAATAAGTCTATAGGATCTTAGGTAACTGATGGAGAATGGTCATCTAAAGATAAAGGCATTTCTACTGGATCTTTAATAGGTGGAGGAGATGATGGGTGCTTCTCTATGGGTGAAGGAGATGGTGGGTACTCTTCTATGGGATGGAGAGGTACTGTAGGTGATGGCTCTTTAGGTGGAGAAGCCAAAGGTGAAATAGTCTCGATATTAATGAAAGGATCCTCCATGGATGATGAAGGAGGTGAAAGGTGTTCCTCTGTGGGTGGAGGAATAGGTGAGGTGGGTTCCAATGTAGAAGGAGGAATTTGGGCTAGAATTTCCTCTATGGAAGGAATATGAGGTAACTGGGCATCATCTAATGTATCACTGAAAATAGCATGGACCTCGTGGGTATGGATATCATGAGTTGAAGTCTCTCCAGTTTGATCAGAAGAAGGGGCATGATTAGGAATGGGTTTCTTGAAGATATGTAGGTTCTGATTGGCAGGTGCATTAGAATTATCCAAGGTTAGATCACCTTTCTCAAACATTTCTTAGACAATGTTTTTTAAGGTGATGTAATTTCCATCACTATGACCCTTTACTCGATGGTAGTTACAAAAGTCATGCTCTTTATACCACATGGCTGTGGGGTGAGTAGGGTCAAAACCAGTGTGTGGTTTCACGGGAGGAAGGGTGATGGCCCTAGCTTTGATGAGCTTCTCTAGGATAGAAGAACAAAGTTCCCCAATTGGAGTATATTTCCATTGTTCCCATTTGAATTGAAAAGTATGAACGTATGAGAGATTAGATGAGGGGCTAGCTTGATTTGATGGATGAGCTGGGCCAACTTTGAGTACCACTGTGTTAGCGGTTCCCTTAGCTTTTGAATAATTGTTCTGGGGTTTCGAAGAAGAAGAGGTGTCATTCGACTTGAATATTGAGTTCTTATTACATAGTTGGATTTTCTTTTCTTCAATGGACTGAATCTCTAGCTTTCGTGCCATGGTGAATGCTTCATTGAAGGTTTGAAAAGTTTAGACTTGCAGGGTCGGTGAGATATGCCTAGCACAAGCCCATGTGAAGAGTTTGATGAGTTTAGTTTATGGTAGTTAGAATGTGAATTGATTGATCAAGCTACACCAATGAGCAACAAAATTTGCGATAGATTTGTCATCATACTGACGCGTAGAGTATAGGTTAGTCATGGTAACCTTCTTAATGATGTTAAGGGAGAAGTGATCTAAGAAGGCTTAGGCTACATGATTAAATGAGAATATAGAGTGTCTAGGTAACCCACTATACCAATCTAACATGGGTCCAATCAGAGACATGGGAAAGGTCCTCAGGAGAAAAGCATCATCATGGGTGATTAGATAACACCCGTGTTTGAAAGACTGCAAATGTTGTTGCGGGTCTTCTTTGCTATTGAAATGGTTGATTTTAGGCATTTCCCAATGCATGGGATATGAATGGATAGGAATGGATGGATGTATAGGCTCATTAAAAATCTCATCATAGGTGAGAGTATTGCGGGAGCAAGAAACCGATGCCTCCAATGTCTGCATCTTGTCCATCATTAACTTAATTAGGTCGTTGGTAGGTTGTGATGGATGGGTGACTCTTGTAGTGTAAGAGGGTTGGTGTTGGGAATATAACGGGGGTGGCATTCCATTATATGGTGTTGTTTTATAGGTAGATTGAGAAGAAGGTGGTGAAATAGGGGATACGTACCTAGAGTGAATAATAGACAAAACAGGAGGCTGCTGATAGTACATATATGGAGGTGGAAGGGTCGTGGTAACCCTAGTGGTAATGGGGACCAAAGATTACAGAATAGAAAGGATGACGTTTTAAAAAGGGGTAGGGGTCACCAATACCAGGGGTGGTTGTGTAGCTACGGGTATATACAAGATGATAGGTGTGGATGAGGTTATGTTCTGAGTGGTTGGCGAAGGTATAGTGGATGTGGTAGCTGCAACAGATGTAGCAGATGCGAAAATCATAGCAGGTATAGGGCCTAGCTATGAAATGACTAGGGGTAAGGTAGACGTGGGAAGCATGGAGCCAGATGGGGCTGATGCAGGAGTGGGAATGAGAGTCAATGGATAGATACGGGTATGCCGTATATCAAATGACCAGAGGCATTCGAGTGGATGAGTGGGAAAGGTAAAATTGCAAGGCGGTAGGAGTCGTGTGAACTCCTCATCTCCGGTAGTGATAGAGATAGGTTGAATAGGTTCCATGGCTGATGATAAAATGGAAGGTGATGAAGAGCTAGGTGGGAGTGGTTGACAATTGGTGTGGAATACGAGGGTGCTTGCTTGCCGACACATTAGTACCATGTGAACAGGTACTAACGTGATAAGATTGCTTTTTGTAAATGACATAGAAATATAGCACAAGTAGGATAAATAGGTGGTGGTAGGTGAATTGGGGTTAAAATGTCAGATGGAAAATGACACAGGCTAATCGATGCCAGTCACTGTGGAAAGTGGATAGTTGGTCAAAAACAAGGTATAAGGCCAAATTTGTCAGGTATGCCAAATACTGATGAGACTTACTAGGTTAATGGATATGATAAGAGTGACAGAGACTCTAAACAGCTAATGAAGGGGAATCGGTGTCCTTTTTGGGTTAGTTAACAAAAAGAACAGTGAATTGACGTCAATTGGGTAAAACTGATGACAGTCAAAGGGTAACCGACGATAGTTGATGGACCGATACTGGTTACTGTGAAATTGAAACAGTGATGAAGAAAAATGTCGTTGTGATTTAAAATTAATGTGGAATCAAACCTAGAATCTTGAGAATGATGAGAATATGGTCTAGGCACACTCAGATGAAGTTGGAATACACCAAATGTGATGAGGAGTGTGAAAGGAGAAATAAGAAAAATGAAGAGCATGACCTCTCACCTCAAAATGCAAGCCAAGTAGAAATAATAAGAAAAATATGATCCTAAGAGAGCCTTTTCTATTATGTTTGTTTAGCTTTTGCTATTTTAAGGACTGACTCATGAACTGTAGAATAGAGATTTTTGGTGAGGATGGTTTCCTACGAAGAAGGAGATCTATAAGGAGAGGTTTCAGGTATGTTATGGTGGGGGCGGGCTGTCCTCTGATGGGGTACTGGACATAGATAACCAGCGGGGTGCCCACTGTGCCTTGATCGTGTGATCACCTACAACTTCTTTCGAGTGAGATTTTTTTTAAGAATGTGTATATATTTTGAATTTGTGATGTTTGGGTAAGACTCAGAGAGAAAAAGAGAAAGAAAGTGCTTTTCTACAATTCATTTGTCAACCATCAGATGGGAATGAATTCTAGTGTATAGGTTGCCCTCAATTAATGTGAGCTAATGCAGAAAAGTAGAATGAAATGCAATGATTTTTAAACCCAAATTGAAATGTAGAATTTGATGCCACAAATAGATGAACAGGAGAAGGGATTCTCTTTCACTAATGCGATACTAATGAAAGGGAAGAAATTTTCATTTTAAGCACCAAAATAAGATTACTTTTAGACAATAGAAGAGAAGATTCTAGGGGAGAAAGTTTAATGTAAGAAATTTTTAGAAAAGAAACAAACATACAACATTTTCACCTAGAAATTAAAGAATGCAAAGAACCCTGAATGGGTCCCACCATGTGTGCCAAAATAATGCACCTAATTCTAGAGTATTTTTCCAAATTTTGATGAAATAAATAAGGGTAATGGGTTAGGAGGAATGCCTGTTGAAATATTGGTCGTAGGTTGCTGCTCACGTATGACTTCTGAATCCATAGTTGATCGTGAGAGCTCCCTTTTTTCTTGGAGGAACTACTTGAAATGGAACACAAGACCACCAAAAAAAAGTTAAACAATATATGTAGTGGACTTCCTAGCGTGTGCTAGATCCGGGAAGTGTGATACTTCCTAGACAACTGTTAATCCGCTGTTTAAAGAAAATTAATGCGACAAATAAAGGAAATCCTATTGTAGTTAAAATGATTTTGGTATCTCATTCGTCTAAAATAAGAAAATTCGTTCACAAAAGGCTAGGCTATGATTGAATCTGAAGGTGAAAGTCACTGTCAAGGTATTAGTATTGGTCAGGGTAAGATTCTGGGTGGTTTTGGGTATTTGGTGGAAATTTAGGAGCTCTGTTCTTTGTTTTTGGTAAAAGACACAGAGACCGACATCTGTTTGGTATGACCGATATCGATTTAGGCTAACAGGTCACAGTTGTGGGTAACCTGTGTTGGTATGGTCGGGTACATGAAAAATCAATAAAAACTTGGCTTGGTGATAGATCTGAGGTTGGATGAAGATATAAGGGCAATGACGAGATTCGTATGGATCTGAGGTATGCATAGGAATGATTAAGGTCTAGGTATGGGCAATGTAAGGGTGTGGATAAAAAGATGGTCAAGTTTTCATAGGGGTAAATGATGGGGGAACGAAAATGAAAGCAGAAACTAGTAAGAAATGTAAGGATCTACTAAATGATAAATGGATAAGTGATGGTTAACAAAACTTACTTTTTGTATGAGCTTGATGCCTAGTTGGTAATGTTGGGTGATCAAATGGAATGAACTTGATGTAGTGCTGGCGCTTCCCCAGATGCTCCCGTGAAGGCAGATGGCTGTGTGATTGCTTCAGGTACTGGCTATGGATGCTTTGATGTGTATACTAATGTTGGTTCTTCTTGCATGCAACTCTGGTTTTATCTCTTGTTCTCAAAAGATGTGATTATCTCTCAGAAATGTGCCAACCTTGAAATAAGGTTGTTTTGGGGGTTAAATGGTAACCGACGGTGGTTCCGGCTTAACCGATGACGGTTAAGGGTAACATGTGTTGGTTAGGGCGGGATTTCCTAGGTTTACTAAACTGGGCAGATCCTCTTACTTTTCTGGGATCTTGTTTCATTTACTCCATGGATTAGCATGGAAGCTTCCTTCTAAAGGGCAAGAATGTGGTTAGAGGGAATGTAGGCATTGATTTTTAGGGTTTTGGTAGGTCTTGGTTAGTTATGGCAACTTACTAAGAATAGGTCTTAGGGTGAGGTGGCTGGATGAGGTGTCTATGTGAGGTGGATATGTGGGCATTATCCCAATTAGGATATTTAAATAATAAATATGGTGAGGATAATGAATTAATTTAATTAAATTAATATTATAGTGGGGTGAAGGGGGCCATGGCTAGATGGATGTGTTTAAGGTATTTATTTGACGGGGGACCAAGGGGAGTGTGACCTAATTTTAGTGTCTACACAACTAATTACCTTAGTGAATTACTAATTACCTAAGGTAATAATAAAATGCATAATTAACCTAGTTTACTTAACATTCCCCCCCTTAATTTTACATTAAATTAAGGGATGAGGAGAGGAAATATCTGAGCAACTCAAACTTATCACGTGTAAGTGACTTTGTGAATATATTTTCTCTTTGTTTAGCTATTCGGAAAAAATGGAGCTGTATGTTGTGTTTCAAGACATGATCATGTATGCAATGAACATGTACCTAAATGTGCTTTGTTATCTCATGAAACACTAGATTGTGAACAAGTTTGAGAACACCTTTATTATCTACATAAATGGTGGTAGAGTTTTCCTATGGTATTCCAAGTCCTTCTAGTATGTAACATAGCCATATCACTTCACAAACAACTCCACCTGCAACACGATATTCAATTTCTGTAGAAGAGTGAGAAACAAAGTTTTGTTTCTTGATTCCCCATGATATCGGTCTAGATCCCAAAAAGAATACAAATCCAGAAGTGGATTTCCTATCATCAATGTTACCTGTATGATCTGAATCTGAATATTCAGTCAAGAAGAAGTTATCATTCTTCTCGTATTCTAGACCAAGATCCATCGTACCATTAAGATATCTCAAGATCTGTATTTCTACCTTCCAATGAAAAACTGTGAGTTCCTTCATAAACTTGGAAAGATAGCTTACTGCAAATATGATATCTGATCTAGTATAAGTTAGGTAAATGAGACTCCCACTCAACTGTCAATAGAGAGTGGCATCTACCATAGGAGATGGATCTGAATGAGATAACTACAGTCTTGTCTCCATAGGTGTATAAATAGACGCGCAATCCATCATGTTGAATTTATCCAACACTATCTTGGTATAATTCAATTGAGAAATAAATATGTGATTATCCTTCTATCATAATTCCAATCCAAGAGAGTAGTTCATGAGCCCGAGATCTATCATGTCAAACGATCGTTTAAGATATTTCTTCATTGCATCGATCATCTTCACTAAATTGCCAGTGATGACTAGATCGTCGACATAGACAATAACAATCACAATCACAATCTCCCCCTATATTTTTGAGGTAGATATTGGGATCATATGGATTTCTAACGAATCCATGCTGGGAAAGATACTCATCAATTTTGATTTACCAAGCCTGGGGTTCCTGTTTAAGGCCATACAAATATTTTATGAGTCTGCATACATTTGTTTCTTCTCCAAGTACAACATAACCATCAGGTTGAGACATACAGACTTCTTCATATGGATATTTGTTCAGAAAGGAAATTTTCACGTCCATATGATGGAATTTCCAACCAAACTAAGCAACTAGAAAAAAGATCATCCTGATCATTTTGATCTTAGTTATGGGAGAAAATATCTCCTCATAGTTTATGCCTTACTTTTGTGCGTACCCCTTTGCTACCTATATCACTTTGTACTTGTCTATGGTTCCATCTATTTTATACTTTGTTTTGAATATCCATATGCAACCAATGGGTTTATTCCCTGGTTGAAGATCGATAATTTTCCAAGTGTTGTTCTTCATTATTGAATGATATTCCACATCCATGACATCTTTTCAATCTTTCGACTGTAGGGATTCCTAGATAGTAGATGGCTCAATAGACTAAATAAATCTACTCATCAAAGCAATGTTTACTTCTTCTCATGCTTTACTGTAAGTCCGTGGTCTAATGGTGGATGTATCCGGTGGAACATCCAATTTTGCATCTTGTATCATGTTAGTATACCACTTGGGCATACGTTGTACTGCTCTCGTGGGTTGTGGTCCTATATGATCATCACCATCATCCCCATCATCAATGTCACTATCGAGAGGAACATCAAATTATATTTTCACAAGAGGTGAAATATATACATCAGGTGAATCTGGAGTAGGAGTGTCAACTTCCTTCTTCTCAAATAACTCAACATCTTTGTTGGTGTAGAATTTTATGGTCTTTGGATCCATCAATCTGTACCCAAGAGCCTCTTCATTATAGCCAATGAAGATGAGTTTTTGTGACTTCATAGACAACTTATTTCTCTTATGCTTGGGTATGTGCATGCTAGCTTTGTACCCAAATAATCTAAGGTGTGAAATAGATGGCTTCCTCTTCAACCATGATTCATGTGGTGTTATTCCATCAAGAGAAACTATGGGCACTCTGTTCAACAAATAAACTGTTGTCTTTACTGATTCTGCCCAAAATGTCCTCACTAGTCTAGAATCATCGATCATGCAACACACCATTTCCATGATAGTATGGTTTCTTCTCTCAACAAAACCATTCTACTGTGGTGTGTCTGGAGGAGGAATTTGTCAATGAATCTCATGAGCTTGTAGGTAGGATTTTAACTCATTACTGGTGAATTCCTCCCTCAATTTAAGTAGAGAGATTTGATATGAAGACCAATCTTGTTCTCTATAACCACTTTGAAATTTTTTAGTTTCTCAAAAGTATCACCTTTCTTATGAAGAAAAAATATCCACATTTTCCTTGAATAGTCATCAACACAAATCATGAAGTACTAAAATCTAGAATGACTAGGTTGCATCAGACCACAAAGATCGATATGAACTAGATCAAGCTTATCATGAGCTTGATAAGTACTCTTTTGGGATGAAGCTCTATCTTGTTTTCCTGTTAAGCAGTGAGGACAATTATCTATATCCTTCTAGAGATATGGAAAACCTCTCACCATGTTGTATCAACGAAGTGTTTTGAGGTATTTGAAACTGATATGACCAAGTCTCCGATTCCACAATTGGGAAGAGGAAGAATTTTTAGCCACAAGTGTTTGATCATCCTCATGGAAAAAGTAAGGCTAGAACATACTGTTTAGAATTATTCCCACCTCTTCAACTTTACTTAACTAAGAAAGAAAGTAAGAGTAAAATGACCTCAGAATACATGGGGTTTAAGGATACTCATTGATGATGAATGAAGGTGTTTGATGTTGTGCTCCGTGGAAGGTTGGTATAAGTTATTCTCTTGCCAAGAAAATATTCAAATCACAAACACTAAATAAAATATGATTAGTAAGATATATGGCAGATTGCCTAACAAAGGCCAATCCCCAGAAGTCAATGGGCTTCCTTGCAAGGGTTTCAATCTACTTTTAAACAATCAAGTGAATTTATAAATGATATATGACATATGATAACCAAATCACAATAATATAATGATAAATGATGAGTTTATTATAGACAAATAACTGATAAACAAATAAAATAGATGAGAAGGATACTATGGCTCAATTCCATCTCAAAAGGCTGGTCCTCCTGTTCGGCCTTGTACTCAAGCCAAACAAGTTCAATTCAGATATGTTGATACTAAAAATATGTAGCCCAATATCTTTCCATGGCTTGGTAGATATCGTGGGTAAACTCAAAGATGTTGTCTAACTGGTCCAACGGGGCACAATGAATAACACACAAGGTTAGATCGTATAAAATTTTGTACTGCTCCCAGTAAAAGGGGTGACAAATTATTGGCAGAGAGTGAATGCTAGTAATCTTGTGATTCAGGCCACCCATTACCATCTAAAAAAATCCATGCTAGTAAGAATTTTAGAGATAACAAAATTTGGAATGACTGATGAAACAAATTAAATGAAGGTGATGATATCATGAATCACTTGTGATTCTAGTAAATAGTGACAAACTACTAAAATTAAGTGTTTGGCTGATTAAGTTAATGTTTTAGGCATGCAAAGGCTTAGAGATGATATATGATAAATGAATAAATTGATAAAGTACATATACTATGATAAAACAATGAAGAGGTTAAACCTCAGACCTTGATGAAAGGTGATGCAAGAAGTTGATGAGGCATGCAACCGGATTGATGAGCTTGCAAAGACTCCGAGATAAATTTGAAGTGCTTGAAGTGTGTTGGGAATATTGCTGACAATATCTCAAACACTCATATTTCTCAGATGATGTTATGAATTCAAAGAAGGATCTAGAATTTGTGAATGCTAGTGGAGGATCTCGAAGAGAGACAAAAAAACTCTCTTAAGTAATCGTCGGTGATTACTTGAATCACTGGTGATTTTGGTCTATTTGAGCCTTGTGAGGAATTTTTTTTGAACCATTTGCTAAATTGAGGTTTTTGTTTTGATTTTGAGGGGGATGATGTGCTGGGTTGTTAGGAGACATGTTTTGTTTTTCTTGGAGGGTGATAAAGTGGGTTAGATAATAATAATTTAGGTATGATTTGGATAGATGTATAGATGATTTTTATGAGTGTGTAAATGATTTAATATGTGTGTAAATGGTTATGATTTGTTTGTCGAGATAAGTAAGGGATAGATTAGGAGATGGTATTAGATAGATTTTTAGGAAATAAATAAATTTGAATTGATTAGGGTAGTTTAGAAATATGTAATATTGTGAAATATTAGACTTAGGATAGATAATTTTGATAAATGCGATTAAATGATGAAATGTTTAATTAATTTCTTAATTAATTAAATAAAAATGGGAGGTGATGAAGGTCATAAGTATGAGATGTATTTATTTAATGGAACAAATGTGAGGGATATAGTGTATGACTTAGGGTATAAAATATCAATGTTTTTAATGATTTGACCAAAGACGAGGGGTGTAGATTTCTAGTATTTACACATACGTCCCATGTTGGAGGATTTTGCAACAATTTTCAAGCCTCTTGATCTATCTCAAATAAAACACACTTTCTTACCAGAATGACTATCAAACTCAATCTTAATATTATAATCTATAAGCTGAATAAATGATAGTAGATTCTTTGTTAACCCAAGGACATATAGTACATCTGATAATGTACAATTGCGTGAACCAAGAGGTAGAGAAATGTTCCCAATACCCTCTAATGTGCAAGAAGAATCATCATCTAATGAAACATAATTTTTCAAAGGTGTGTCTCTCATTGTAGTAAACCCGTCTCTTTACTCGGTCATGTGTTGAGTGGCTCATGAATCAACATACCAAACAACACTAGCTAACAAAGAAAGGTTCATTAGAACGAACAATGTACAAGAATTCCTCATTGTCTGAATGCTCTTCTTGCTTATCTATATTTCCTTGCTGATGGGGTTTTCTTCTCCAGTTCCCCTTCTTATGTGTTGATTGTAGTGTGTCTATCCCTTATGAGAATGTTGATTTTGAGGTCCAAAATTACTTGATGAACCTATCTTGTATGTATTGTACCAACAATATTTCACATCATGTCCTTTGTTACAGATATGACACTTCTTTTATTTGTCCCCTTGCTGATGTTGATGCTATTTTTGGGACTTCTAAGAAGTATGAAATTTTCCTTTTCCTTTCTAATGAGAAGATAGTGCCTGCTCCTCTTCATTATATTTATTGTACATTGCTTCTTTTTTTGCTGTAGATTCACTAACTTGTCAAAAATAACTTTATGATCTGAAAAGTTTAGTCTCGTCGAAAAAATGTGATAAGAAGGAGGGAGTGATTTTAGAAAAATGGGAATGAGAGTTTTAGCAGTAACCTCCTCTCCCAGGGATAGAAGTGAAGCCCTCAATTTCACAACTGTTCTTAAGAAAGCTTCCACTTTCTCATTTTTTTTCAATTTCAGTGTGTGTAACTGACTCTACAAATGCAAAATTGTGTTCTTGTTTTTGGCCTCATACATTGTGGTAAACTTATCCTACACTTCTCTTGATGTTGTGGCATCTAAAATGTGGGGCTGCACTTCATCCGACACTACAAACAAGATTATGAATTTGGTCTTCTGATTGGCCCTATCAAAATTCCTCTATTAAGCTGGATCTTATGGTGATCTGGTTACAGAACCATTCACAATAGGCCATATCACTTCAAACTCAAGTTGTGTTTTGATCGTAGTTTTCCATGCAACATAATTATCTCCTCTTAGGAGCTGTGAGTTTGGATGAAAGAACTTAGGGGCATTGGTGCCCATTTTCTGAATTCAATAACAAAGGGTAAGGCTCTTATCACTCCAGGTATAAGGTCTCCTAATATATATACCGTCAGTCTGATATACTGAACCTTTGTATATATGTGCCCTTATGATATACTCATCAATACGTGGAAGAACCTGACCCTTTCAATATACCCAGTGGTATAGAAAAGAGGTGTTAACGTACGTAAAATAATTCGATACATGGTACCAAGACAATACTGAAAGGGGTTTACGTGATTATTGACACTAGATTAAAGAAATATCCTCATACACGCGTATAAATTTGCTATATACTCAGATAATTTCAGTGTCTGGATTTATGTCGTGTAATTATTCAGAGATGGATGTGATGGCTCAAATTGTGTGCACCGTGTCTTTATTACTCCCCGTCGATTTATAGGGATGATTCCCAGATGGCGTTGTTGCAGCTATATAGGTGTTAAGTACAGTAGTAGTCACAATGGATTTACCTGTAAGCACTTCCCAGAGGCACTATATATACTAAATGCTATGAAAGAGATGCGAAGATCTCGTGAGTGTTACTGAACCAAAATTTCACTGATTTTTTTTACAAAACTCTATGATTTTTTTATCAGTTACAATGTTTACAGTTAAATATGGTAACCTGAAAATTAGTACAATCCTATGAAAAATACAATTACATCCAATATGCAGGAAAAATTGAATGAAAGGTAATTTTTTTTGTTTTGTGAGGCCCTGGTGGCTTTTGGATCTCAGTATGGCTGTCAGAGCTAAAAACTGCAAAAAATAGCTAAAAAATGCAGTTTTGATATCCCCCCCTTTAGAAAAAGTTTCTCAAAATGAAGTTTTAATTAAAATAGGAGAATTTCCACCCCTAAAAATAGGATTTTCTCCGCTCTTTATAGGTGGGGATTTGGTTGTGGCTAGTGGCTTTAACGAGGTTAACTGCCACTAAATGTTAGCAGTCTTACCAATTTATCAGTCAATTCAAAATAGTTTAAAAACTTATAGTTTGGGGGGGGTCAAACCCCTAAACTCCCCACACTCAATGTCTAATCAAATACTACTAGCCAATGGAGCGCTGACTGCACATATGATATGAAATGAATAAATTTATATTTAAAATCTTCAAAAAAAGACTAACCTTTTAAAAGAAATACATTGTAGACTAGTTGAGTTCACTTGGCTGAGTGACTTAGAGCTGCGGTTAAGGTTGTCCACATGGCTAGAGGTAGAGTAAGGTGGTTTAGGTCATCTACATGAGGTAGATCTTCTTTCCTTATCACTTCATTTTGAAATCCTCCATAGTTGTTTTGTTTGTTTTATAGGTCTTGGTGTAAGTTCGATGGATGGCTTGGTGAGGTTGTAGGTTTTGATGGAGTTGATCCATGCGAGCTCCATCTAAGACAACCTTATGGCTGAGCTTGCATGGATCAAATTGGCCACACGGTTGTCTCAGTTGCAAGGTCTTCAATCACAACTCGATTACGCATTCCTTTAGAAGAACACCACGTAGAACATCTGAATACAGACTAGATCAATGAATAAGCAAAGCTTGGTTAAGATGGTAGAGCTTATGCTAGGTGTAAGAGATGGGATCCTCCATTGGCTAGGAAAGGAGGAGTTGGATGTGGCTCGATCACTTAGACTTTAAAAAAAAATCACACAAGTCAACCCATTCAACGCCAAAAGAAGCTTAGTTTGAAATAACTTGCTAGCTCGCCCAAGATCTCGATCCAAATGTAAGGATCAACTTAGTTTACAATAAAGGAAACTTGATGGAGAATTCAATTCCTCTACATGGTCAACTTTCATTTTACCACACATCCAACTTAGTTTGTAGAGCTTGTCTTCTACAATTGGAACCTTTTTTTCTTGATTCTGAGTTTTTTTTAACCAGAATTGCTTTAGATGCAATTTTTTTTCCTGGTGTTCTAGACAACTTAGTAGGATCTCACTTTGAAATAAGCAACTCAACCTTTTAGCTTGATATGATCTCTATAAGGAGCTTACATTAAAACTTGACTTGGGAATCGAACTCGATGGATAGAGCCAACTCTGTTTGATCCTTCAAACAACTCGACCTTTGGCACACAAACCACCAAATTTTGCAGGATGCTAGTTTTAGAAGACACTATATGCTCCTCTAAATTAGAGGAAAACCCCCTAATGGGTAGATTTTTTTTTTTTAATTCTTTTTTTAAAATTTGAATTCTGATTTTTTTTAGAATATGAATGGCTCGAGAAATCAAATTTTTTCTAGTGCAAGGGGCACTAGTGTAATTTTTTTAAATTTTCAAACACTAGGAGAATGAACAGGAGGTTGTGGGGATGCAGGGACCTTTTGGGAAGCTACTGGAGGCAGCACTAGCTCTCCTGGAATGTAGAATTCTTCTCTAAAAATTTTTACCTACTGCAACCTCTCTCCAACCTGATAGGCCCTCCTATCCTTCTCTGATACCAAATATGGAAGAGAGACAAAATCAGTGTAAATATTATTGATGTTTAATAAAATCAATCTTATAATAGAGAAGGATACAATACTTATAGGTATTGTACAATCGAGTACAAACAAATGGATTGTTGAACATGTGCAACAATATACACAATCATGAGTAACAATATGGTTGTAGAAATATAACCAAATAACAATATTCATGCGTGACTTCAAAAAATGAAAAATATAATGACTATAATAACATAACCATGTAACAATTATACAACAACTAATTACCTAACGTAAAAATATAATGCATAATTAACCTAGTTTACCTAACATTTAGCCTATAATGTATGTCACTAACCTAGTAATGTTGCATGATAGAAGGTCAAGTGTTGAACATGTGATGAAGACAATGTCCATTTTATTTATAAATCATCGAAAATCAAGTATGGAATGAGGAACTAAAGTGTGTCATAGGGTAGTTAGTGCAACACGTAGAATATAATTATCGTATGATGTATAGAATGTATAATGTACGATGGATAATATTCAATGCAAGATGTGTAGATAGAATAGAAGTGTAAGGTGTGCGCTATGTTGTATGTGTGATGAGTAGCCGACCATATAATGATTAGAAATGTCTAAAATGGAATGCATAATGTGCTAGGTAATATGTGTAGATAGTCTAGTAATGTAGTATATAGGATGAGCAGTAGATGATGATAGACACATAGATAATAGGAGTATGACATATATATGATGAGGACTAATATGATGTGTAGAGTATGTATGATATGTAAACGCACAATGGTAAAAATGATGTAGTCTAAATGTAGGATGTAAGATGTATGACATGTGATGTGTGAATAGATGTAGTGTGTAGTAGATATTGTGTAGTGTGTGGGGTTCATGTATAGTATGCCCTCCACAGTCAAGTGTGAACCGAAGCACAATAGTGTGTCAACGGGTAATGGTTGATGCTAAAACGTGGGATGAGTATTCCTATGTAAGGATATTGATGTATGAGAATGAAAATATGATGGATGCACAAATACTAAGATGAGAGGGGGGATGTGTAAATGCTATTCCCCCCAAGTATGTAAAATTAAGTGTGCAAATATGTAATTTCATCTAGAAGATCATCGCTCTTAGGATCATAGTTGAATGGATAAACATTGGTGACTTGATAAGCAATAATGTCTTGTTGATCATGTAATGAGCCATTAGGGCATAAGTTGTACATACCCATGGCATATTCCTCATCAATAAATGGAGGAAGTGGACAACCATGTGTATAACAATGAGTGAGATTATGTGTATAGACAAGAAATGAACTATTACAAATGAATATGTGGCCGAAGGGCATAGAAAATGAGATGTCAATATGATCAAGATCCAATGTGCCCCCTATATACGTAAGCGAAGACTCCACTGGCATACATTTTTTTGTGACATAGCTTTACCCATTAGCCATTAGGGTTTGAAGTGGATCCTAGGGCAATTTTTTTTCTAAAGTATGAGTTCACCAAAATGATGAACTAAAATGTGGATTTTATTAAGTTAATCTAAACTAGGAACAACAGCAAATAATAGTAAATGAATACAATAAATAAATATGAAAAGTGATTCAAACAACTAAGGAAGTAGAAATGAAAAACGTAATGTGCAAAGATGGGTTAAAAGGAGCTTAGCTGATTCGATGAGCTCACTAGATTGTGTTACAGAGATGGATGGAAAAATAGGAGGAGGAAATGATTGTGCCGAGGTCCAAAAACTTGTAGATATGGGCAATTTGAGTGTAGTGGGTGCCTAGGAGAGGATTATGGCACCTATGGGCACCCTAGTCGGAGTTCTAGGTTCCCTAGTATGTGCAAAAGGTCCAAAAATCAGATTTTCAGGGTTGGATGATGATGCAAAGCCTTCACTATCTATCATGTGTAATTCACTTCTCTGTGCCAAATGTTTCCAATGATCAATGATGAAAGATAGACCTAAAAAACTCCAAAACAAGCATCAAAACTTAAAAAAGAAAAATGCAAATGAAGTGGTCGAACTGTCCTCAGTGTCCAAAATGGTGGACTTACTAACTGAGCCCTACACTACATCTAAAATCTGATATAGTTCTATGTGAATGTGTGTGTGATCATGCCCTAGGTGCTCTTGTGCCAGTCACACTTTGTGAAAGTAGCGATCAATAACTATGTGTAGAAAATGTAATAGAATAGTGGATGGAATAAAATAAACTTCCCTCCTATGATGTGTGATGCATATGAACCAACATTGTCCCTTTTGATGGAGCTAGATGGATGCAAATGAGCTTTAGATGGATGCAACCCTAGATGATGATAGTAGTGCCTAGTGCTTGGTCCCTCATTATGGTATCACAACTTTATATTTATATGGTTCTCTTGTTCTAATTTTGTAATTAACCCCGAAGAGGCCAACCACCAAAAAGATAGAATGTTCAAATGGCTAGAAAGTGCCCAAAAGTGGTAGGAAAGTGTAAAAAGGATCAGGGGACCCCGACTGGGACTAAGGCACTTGTCGGTGCCCCTGTTAAATGAAAAATAAATAGAATGACGGAAACCAACTGAGCAAGTATGTGGTGAAGGTCGAGAATGATGACATATAACAGAATAAAATGGCCAAAATATAGGGGTTAATTAGTACTTTCTTCACTCAAAAACCATATGAATAGTAGTATGAAACCGTGACTAAATAATCCCCAAAATGCATGATTTAGTGTCTACAAGGTCTAATGTATTGTTCTCAACATGTGCATTAATGAGACCTTGTAATGTAAATTTAAGTGACTAATCTCGTTAATTAACAAATATTTGGGTTTTTGAAATTTGGATTTGGCTAATTTTGAGGTGTTAGCTCGCTTGTTATTTCACCTAATTTTTTAGGTACAAGTTAATTTTTTAGGTTGATTTGCCTAGCATTTATAGTAATAGCCAAAATCTTATATTCAAATCACCTTTACTGCATGTGAAAAGGAGAAATTTACTACTGGATGATAGTATAATGCTAATGACTGACAATTTCTATTAGCCAAAAAAATTTCCTTTCAATTCATGACATTCACCAAGATTTCGAAAGTTAGTTTTAGAAATTCTCCAAGTAATGTATATGGTTTATTTTTAGGGGGTCTTAAAATTTACCCTAAGACCTTGTCAAAAAATACGCCTTCACTACATCAACCTAGATATGTGATAGGCCATCTTGTCTTCTCCTATTTTGCATGTACTCCCATCACTCAATTTTACATTCTCAATTTCTCCTCACTAGATAGTACATAAATGTAGGAAATGTGTCTATACTAGTTAATAATTATTTTATTGTTTAGTAGTGGAATGATTTCATTTCCATCTTTCATAAAAGGTTTAGTGTTATGATCACCCCTCTTAAATATAATTTAACTTCCTAAAGATGTACTTAATTAAAATAAACACCTCCTCAATAGTATGGTTATAAAATCAAGTCAAACCATACTGAAAATGTGGGGACAAGTGTGGGTATGAGCCATGCCTATGTGCTAGAGCAATATTCCCTTCTCGATAGTTGGCTAGAAGATCATATATAAAATCTTGAATTTTTTATGTAATTATGTTACATGTAATAGATGTGACTATGTTTTAAGGGACTGTAATATGTGTGTTATTTCTTGTAATTTGTGTAGTTTTAAGAAAATAAAATACGGATGATATTGAATATTACTTCAAATTTTACATTCATTTTTTATTACATCTTTAAATTTAACATTTCATTTTTTAGTAATATAATTTTATCACATTTACAATTGTGTTATTTACAATAACATACATAGGGATATTTGGTCCAATTGGACCATATAGATTTGTAAATTTTAATGAAGTGTTTATGGTGATTTTTGGTTCATTAATTATATGATAAACACTAAAACTCGGAAGACTATTATAGGGTGTAACAATACTTGCGCTAATAATTTAATGTTGGGATGAATGGATGCAACACAGACATGTCTTATATTAGCAAATGAGAGACCATGCATGCAAAGAAAACTAAACAAGATAGATATTAGCAAAGATATGATGATTTTCTTGACAAATATAGATCTCAGGAACCAATGGGATTCCTTGAAGGGTATTAAATAATTTTACAATCAGGGAATAATGATAACAAGATAAATGATAATGAAAGAGAGATTAGAACTCTAGAGGGATAGAGAGATATTTCTCCGCATGATAGGTAGACCAATCAAGGGCTACAACAAGCTCGAAATCCTTGAAGTAATCTAACTAGGCCTATTCATCACCATCTCATTATTCTTGTATGAATTTGAGTTGATCTTTGATGTCTTCAATCTCTAATGTCAAGGCCATGACACAAAGGTCATGTTTGTACAAGATCTCAAATTTATCCCAGATGAAGGGTTGTTGGATGATAGGAATGTCATATAGGCTTATGATCAGAAGTGTCTGAATTGGCATAATCATCTACAATGAGAAACAACTTGAAAACATAAAATAGATTGATAATTGATGATATATATGAGAAATATGATCAAATTGATAAGAAAGACAAGGATCATTGGCAATTTAGGGTAATTACTAACGATTCAAATAAATTGTTGGTGATTACTATAGAAAATATTGATTCTTTTATCAAATGTAAATTAGATATGAAATGAATGATATAAGGACTGACATGATATTTTATATGACTTATTGATAAGCTGAATATGAAAACAAGTGGTAGGATCTTACCTTGGATGAGAAATATTAATAAACAATGTTTTGGGAACCTTACAGTGTTTGTAGAGATTTCATGGACGTAACAGGGATGTTGAAGGTATCAAAATTATTGTGGTGATGTCGTATAAGTATCTAATGAAATAGAGATTTGTTGTAATGCCCGAGGATCCATTTTATGAAGTTTGATGTTACTTTTATAATCACTAACGATTTAGGAAAAGTGAGGAAACCCTCTTGGAAGTGGTTTCAATCACTTGTAAATGGGTAAATTTAGGTATGGGGATGAGTTAAAATGTTTATGATGATGTTAAGAGGTTAGATGGTTAGGATTACAATTGGTTAAGATGGGTTATAGGTGGTTAGGGAGGTTTAGGATAGGTAAATGAGATTTATGGGGAGGTAGAATGTGATTTTATGGGGGTGAAGTCATGGTTTAGGATAGTGACATAGGTTTTAGGATTTTTGAATGAGGATGTGAGAAAAGTAGCTAAGAAACATTTTTCTACATTCGCCCCTTTTTTTCAAGTAGTTTGTGATGGACAAGCCACTGGATAAAAATGAGTGGAATGATCTGATTTGTATTGGATACGTAACCCCCCTCAAACTAGGGGTTATTAGGACAGAGTGTAATGGTAACCTATTTGATTGAGGTTGTTGGATGAGATAGGCTTGTGTGTTGTTGTGTTTCCATTGATTCCCCAAGATTGGGCATGAAAAAAAATTTCTACAAAGGTGGACTTGTGCGACCAGAGAGTCAAGTGATAGGGGAACCAATGGGTTCTCAACCTATAGATGTATGACTCATAGGAAGCAGTCACAAGAGAATGTTCCTCAAAGGCGTATAGTATCATTAGTGTATCAAGAGACACATGATCAATATAAAGGATGTTGCCAAAAAGGTGGGATTATGTAGCCATGAAGTCAAGTGATAGGGGAGCCAATGGGTTCTCGGCCTATAGATGTATGAATTAATGATGAGCAGAGAAAATGTCTCCATGATAGCTACGAAATCCAAAATGGATTTGATAAAAAGGATTTGTATATATTGATTGATTTTGATTTTGAGAGGGTCTTGGGGTTGAAAAGAAAGAAGCACAGTTAGAAATGTGCAATTTTGGAAAGGAATGATGAAAAAATTATGATTTGATGAGGCTTGGAGGCCAATCAATGATGTTTTGGATAAAGGGGAGGCAATCGTAGGCAATTATCATAGGTCGTTGGAGTTAATGATGATTTATTTAATGAGTTTAGTTATAATTTTGATATGATGAGTTATGAATGTATATGAAATGTATATTTTTGGATTAGAGATGTTTGATGTGATTTTGATGATTTAGAATATGTTTGTAACACAATTATGGTCTTGTTGTTTGATTAATGTATTATACGATGGATAAGAATAAAATGAGATGTTTTCTTCCTTACTGTTATGGACATATATGTAGTATATGATGGTAAACTTGTTTTATACATACAACACTGTAGATGCAGATTTGTAAATAATGTTAACATATGACTCACAATAGTTAGTCATATTAGGATCATTGATGGATATGGGATAATTGTATCTATCCTTTTCTGACACAAGCAATATTTGTGTTTAATAAGCATGACGAACCAGGTTCTTCTTAATAGTTCCCTAATTTTCCCCCCAACTTTATTACATTGCACAAGTTGATCGATGTGAGAAGCTTGCATTTGATAGGAAAGTTGATCAATGCGAGAATATTTCTTGGGATGGTTTATTTTATGATTTATGATTTGAGGGATGATCAATGCAGGAAGCCCTTTTTAATGTGAGGAGTGATCGAGTGAGGAATTCATTTTTGTGTATTTGATTGGGTAACCATTCTTTGAGGGAGTAGTCTACAATTTTATTGATTTATTTTTATTTTTATGGTAGCTATCCTTTGAGGGAGTGGTATACAATTTTATTTAACATGATTTGCATTTGATAGACATCCTTCTATAGATCATTATATATTTTTATTGGATCCATCCCATGGATATTTTGATTTTTGAGATGAGGGAAAGCTTGGGTAGCCATTTTAGAAGGAGATAAATAAGAAAGCAAGCTACACATATATCCTTGTCATGCTGTAAGATAAGATGAGATAAGGGGATGTTGAGAGTAATGATTATGGGGTTCCCTAATTGTGAGTAGGGAACTTGTCCACAAGGAATATGCTATGAGAAGAGCCATGATGCCCATATTCAAGGTCATGACATGATATACTGATGAAAGACCACATGATTCCAAATCATTATGAGAGTGATAGGATGTGTGGGCTAATGGATGGAGATCATAGTTTTACTAATGTCTCATGAGTTGATATTTTAATAGTAGAATGATTGCAAGTGCATGGTGTCAAGTGAATGGATTAAACTTGGTAATGATGTAGGTTTTGTGATCAAGGAGATAGTGATGGAGTTTGGAAGTTAGAAAGTACAAGGCACAACAAAAATTTTAAACTTCTAAATAACGAGTCTCATAATCATGAAGGGTGTGACTTATGTAATAGACTACTTGATCCTTTCCTTGTTCATATTGATGTGGCAACATGGATCCTGAGGCATGGTCACTCATGGATATATAAAGATAGAATGAATTCCCTTTGCGTGGAGTCGTAAGTACTAGTGGTGATGAAAGACATTGTTTGAGGGTGTTGAAGGCATACTGAAAATTATCATCCCACTTGAAGTGGGTGAATTTTCTTAGGAGATGATGGAAAGGTTGTGTAAGGATATTACTTGTATAAATCAGAACATATACAACAGAATAACATGAGAGAACACCAAAATATAGATAAATGATGACAATATGCTCATATAATAGCTTTTCCACTTCGAGGGGGCAACCTCCAAAACCAATTTGAGGGGGTAACCTCCAAACCATACAATAACACTCCAATACTCAGTATGATGATTAACTACAACCTTCTAACCCCTATATATACCATTCTAACCTATGGCCAATACTGAGACCAACCTCCTAAGCATAATAAATCATAAATGAATGATATAATAAGATAAGGGGATGTGTGCCACATGTCGGCATCTCCATCAATACATATACATCATAACATCCTTTCCCTAGGTGTATAGCAAGAAAAGTACTAAATCACATAATTTAGGTATCTATCTAGTCTTGATCACATACCACTATTCATATGATTCCTAAGCAAGAAAAGTACTAATTGATCAATGTATATGACCTCTTTTCTTGCTTTATATTTTCCTTCTTGGTCTTACACACATTCTTTCCCAATTTGACTTTCATTTCTTCAACATCTTTGACTCTGGACAACAACTCCCATCCAGGATGCCATCGCCTAGGTACCCCTATCCTTTCTAGGTGCCCCCGAACTCTTTGCATTTATCTCTCATCTTTTGGGTCTTTTATATCCATTTGGGCATCTTGATTTTTACCAGTCAACCTTTTAGTGGTTAATTATGAAATTTAAATAAGGGAATCATATAAATACAAAGCTATGTGATCATAATAAAGGACCAAGCACTAAAAATATACTATCTCCACCTAGGGTTGCATCCAAACAAGGGTAAGGGCTTGTATTTTTATGCATACACTTCATAGGAAGGGAATTTAATTTTTCCATGCACATATCTATCTACATTTTCTACATATATCTATCGCTAGCTGTAAAGTGCGACCCACACAAGAGCCACCTAGGGCATGATTTATTCACACACACAGACATAAAACTACATGGGCTCTATAATGTAGTGAAGCTCTCATTCGTAAGTTCACTTTGTTGACAGCCAGGGATAGCCTAACATCCCATTTTACATCTTTATTGTTTAGGATTTGATGTAGTTTGGGGGTTTTGCAGGTGCTTCTTTCTTATTGTAGGTTTCAGGTGAATAACAATGAAGTGAAATGAAATATAGGTAACAAAAAGAAACAAGCAACTAACATCTTGTGACCCTACGAAATTGATTTTCATAGCTTTTGAGCAGTTACAAGAGGCCAATACAGGTCTCTGGTACCCTAGGAACCCCTGACCCACCATAGGTGCCCTGGTCTTGGCATTTACGATGTTCCTAAAATTTTTAGGGTCTGATTACGACATCCTACCTCTATGTTTCAACAATTTTCCAATTTTGCACACCTTCGGCATCACTGTGAATCAACTAAGTCTTTTTATCTCTTCATTTGCAACTAGGGTTACTAATTTAAATTTTTTATTTTCTTGGGTGAAATTGATACTTAATTATGTATATCATTGCACTGGTACATATGTATATTTAGCATTTATTTATTTACATATTTTCTTAATAATTTGATGAACCTGACTCATTTGAGAACTCTTGGATCCTCGTCTTTCTTCTATCCTAGCTCACAAAATTCCTCAAATTTATTTGTATGATTCAATTCAAATGCATCCTAATTGTAAGGTTTTTATGAAAATGTCCTTAAACACCATATATCTCCCTAGAGATACACCACCAAATCAATTGAGTGCTATTTTTGATCGTCTATCTGATGACCCTAGTATTTGTGATCCTCCATCCCATCAACCCTTGTTAGAGTCAATTAAACATTTGCATTCTATATTTTAAGATAAATTTTAGGTTATGGAATCCATGATTACATCTCTAAAATATATAATCCAACATCTTAAGGACGTTTCTCAGGCTCATGCTACCTCTTCTTCTTATCCTCATTATATGTCTTCTATATGGGCTCATTTCAGTAACTCTCAAGTCTTACCATTACCATCACCTCTCAAGTTCAATCGCAATACTAAGTAACATGAAATTATTATTTATATCCTTAATAATTAATTAATCAGCTTGCCATCTACTCATTTCTATCCTCCTTATCAAGTGGTAAAATATCAAGGTCTTTGCACATTTTTTTCTTATCATCGAATCAACGGACATAATGAAAATGATTGTTATTATTTACAACGAAGAATCAAACATCCTGAGTGTCAAGGTTTTATCTCATTCAATGCACAACATTCTGTTACATGCTCCTTTCCACTTGTTACATCTCAATGGGTTCCTTAATCTAATTCATCTAAGTCTAATGAGAATCATGTCATCACTTATAATGTTTCTTCTTTCATCACTCAAGCACTACCTATGTAATCCACTCAAACTAAGCAACTGCCTTTAAAAATCAATGTCACTCCTCCTCTCAAGTCATCCACAACATTACCAATTCATACTACGTAACCACCTCTCAAAACCAGTCCAACTTATTCTCCTATCAAGTCTTCTACACCATCATCAATCCCACATAAGCTCTAAATAATCACTTTTGTAAAAGCAGAGACTCCTACTAATGGCCAGGACACATTTCTAACTCTGCCACCATCGCATGGTCCTACCATTTATTCTACGAACCATAGTGTGGGATCGCTCTCTTATCCCAACATAGATAACACTCTTACTCAATGGCATGCCACCTCTCACATCACTACATATATCTCAATCATCATAGTACACTTGGGGTGCATCATGCTTATTCTTCCCCCCATTCTAGCATTATCAAATGTATTACATATTTCAAAATTTGCATATAGTATTTCACACATGTCTCCCACATCTTGATACACTCTTTTATCATCATTACCTGATGATGAAATCACATGCTACGGTTCACACTTGACTGTTGAGGGCTCACTACATTCATGAAACTCACATCATCAGATTACACACTACACAGTCGATGCATTCGCAACGCAACTTTCTCACGTATAATCAACATAAAACACTATCCAATGATGCACTCCAATTCCACAGTTAATACTCAACTACTGAGGGTCTCAAAATGAAATGAACCTCACCACAATCACTCACTCACTCATTACGCTCTATACTCTATTGACCACATCTCTCTAGCACATAGTTCAAACGATATCCCAATGATGCACTCTTGTTCTATGGTTCATTCTTGACTGTTGAGGGAGAATTTAAAAATGAACCTCATATCACACATACTAATTCACATTCACTCAGGGGGAACACAAATCCTATCACATGGATTTCACACATCCATAGCATACTACATATCTTACTTGCACATTATTCTTTCTTACTTATACTCGCATGTAAAATTTTCTTATTATGTTAGTCAATTACATCGTATGTCATTATATTTTATATATACACATGCACACTCACTTTCCTTTCTAGTTGTGATCAAAAAATTTACACAGATTGATACACACAGCATGGATGTTTGACACAGTACCTGTTACCAGTCCCACAACGGTTCCTAGGGGTATCCACTTTCATACACACTATAGGTGTTATTGTTTCGATCTATACTACTTCTTATTCTTACTAGCACTCTACTATATCAGATTATACATGTTTTGACATAGTTTATATCTTTCTAACATGCTAACAAGTGCTTCATGTGTAATAGTTGTTTTACAGTAAATATTATCTACCATGGTTGTCTGCTCTTTTTCTTGTCATTGTATGTCATTATATGTCGTTGTTTTCTATTGTTTGTGGGCTTTTCCCTTTGTCTTTTGTGCACATTATCTTATTTTGGCCATTATGGAATCAATTGTATTGTGACATCATGAGTGATGTCCTATATTTGAAACCCATTTTTCACGTTCTACTTTCTTTGCATTATTGCTTCTCTACATTGTATTCTTATGTGCTTAGCTTTCAACTTGTCCTTTACATGATTTTTTACCTTGTTTACGCTAACCCTTGTTTCCAACCACTTTTTAAAAGTGTGCTTTGGTTTCTACAAAGCACACTCCCTTCCCCCTGTAAGGCATCAATTTCAGCACAACATCCAGTCCTCCTTTGGGACGCATTCTCCTTGCGACGTCACATGTACCCAAAATTAGGGGGAAATCCATTGGGTGAATCATTCACCCCATATAGTGGTTTATAGTCACAATACAGTTTAGTTCAACACACAGTTAATATATTATTTAGTCTCAAAAATGGCATAGAAATTGACTTGGGTCTTTAGCACAATACAAATACAAAAACCCAGACACATATAATAACATCTGGGGGACCTTGACCCTTACTGGACATCTGTGACTAGGGGAAGTTACATATATTTTATCATTTCAGTATAAGGTTTAGCATTTTACACAGTGGCTTTTACAGGTCAAGAAGTCCTTCAACACTCAACATGTATACACTACACCTTCTTTTCTACTTTCACATTGGATCAAAATGGATAGAATTTTTACACACCATCTACAGTTGTGTTTTCACTTCAAGAAGCAGTTTAATGTTGGAGAATGACACTATAATTTTCTCCCTACACTTCTTCCATTCTTGGTGTGAGATCACCCAAAAAACATGTTCTTCTACAACATCTTCAAGATCCTTTCTATCATTTCAACTCATCACAAATCATATTCACATGTTTCTTTTCATATTTTTTACATAATTTTTACTCATTAGATCAAAATTTTCATATACACGTATTTGAATACTTGTTTGTTGTTCTCTTTTACATGCCCTTCCTTATGGGAAGTGGTACTCACATCAATCACACATAAAGTGACATCAACAATAGGTACAAGTATGACATATAAACAAATAATGTGACACTAATGTCATCATCATCAAAGGGTGAGTCTAATGATGATGATGGGCAAGACTATGATTCTGATTTTGATGGTGATATATTAGGAGGTATTTTGAAGCTGAGGACATGTTTCTTATGAGGTTTCCTTAGGTATTCAAAGGGTAATTCATGTGGACCATGCTCATATCAACCTATACCTAAGCCTTTCCATATAAAGCGGTGGAGGTAAGTTCGGGAAAATTGAGGTTAATCCAAGAACAAAAATTCTGAGGAAAATGGTTTCATGTATGGTTGATCATCGAGATGAGATGAATGGAAGTCCATGCCTTTGTATACTAACTATGTTCAGAGGAAAGGGGGGCCAAAGGAAATGATATTTCATACATTGGGCTCATAGAGTGGTTTTTTTTAGGTCTCCTGTATGTTTTAGGTGTAGGTATTGCATTAAGAGCTAGAAGGCAATATTCCCCCAACAAAAAATGTTGCATGACGTCTTGGAAGGATTGATCATCTGGTAGTTTGGATGAGGGGATGGAAGAGATTGTTAAATATTGATTTTAAGAGGTGGAGTTTTGTAGTGGAAGTAATATGTCATTGGGTTTGTAGGTCATATGACATGTCTTGAAGGGATTAGGGTCGACGGGGACCGTGAAGGTTTTACACTCATGTTCATATTTTATACATCTATGCAATGTTGATGGGATACAATGCATAGTGCATATATAAGGACAACCTAGCAACATGTTATACTGGAACTATCCTTCTATCATATAAAATATCTCATGAATAATTTTAACACCTATTTTTATAGGTAAAATGATCATGCTTAGTGTGGGGGTGAAGGTGTTGTTAAAAGTACGTAGCATGGTAGGTGATTGGGAAACTATGGTGTTTGGTAGTTGAAGTTGTTTAAAGGCATGCGGTGATATTTTATATTAATGTTGGTTTCATTATTGATCATCACTCTTTTGACGAGAGTGTCATTGATTTGGGTGGTAAAAAAGAGAGAAATATTGTGGTCTTCAAGTTGTAAGGAAGGAATTTCAGGGTCTTAAAATATGATACTGAAAAACATTTTAAGAGCATCAACAAGGTTGAGAAATAGTTGCGGTTCATCTGATGGTACTGTTGGTGTCAAATCACAGCACCCCTGGGACTCTGCAACTCGATGGGTTGAGAATCTCAGTGCGATTGCACAACATGGAGCTTTTCCCAAGTGTGGGACCTTGCGAAATTGGAAAAGCTCTCCGGATGAAGGCCGGTTCCTATTCCTCTGTTCAGATGCACACGTAAAAATGCAGAGGTCTACTCAAAACCTAATCTAATTTTCCAAGGAGACAGGGGTTAAGAAAATGCAAAAAATAAAACCTAAACTAACAGAGGTGATGCACCGAGGAATGAAGAACACCTGTCTTGCCAATAAACACAGACCATAAAAATGTAATGCAAGATCATGCACAGATAACTAGATTTGCAGTGAAAGATCAAGAAGATGCAAACAAACACTGAGAGGGTTGATAATCATCCACAGACATGCATTAATTTGCTCCAAATATTGATACAACACACTGCAAAATGCCAAGAGGCAAAGCTGCATTACAGTTTTAAATGGGAGGTTTTAACTCCACAGATTCACCTACCAAAGAGAAGAAGGGAGGGGCAAAACAAGAATGTCCAACCTTTAGAAAGAAGCCTCTCCTTACAATTTATAGGAAGAATGAGAGAGAGAAGAGAGAGAAAGTCCAAATCTACCCCAACCACCTCAGGTTGTATCTAATTCATTTCATTATGGTGGTAGGTGAGGACCATATCAAACCCCAAAAGTGGCAAACTGTATTTTGCATTTTTAAGAACTTGTTCCCACCCAATTAAAGATATCTAGTCGTATTTAGGTAGAGAACACCGTAGGATTTCCGAAAAGTCCAACCTTGTGTGAATCGGAGCTCCCAGTCAAAAGTTATGGCCATCTGAATATCTGGGTCAGGGTCTGCTTCCTGTCAGCGCTCAGAATGTTGCGCCTCCTGAAGGTGCGCCTTGGCGCATCCATATGCATGTTGACAATCCTTTTCAGGTGCCAAAGGCGCAAATATGCTTGTGTCGACAACCCTTTTTGTGCGCCAAAGGCGCATTCATTTGCATGTCAACACTCTTTTCTATGCGCCAAAGGCGCAAATATGTTTATGTCGACACATGTTTACGTGCACCACTTTACCTGCGCCAAGGGCGCAACTTTTCCCGTGTCAACATTCCTTTCTGTGCGCCAAGGGCGCGTCTATTTTTCTGTCGACACTCATTGTTGTGTGCCATAAGCATAGAATGCCTCATAGCTATACTAGGAAGGTTTCCACCCCTGAGGATCAAAGGGTTTAATGAGAGGTAATGTTATTACTACTAAAATAGATTGAAGAGATTTAATCATGACTTGTTGGTGTTGTGAAGATTTTTGAATAAGCTCATAAAGAGACATCTTGATAGGTGCTTGATGTAATTGTTTGATGACACCATTTTGTATGGATGTCATAGATTATATCTGAGGCACCGCAAGGATGGAAATATTAGTTTTAGAAGATATTGGGTTAGGTGAATCGAAAGGAGAAATGGAGATGGATATTTTGGGCTCACTTTAGCTTGAGGATTCAGAATCTTGTGCATGTGCTCTTGTGGTTATACAGATGACATCGATTTGGAAGAAAAGGGATTTACTTGAGGAATACTTGTTTTTATTAGATGGGATATTGAGTGATGATTTGGAATTTATATGTTTAGGGATCTGTGAAGTGGGTTTGATTTGATGTTGGGATTTGGTTATATTGAGATTAATGGATGGATGAGGATGATTTTTATCTATGGGGAGAAGTCATTTTCTAGTGAGACTTTAGACTATGGCATGGAGGGATTTGCAGTCCTCAGTATAGTGTCTTGGTATTTGATGATAATCATAAATGCCTCATAGTTATACCAGGAAGGTTTCCACCCCTGAGGATCATAGGGATTAATGAGAGGTAATGTTATTACTACTAATGGGACGATTTTTTCAAGGATGTCAGTGTAATATCCTAATGGTGAGGATGACATATGAGGGATATGTTTGACAGTTGAGGAGCATGAGATGCTTGATTAGTGTTTTGCGAGTCACGTTTAGGTGTTGGTCATGGGACATGTTTAGAATTTGTAATGGTGATTGTAAATTTGGATGAGGGATGAGGTCCCAAAATGGAAGGTAATTATGTGATATCATGTGATGCGTTTGTATGGTGAGTTTCTTGCAAGATTTATATTTTTTCTAGAAGGGCGATTTATATGTTTTTGAGTTGGATCACCAAGGCTTTGGGCTTAGTGTTGGGTGACATGGTCTTAAGAATAGCTACTTGGGATTTTGACGATAAGCTTATTTTCTAGTGATTCTGAAGGAGCAGTATGGGAAGTTTCTATGTGGGTAGATGTGGTATGGTTTGGATGTTATGATGTGGATGGGCTCGGGGTCTCAGTGGTGAGGAGATGTGAGGAGTGTTGTTTTTCGGTTGATGCTCCCACTATGGAAATAGATGGTGTTATAGATGTGGGTGAGGAATTGTTGAAAGTATTGATGGTATGATGGGACCTTATGACATTGGACTGAGGTTGATTGCTGGTTGGGGGATGATTTGGGAAGGATTGTTTAAACACATCTAAATTTTGATTTGGAGGCACGTTTAGGTTATCAAGTTTTAATTCAACATGGTTGATAAGGTCTTGGAGGAAATTTAAGAATGAAAGACATTTTTTTATGTCATGTCCCTGGACTTGATGGAATTTACAATAATTGTTGTACCTATACCATGATAGTTTGGAAGTGGATACATTGATGGGTAATATGTGAGAGAGATTAATCATACAAGTGGCTAAGAGTTTGTCAAAGATAGTGCTATAGGAATCCCCTAAAGGTGTGTATTTATGTCGAGGCTTGGATAGTTTAGATTTTGAATGAATTTTAGACACATTTTTCAAAATGATTGCATTTGTTGACGCTTTATATTTTTTGTTGTTGGAAGAAGATTTAAAAGAGGACTTAGGTTTTGGTTTCTTAGATTGAAGTGGTTATAAATATATTGTGACATTATTAATAAATTGTAATATTATTAATAATGAGTTAATACAACTCATATTAATAATATAGTTAATAGTTGCATGTGAGTGAATTTGTTGAATAAACAAATCACATAGTTATTTTGGTGTGTGAGATAATAAAGGGATGTGAGTGATCCTAGGGATAAGCTTGAGAGATTCATGGAGAGAGATAGGAGGAAGACTAAGTGATAAGACTTGACTCCTAGATTATAGGATCAAGCATTTTTATAAGAAGTTATCTCTAGATGAATACAATATCCCGAATGAATTGAATTTTCTATATTTTATTATTCAGTGTTTTTATATTATATTTCTTATCAGTGGCATCAGAGCAGGTACTAATTCTCTATTTGTAATGAGTTTTTGAATTATTTTTAGGGGAAATTAGAAATGTCCATGTGAATGGCAATTATTTATGAAGAAGATATTAATATGTAGATGAGAACTTGTTTTCTGCTTGTGGTCTTTCACATACAAGATGAAATGGAGACAAAGGAATAAATTTTAGGTTAGTTGGATTCACTATGATTACCGCCAATTTTCTGTTGAGCCTGCTAAAACTCGATGGTGTTGGAGGAATTTTCATTGAGAAGCTTTTGGAAGAGAGACATCTGATGCGTGGATGATCATTGGTGTTCAATTAGTTATCCTGTACTTCATCACATATGTCCATTTTGAGTGGTATTTGGCTTAAAGAAAAGGGTTCTTACAACTATTTTGATCATATTTTTGGAGCACATAAATCAAATTCATCACGCCTCTGACACATTTCATCCTCCATAAACAAAGAGTTAATATTTGTGCAATATTTGGTCTTGGCTTATGGATTCTCCACGTATCTGTTGAAGATCATCTCACAAACAACCTACAAAAATGACAGTAGTGTTGTATTGGTGCATGTATTCTCACATTCAGGCATGCCTTTGTACTTCCATTGGATCCCCTGCAATAAACGATGAATACGTGTAATATTCAGGTTTTTTTTACTCTGTACACTTGGAGCAGTATCTATTTGTAAATTATAATAGTGTCTCTTTTTTAGAGAAGCATTCAAGAGTAGTTGGAAGTTTGGTATAGCCGCAGCCAACTATTCACATATGTCAAAAAGTTATATCCATTTAAAGTAATGTGTCAAAATATTTGTTAGGATTGTTATAATCTTATAGTTTTAGTTCGATATAATAGTTTTTTAAATTTCCTTATGTAGGTGTTTGAGTTTAGGAAATTTAATATTTAATGTTATTTGGTAAAAGGGTCTTCTAGTTGATTCACAAATATTGTTTACAAGTGTCACTTAAGAGTTATTGTTTTGTTTGATTTTATCACATAGTCTATGTGATTAAATCATGTAGTATGTTGTTTTTTAAATTTGTAAATTGTCATCAAAAGTCGTATACTTGTAACAAGTTTGAAAAAAATTTGAGTCATTGTTTATATTGTTGTTTTTGTGCCATAGTCCATCAAAAGTGTCATTGTAATGTCAAGTGAATTAGCAAATTGAGTGCTGTTGTTAAATAGGTGATTTTAGGATTTTTTTTATTGTATTTTTTAGTCAAAAAAGTCAAGTTATCAAAATATTGTAAAAACAAATATCTCACGGATGCATTTTCAATGTTACCCGACGTCTAATGTTTTTGGAGAATCATGTGAATAATATTGTATTTCTGATGATATTCTTAATGAATTCAAAGAAGGAAAATGTTCTTGGCTTTGGGGGCTCCACCCCTTAACCCCGCCCTGTACCGTGATAGGGAGCATGCCCAGGGCACTGCCCTGGGACCCTATAAGGGGCACTGCCCCTTGACTCCACTGGGGGCTTCCGACACTAGACCCCCACTTTGAAATTTTAGAACCAAAGAAAAGATTTGTGGGGAATATGCATTGACAAAAGGTGGTGCAAATTTGAGCTTCAATGTCCAATTTGTTGAGTAAGCAACATGATTATTGAAGGAGGGAGACAACAAAGGCTAGAGGTCAATCAATGACCTCTCGTTAGTCACTAACGATGGGGCCACATGAAGTTGTGGTGGAAGTGTGTGTGTATGTGTGTTTTATTTCAGATTTATAGTTTATTTTAGTTGTTTGATTCTATTTCAAAGTTCTTGTTTGAATAAGTGAAATTTTCACATTGAGGGGGGAACTAGAACATGGTCTGAATGTTTTATTTTCCCTCTATTCAATGTTCATTTTGTATTCAGTAAGCATTGGTTCCTACATGATTCCCTGAAGGAAAGACATAGTGGACAAACGAAAGCACAAAGGAAAAGCAACAACATGATATTTGGGTTGTTGTTTTTCCTGTAAAACCATCCTTTGTTTTAGGTTGTTGGTTGTCTTGTAAAACCATCCTTTGTTTCAGGTTGTTGGTTGACCTAAAAAACCATCCAGATCATGAGCACACATGGGTGAAAAGCTGCAGAAGGAAGTGTGATTATTGTTTCTATAATGTCAACATTAGGGGAGTGTATATTGGGAATTAATAATGTTAACAATAGGGGAGTGAATGTTACAAATATATTGTGACATTATTAATAAATTGTAATATTATTAATAATGATTTAATACAACTCATATTAATAATATAGTTAATAGTTACATGTGAGTGAAGTTGTTGAATAAACAACTCACGTAGTTATTTTGATGTGTGAGATAATAAAGGGATGTGAGTGATCCTAGGGATAAGCTTGAGAGATTCATGGAGAGAAATATGAGGAAGACTAAGTGATAAGACTTGACTCCTAGATTATAGGATCAAGCATTTGTATAATAAGCTATCTCTAGATGAATACAATATCCCGAATGAATTGAATTTTCTATATTTTATAATTCAGTGTTTTTACATTATATTTCTTATCAGAAGTTTAACCTTACTATCCTAGAGGCCACAAAGTTCTAGTTTTTGGACCATGGTAAAGGCCTCATCAAATGTTTGAAAGGATTAAATCTGAAGAGTTGATGATATGTGTTTAGCACATGATCGAGCAAACAACTTGATCAAACTTGTTTGTGGAAGAGAGGCTAGTTAGTTAATAATCCATTACCATCTGGAAATGAAATCATCCTAAAATTATTTGATGTTATAGAGGCCAGTGATGGATATTTTATGAGTGATATTGATGGAGAAGTTTTAAAGGAAAAACTACGCAAGTTGTGTGAATGAGAACAAATAATGTTGTGGGACACTATTGTACCAGTCAAGGGCAAGGTCAACTAAGGACATGGGGAATGTCCTCAACATGAGATCTTGGTCATGAGTGATAAGATATCATGCATGAAAAAATGCCTTGATATGTTATTGCGGGTGATCTTTAATGTAAAATTTGATGAATTTTGAGAGTTTCCAGTGTGGAGGATAGGCCTTGAAAGGCACATATGGGTTGATAGGTTCGTTGAATTTTTTTTTATGAAAGATTGTTCTTAGGTCCCATAGTGGTAGCCTCAAGGCTAGATATTATTCATAATAATGATTTCATAGGATGATTCTAAGGTGGCTATGTGTTTGAAGAAGAAGGAATGGCTTGATTATAAGTGTGAGGGTTTGATTATTGATACAAGTGATATGGTAATGGAATATTTTGAGAGGGTTGAATACTTGCTGGGATATTATAAGTGTATTGTGAAACTAATGGTTGTGAAGATTAGATGTATTGATATGGAAAATTAATAGAATTTTTTATAAATGGTTGTGATGGTTATGGGATGTATTGAGAAGAGATGTAACTGTATTGTGAGACAGGTGCATTGGATGCTTGTTGTGAAAAGGGTAGAGTATTAGCGATGGAAATTGTGTTGATAGGTGGTATAGATGTAGGGATGGATATGACTAGATTTTGGATTTAAGATGTAGGTTGTTGTGAACAAAAAGGTTGAGACATGATCAAAGGATTTTTTGGGAGAGGGACACTAATTGAGCTTGCAGGAGGAGGAGTGGTAGAGGCTATGTGAATGTATGAGGGTGGGGTGGTAGTAGTATGAGTCTGTGTACCCTATGGGCTAGGTGAGAAATTTGATGACACATGTGTTTTTTGGCTATTCATGTTTTGTGATGATATGTCATTAAATTCAAAGCCAACAATAGGATTAGATGAAGCAGGTGTTGAAATTCTTATGTCACTAGTAGAGAGATAAAAAGTGATTTACACAGTAACAATTTGATAGTTGGGGTCGTAAAGTTTGGAATAGTCGTAAGTGTTGACGATAGAAGATATACAATATTTTGGATATGGAGGATAACTGATAAAAATAAATTTGGAAGCAAGGTAGCTACAAAGAGAAATCATATTAGAGTTTAAGAGTTCTACAAAGACTGTGTCAGTATTTTGGAAGAATTGCAAAGGGTCGAGACAAGGAACTTTTGATGTCGCAGATTGAGTACTAGGAGATTGTGGGGGTTCCTGATCTATTTTTAAAGGTGTTTATAATGGATCTAACATGTTTGGGATGTTTTAAATATGAGAACAGGTCGATTTTAAGGATTTTTGAAGTGAATCTATCATATTTGAGATGTTTTGAAGGTGATACTGTAGTCTATTCAGAACCATTAACTGAACAAACAAACAATAAAGAAAAGAAAGACAATTGTTAAGAGAAACAAAAACCACATAATCACAAGAACGTTTTTAGATTATCTTGATTAACTTAAGAAAAGTGTGAAATGAAAAAAATGGTTAAAAGGGAAATTGGAAAAAACGTTAGCTAAGGCTGGTTTCAATTGAGTTAAGGCAAGATTCCTCAATATACCCAAAGGAACATAAGGCCAAAGTTTATGTTGGTGTTGGTACGAGGCATGGTATTGGGGCCTATCCTCTCACTTCATGGTCCCACAATGATAAGTTTGTCATGTGATTAGATGATATACCACCCACCAGTTATTTATACTTGACCAAAACAAAGATTCAGCTTCCCTCTTGGTGATAAAATTCAAGTAAGTAGACTTAGAGATGCAAGTTTGATTTTTTATGTGGTTTGGATAAGTGTGAGGGGAATTTGGTGAATGTAATCGTTTAACCCCTAATTGAACTTTGTGAGAAAGAAAAATGAAGGCTGGTTTTAAGACCCAAAAGGAAACAATAATTTCAATGAAGATAGATCAAACAAAGAATGCTATACCAAAAGCAAAATGAAAGAAAAGAAATGTACCTATGTTAGCTATTCCTTTTTTTTTTAATACATTTTTGAAGAAGCGATAGCAAAAGCACTCCAAGTTGAAAATTTAGATAATTTAACAAGAAATAAAAAAAGAAGATATAAAAGATGATAAACAAGGGATTAACATCCCACTTTACGTGTTGGAATGTTGGTGGTGGTTTTCGATTTGTTAATTATATGATAAACATGAAAAACTTGGAAACAAAATAGTTTAATAATACCTGTGTCCACAATGCTATGTGGCGATGAATAGATGCAAAGTGGACATGGGGATCCTTCTTTCAGTGAATGAAATAACTTGCATGTAAAGACAACTGAACAAGATATATATTAGACAAAGATATGATGAGTTACTCAGAAAAGGCCAATATTGGGAACCGATGGGCTTCCTTAAAGGGTGTTGAATCATTTTATAATCAAGTGATAATGATAGAAAGATAAATTAAAATGAAAGGGAGATAATAACTCTAAAGGGATAGAGAGATCCTACTCCATGTGATAGGTGGCCCAAGTGAGGGATACAACAAGCTGAAAATCCTCGAAGTAATCAAACTATGCCTATTTAGTAGTTTGGGATTGAATTTACCTAACCTAGTACAATCATCTACAGAGAGAAACAACTTGGAAAAAAGTAGATTATATGAAAAATAGATTGATATTTGATGGAAAATATGAGAAATATGATCAAATTGATAAGAAATACAAGGATCACTGAAAATTGTAGGTGATTCAAATAAATCATTGGTGATTACTATGGAAAATATTGATTCTTTGATAAAATGTAAATTGGATATAAATTTAATGATCTAAGGACTGAGATGATATTTTATATGACTTATTGATAAGTTGAATATGAAAAGTGACAGGATCTTACCTTGGATGAGAAATATTAATAAATGATGTTATGGGAACCTTACAGTGTTTACAGAGCTTCCACAGATGTAACAAGGATGTTGAAGGTATCAAGATGATCATGGTGATGTTGTCTAAGTATCCAATGAACGAGATATTCACTATAATGCATGAGGATCCATTCTATGAAGTTTGATGTTGCTTTTGTAATTGCCGATGATTTGTTAGAATCATTGGAGATATGGGAAAAGTGGGGAAACCCAATTGGAAGTGGTTTCAACCACTTATAAATGGGTAAATTCAGGTATGAGTGTAGACACCTATTTTCGGTATAACACCCCTCTGTCATCTCACATTCATCCAATTTCCATTCTCGCATCTCTTTCTCTTAAATTAAATAAAATATTATAAATTTTCTCACATTATTTGATTAATTATCAAATGGGCTCCATGTAGACCCATTTGATAATTCAACTTTTTAGCATATCCCCATCCTTCACAAATTATTTAATTCATGGGTATTAATACACCCATCTGACACCTTCTTTTTAAAATTGGAATCTTTATCTCACCCACCATGTCAATCATGCTCCCCACTCCATCTAATAATTCAAGTCGTGGTCCCCATGTGATCACATCATATCCCTAACTCAGGTTACTTTACTCAACCCTGGGTATCATTTAACCTGCAGTTTAACCTCACATCCAATCTATAAATATGGGTTTTTCCCCATATTTCAAGGACCCTGGACGGAAGTCTTAGAAAAGGACCAAGGACTGAAGCAAAAAAGAATAGAAGAAAGATATTAATTAAGTTATGCCAGTTTAAGGAAGAAATCTTTGCCATGGTTCATTATCCTGCCATCTTGATACCCAGTTCATCTCCATAACAGAGCACAAGCTAAGTTCCCTCATTATTTTAGTTACTTTTCATTTTATATTCCATTACTACTGTTCATGATTTGTTATTATCTTGTCTGACACAGGGGTTGACATCCTCCAAGGGAGTTAAAATCCTCTTGGATCTGGCAATGTCTGAGCAACCCCCGCATATTATGATCTAATCTAATCTTTTTCAGTTTTGCAGATCTAGCTTCTGTGTATCATACATCTATCTTCAGCTTTGCAAACCTGTATCATCCATCGTCATCTCCAAGGTACTAAGCCCTTATATACTCGATGTTGTTTAGTGTTTCTTGATTACTCATACACTCATCTGGACAGGAAGCTGGAAACTCATATCAACATTTGGCACGCCCGGTGGGACCAGATCCAAGGTCTGGTCATATTTGTTTGTTTTGTCCTTTTATTCACCTCGTGCAGGTTTGGTGTTATCTTTGTCTGTAGCAGAGGTTTGTGTCATCTTCAAGGTAATTACTCTTCTAGTGTTTAACCAGCCTGGTACTAAGTTTCACCCGCATGGGGAATGAATCTAAAAATTAACCTTATCTTTGGTTGTCGTCAAGTCTTATATTGTGCAATCTTTTATTTTCCTGCTGTTACTTGTTCACAGGATTGCAAATATTATTGTTTTCCTGACTCACCTTTCCAGAGTTTGGTATTACTCTACACTTGTGGTCATCTTTACAATCTTCATAGGTTTGGTCATCTTGATGGTAAGTACTTCTGGTTAATTCATCGATTTCATTAAGTTTTATAATCGGGTCAATAGTGCTTCAGGTTTGTTGCTATAAAAAACTATTGATTAATAATAATTTGGCGTAAACTTAACATCAAATGTAATTTTATATTAATTATAATAAGATTAAAATTAAAAAAACTACAAAAAAAATTAAATCCTAACTATCCCCAACTATCAACCCACCCCCCTAATCCTTTCCTTCCTTTCCTATCTCGGCCACATCCCTTTCCACACACAACCGAGCTACCACCTCTCTCCACTAAGCATCCACTCTCACTTCCCACTGCGAGTTCCCTACCACCCCTATCTCCCTCCACCGAGCTTTGACCCTAACTCCATCGCCTCCCTTACATCATGCTCCCCAAGCCCCTCACTATTCCACCTCAACCCACTTCTCCCAGCTTGCCCAAAACGTCCACATCTCTCTTCCCACTTCCCATCTCCTTTACCTCTCCGCCACGGCTCCCCACAGCCCTCCCTGCCTCCCAATCTCTTACCTTGCTGCCTCAGCTCACAGACTGACCTTCCCACATTGACTTCCTCTCCCATCCCAACTCTCCCTCACCAAACCCATCTCTCTCAACTCCTCAGCCACTTGTCAACACACTCCACTCACCATGAACCTTTCTTCTCTGTCAACACTGCATGCACTTTCCACTACCCGCTCAACCATTTACCCCAAGCTCCTTAACCTCCTTTCCCCCTCTCCATTTGAGTTCCCACCTTTCATCCTTACTCACCTCTCTGAGCTACCCCATCTCCCTTCCACCTTACTCCCCAACTCCTCACCAAACTTCTTCCTCCACACTTGGCTCACCCTCAAACCCACCATTCCAAACTCCAACACCACATCTTTGTCTGTCATGAGCTCTCCCACTTCTCACCCTCAGAGCTCATTCCACTAATCGACACTCTATACTACTTCCAGCTCAGTCTCAAATCCATGTCAGCTTAGTAAGATAGTAATTATCCTTGCCTCATTATAGCACTTCGTTTATAAATCTTACAACGCATGTATAAATCTTTTCAATTAATAATCTGTGATTTAGACCTGGTATTCTAAGTTAGCTTTGCTTGTGCCCATCAAAATTCGTTGACGACTTAGCTCTTCCTGGTGAATGTAAATGCCAGTATATTTCTTAATAGATGTATCTATAATATGATGAATAGGAATCCTGAATTTGTCCACATATCAAAAAAACTAATAGTCATTTGATCTAATCACATCTTTATAATACATACCACTTTCATCCACACAGACTCAGGTCTCAATTGTTTCTAGCTCAAGTTTCAATTCACGCAAGCTCCGTGGATAGTGACTGCACAGTCTCTTTCTATTCAATCAATTGGATAATATGTTACAACACTTACGAGCAGTGATCAAGTTCAAATTCACACCGGTTTTGTGTGTATTGATTATACAGTCTCATTACCACGATTGGTTAACATTTCTTTAGAATGCATCTAGTAGTATAATTTAGTGATTTTACAGTCGCTTCATAGCAATAGGCTCGTAATTCTCTACAACATAGGTTTAAATGACACAGTCATAAACAATGCACTATAGCTAATTATATATTTTGCATTTTTTGTTTTTATGTGATTATATTTTTGACATCGTACATGTGAAAAGCCACATCCATGTGCAGTATGACCACCATGAATTCACCTTACATAAAGTGAGATTCAAGTCTGCCATTGATTTGAACTGATCCACCATTGATAAAGCTCCCCCCCATCCTCCCACTTGGAATTTTTCTTAGTGCTTGGTTCGGTGCAAGGTCTAGTTTCTTGTCCCACATCCATGGGCATATAAAGTGAATAATATTTTTAATATTTTATCGGCCACCAAATCTGTGGCCTGGGCCACAGTTAGATTATTTTGGTCAATTCTCTCTGAGATTTCCGAGCTTAACAACTATGATGCCTGCCTTATCTTAGTCACTTCAAATCCCCACCCTCAATGCATCAAAATCCCATTTTCAAATGTATGATTCCCAATTATCTTCAACCATTTATATAGATCTATATAAATTTTGAATTAGAGTGTGTATTCAACGAAGCATAAAATTACTTTCAAGGTATAATCCAAAGCTTCTTTCCTCTTAACATTTATTTACTATTTAAATGTTTTAAACAAATAATAATTAAAAGTGGTATTGGCTCAAAATTTTTGTGTTTATCATCATTACCTTTGTTAATTAAAATCAATTAAATAGATCAACAATTGTTATTATTTTTATTTAGGGCATTTTAATTTGATCCATTGTTTAGATAAGATTTATTATTGCTTTTCTCTTTAATCTATAAATAGCTCGATGTTCTTACATATTTTTTCGTATGCTCCTTATTTCATTAATTCATGTTATCAAGTTGATACTAGGTTTCGTGCTTATATTTATATCAACTTTAATAAAGTATTAACCACCTTTTGATCATTTCTATTCTTTTTTTTATCATATGATCACTTTCACCAGATCTTCGTTCACAACTCATTAGGCATTTTATACAAAATTTTTAGATTAGTTATTTTTCAATCAATTTATTCTGAAAAAAACCAAAAAATTTACTTTCCATCATCTTATTTTCCAACTAAAATGACTAATTGTGTGCTTCATTTCAGGGTACTCATTATGTTAGGCATTTTTAGGGTACCCAGACGTTTCGGGCCACTAAGTGACGCTTTCAAAAATACATCACTATCACGAATAATCAAATAACCAATAAGTGATTCTCCAGGTATTTCTCATTTTTCTCTATTTTCTCTTTTTTGCATCAAAATTTCCCTTTCTTGAGTGTCTGTATACATCGAATGTCACATTTCATTTTGGTCTAAAATGAACCTTCTACATCCTGCCTGATCACATAGCTTAAGTAAAGAATTTAACTCTCTACATTTCACTTATCACACACTGCCTGAGACTACACAAACATAATTAACACATCAAAACATTCCTCTCACCTGGTTAACTGATTGGGACTTAAACACCCAACAGGAAACCGTCTCAGACATCTCCCAATCCATAACTACCTGAAACCAACCTTAGACTTCTTTAGGCACCTTCATTATCCATTTTACCTTACATCTCGAAATTAATCATGATGATAAAAAATATTCTGCTTGATTTGTTTGTCAACAACATACATAAACAAATGTTTCTCTATTTCACACCTATTGTCGCTCTCTCCAAAATCGAGACAAAATCAACAATCTACTATATCCAATAAAGTTACTTCTTCTGATGATCTCACTCCAACAAGATTCTAAACGCAAAGCCACGTCATCAGTCACCCAACATCTAGTCTCCATGGTCTCGCCTCATGGGAACCATGTCATAAAAAATTATCCCTAACTTGATACCAACCATCACATCTCGTCAATCCAATCTTCCTAAATCGATCGCACCACCATCTCCTACTCCTCTAGATACACTCAAATCTCCTCCTAACCCCATATATGACTTCTTACTCCAAAAATCTCCTACAATCTCTCAATCCTCCCAATCTCCAAAATTGGTGGATCACATTCCACCCACATCCCATTTTGACAATTCCATTAATAGGCCTTGTCTAGCCATCTCAAATTCTTAACACACATATCCCCATCATATGCTCCATGCCCCTATTTCAACATCAAGCCCCTTTGCTCAACATCAGCCTATGTGGCAATCCCAACCTGTGACACATGTTAGTCCTTGCCAAGTAGCCCCCAAACATCTACATATCCACAAATTAATCAATTGTCTTATCAAACCATTCCACAAACATCCTATCCACAAACTTATCAACCACCTTATCAGATGCTTCCCTAACTACCCACACACCCACAAACACATCATTCACCTTATCAAACTACTTTTCAAACCACACAACCAATCCAATCTCAACCTTACAACACCTCGAGTGATTCAATTCATGCCTTAATGAATCGGTTAGCCAGTTTAGAAACCCTTACCGTAGCACCCAAAAACACCTTATCCTATGAACAAATCTGTAATGAACCCATTCATCTGTCGGTTCCAATCAAACCCTATCCCTCCTCATTATAAACTTCATGCTTTTAATAAGTTCAATAATAAAGAAGATCCCCAACAACATCTCCTCACATTTAAACATGCATGTTGTCTTATTACGCATGATCATGATTTACTTCTTCACAATTTCCCCATGTCTTTGTCTAGTCCCAGGTTGGAGTGGTATAACAGTATCCCATGACATTCCTTATTCTCTTTCACCCAACTTGCACAGTTGTTCTTAGAACACTTTTCTATCAATATCACATTAAAACCACTATCATTGATCTATATACCATTCGACAATTTGAAAACTAGCCCATCACCGACTTCATCACACGATGGCATAGTGTTATAAACCAACTATCCTTCACTATCCCACAAACTGAACTCATCGAATTATTCTTGCATTCATGTGCAAAACATATATCATCCACTTTGCAGATCCAATCATTTTGAACCTTTGATGAAGCTTTCATAATGGCTCACAAGCTCGAAACCTGTGCCATTGAGCATGGTCATCTTAAACTAAGTTCAATTAAATCAAAATTTGAATCCACTAAACCATTCACACATAATGAAGAGTTCAAGGCTGCAGCTAACAATGTGGTCATTAAACCCTCATCCCCATCTAAATCAAGCACATGGTCTCAACAATGATCTCCTCAATCAATATCCAACTACACTCCTTTAGGAGAATCATACAATTTTGTATTTGATAAGTTGATGAGTGTAAACTCCATCCAACTTCCTCCCATACGACCCGTGGACAACTCACAAGCCAAGCCTATTTGGTATCATGAGGCCCACTTTTGTAAATATCATCGAGTCAAAGGTCATGACATTGAGAGATGTCGTTCCTTCAAAGATCGTGTCCAACAACTTATAAATCAAGGGGATATCCAAATTGATACCTCCACTGCATAAACTAATCAACCTCCAACAAATCACATCACCCCCTTTACATCTCAACTATCAAATGCTTGTATGGTTGACATTGTCAATCAAGATCTTATCTTATCACCAACTCCACATGTTCCCATGGTAGACATTATTCCTAACTCTTATTCAGAACCTGTCACACCCACATCAACTTTCACTACCTGTCCTAAACCTGTACCTTCTCCTATCCTTGCCACATCCACATCAAATTCAACTATATCATCCATTTCTACTACTTCAAACACACCCCAATCTATCACATTAGATTCATCCTTAGCACCTTATTTCAGCCCCACTCATATCCACACATATCCCTACATCTCTCCCATCTATTTCTTCACCCACATCTGCATCAAATACACTTGTTACTACACCTACATTACTCACAACCATCCCAACTAAACTCAGTTCTACTACATGCACCCTTGTAACCCCACCTTCGACGTTAACTCCTTTAGCAAACATATCATTCTTACCCCTCGAAACATTTATGAAACAACCAGTCCCTTCTACTTCTACACCTGAGAATTCTCCTGCATTTGATGCATTACCCTTACCCATAAGGTCTACTCCATTGGTTATCACATCACTCACATCTCCACATATTCCAAAAGTGCCTACATCTTTATCTATCCCAGCTGACCCCTATACCTATCATATCAACAAATCCACCTATCTCTACCTTGAAAACCTTTCCATATCTTTTCCACATCACCACCCAGTATACCCCAATACTCTTTACCTAATCCTTCTATCACACCAACCAAATCCTCTCGATCTGTAACCCTATCAAATATACCCCTTGAATCACCTACTGTACCAACACATCCACCTAAATCAAATAAATATGCTTTACCTTCTCCCTCTACAAAATCATCTCTTTCCATGCCCAAATCGAAACAATCCATGTCTCACATAGATATCATTAATCGCATCATACAAACACCTATCTCTTCATTAACATCTTCATCTTGTTTTAGAACAATTTCTCCATTAATAACCACACCACCACTATCAGATCCTCCGGTTGAAATTATTGTCATCCATGCTAGAGGTAAATATTCTCGGTTGAAGTCTAAGGCTCAGGGAAAACATCCCCGACAGTCCCCTGCGCCTCCTCAGAAACATTCAGGTTTTCCCTCTTCTCAACAATCCAATGCCACAACATCTATTTCAGGATCATTCTCTCACTCTACGACATCTTATAATAATCAATCCACATCTAAACAATACCATCCTTCAACCAAATTTGATTTGTCCTCCAAAACATGAAATTCACCTATCCAATCTATATCCACTTTTTCTCCCAACTCCAAGCTGAGATATCCTATCAAAACCCACAAGAGTTACCTTCCCCATGACACTTCAATGGGGTCATACGTAGATATCTTTCAACATTTAACTCAAACATCTGCCATCAAACTTCCTCCTATTAAAGCCTTTAATCCCTATGGTCCCAAGCCATCATGGTTCAATCCTAATTGTAGTTGCACTTATCATCATACCCCAGGTCATGACATCGAACATTGTAAGGCATTTCGGTCAATCGTCCACAATCTTATAGAGAAAGATGATTTCCTCATTCAGGGGAAAGTTCCTTCTCCATCTACCTTGAATCCAATCCATATCCCATCTGTCAGATCTCCCATGATCCCTCCATCCACATCATCCCTTAATATCCATCCAACCCATGTCATTCCTCCTAAGGAATTCCTCCATTGTTCATCAATGTTGCTTATCTTACTAAGCACACTTGTGGTCTCCGATCATTTACCCCATCCAAATCTAAAACAATCTCATCTAAGCTCTTTCGACATCCTTTACCTCCTTCACATTTAACTTATTGGGGGAACAACCTTCCCTCACCCTTGAGCATATCATCTTTACAACCCCTTTTTTATTAGGGGACTTCACTCTTTGACATTGTTTGTTTACTTTATTCACATCCATCCAATCTAAATTAATTATATCCCAAATCCTCATCTCATTCTAAGTCCTCCTTTGAGGCCATATTTGTTCTTTTATGTTTGTGCTCCTTTTGGGAGTATCATCTTTTTCATTGAAGCCCTCCTTTGAGGCCATGTTTGTCTCTCCATTGAGGGACCTTTTTCTCTCCACCTTTGTGGCTAAGTCTCTTCTGGGGCACCATTATTTTGTGGGCTATATGTGTGTCTCTTTTGGGACACCGTTTATTTCATCAAGCCCTCCTTTGAGGCCATGATTGTCCTTCTATGTTTATGTCTCTCTTAGGGCATCATCATTTATTTTCATCTAAATCCACCATTGTGGTCATATGTTTGTTTCCTTCAGGACATAGTTTTTGTTTCCTACTTGGCTATCATCTCATCTTATTGCAACTTCATTGTCTTCCCTCTCATGGTGGTAAACCAGAGACGGAACCTCTTAATGCATTGCACTTGTGACCAGTCTACTGTTAGCATATCTACCAATGAGAACTTAGTTACATCCTTAGATTGTTCTGTCATCCTTAGCCCCTTCCATTTGTCATTGTATTGATCTAAATTATGTCATCCACCTTCACTACTTTGATGTGACCCCATAACCATTACATCCATCACCTTCTCATTCTCCTATTGCAGCCATGCAAAGGGTCCAGGGTGTCTCTTGTACATTCCTTATCCCCTCTTAAGTGGTTTACTTAGCTATTCCCAGCTCTCCCCCATGTGAAGCTCAAATTCACGTATGCAAAAGGAAAAATCAAAGTTATAAAAAATAGACTGATCCCTTAAAGGATAGTTGTTCATGAAAATACAAAAGAAAAAAAAGAAAAGTATACAAATCAAAATCAAAGAAAAATCAAAAGAAATAGACCGATCCCTTGAAGGATGGCTATCATATTATTCTTGTCATCTATATTATGTATAAAGTAGACCATACCCTCAAAGGATGGCTACTCTGTTATTATGGCATCTAGAAGGTTTTCCACATTGATCAACCTTCTTTTATCAACATTTTCCGAAAGCTTCCCACATTGATCAACTTTCTGCTATTGTTCTTTCCCTTTCCCAGAGTTGGGGCATAGACTTAAGGAACACCACCTTTGGAGATCCCTCTTCCCATGTACAAGTCACATCTTTGATCCCTTTGTCATGTCAACATTAGGATTACGAGCATCTTTCATCCATATTTCCCTCATGATCTTTTGGTATAACTAACTATCATTGGTTATGTATTAACACCTGCTATTGGCTACAAGTGTAATGCCTTGAGTGGTAACCCTTTCTTGTTTATCTCTAATCTAGTTTGAAACATAGTTTCCCTTATATGCCCTTGCTACAACTATGTTCCGTTCATCTCATTTAGACCATATTTTATAAAAATCACATCGAATTTCACACTATGGATTTTATATCTATCCATCATCTCCATGAATGTGTTTGTAAATACACTTTTCGGTTTGTGAATTCTACTTGATCACCATTGCAGTTTGTGAATCCTACTTGAGGATCCTTCTCAAGGCAAGTTCATTATCCTGCAGCTCCTTATCTCTCAACATGTTCAACACCGTCTTTGATCCATTGTATCCTCACTCTCCATGTCCACTCATCACCATTTGTCTCCACATCATCCTTCTCACCTTTTTGTCCCCTTACACGATGCCATATATCTTACTTGTCTTTCCTCTTGAGTTTCTCTTTTACTCTTCCGCTTTCAGTTTGAAAATCTTGCTTAACCATCCATATAGCCAGAGAATCTTAGTTAAGGTATATCTTCTTCCTTGGATCCTCCCACTGTAGAAGCTTCTCCACCATTTCCTCTTTCAACAAATGACAATCACCACCATAAACGTCTTTCCACTCCTCCTTTTCCACTTAACACTCTTGCATCATCACTACCACCACGTGGGCATCCCAGTTAAGGATTGCCCTTACACTCTCCATCTACATTGCATATGTTCCTCCATCCATTCATGTCACACTCCTCTGTTTCCTTGTTATCACTTTGATATCACCTCCTTTCATCTCTTGTTCCATTTTGGTATACACTGCTTAGTATTTTCATCATTCTTCTTCTTCTTCAGGTTTGGCGATCCTACTTAACCATCTTCGTCGCAGGGAAATCTTACTTAAGAGTTTCTCTTAAGAATGGTTGGCCATCTGATCCTTCCATCTCCCATCATATCTTCCTCATCTTCTATCTCCTACCTCTCATCATACTCATTCCACTCCAACCAACCCTTCCACACATGCATCTAATACAATGTTGTCTTTCTCTTTCCATATCATCACTGCCGGTTTGGTGATCTTACTTAAATCCTCCTGTGGCATGGTGATCTTACTTAAGAGTCCCTCTTAAGCATGATTTGTCATCCTGCACTCCCCCACTACCCCACATTCTCTCCATCTACATTTTCTTGGAATTATCCATCATCACATCCTCTCACCTCCTTTGTCACTCTCACAAAAACCACTTCCTACTAGTCCCTTTTTCATCTCCATCATCCATCACTGGGTAATATTACTTAACCATTTATTCTCCATTCATTTCATGTCTTGTTTCTTCATTTCTCTCTCATTCATTCTCATTCACTACATCCTCTCCTTTCCTTCATCTTTCTACACATCGTTATCCCTCCTTTATTTACTCTTTCCACTCCGTCTTCTAGAGTTCTCCCACATATCTACTCCCATGTTTACCCATCATTGTCATTTATCTTCCAATTCTTTCATCATCATCTTCCATTTCCACGCTAGTAATTATCAGTGGAATTCTCCTAAAAATCACTCATCCCCATTATGCATAGCCTGAATCCTTTTCTTTGACCTCCTCCATTCTATCTTCATTCCTTCCTTCCTTTATGTCCTTTGATCATTATCAGAGGACTTCTCCTAACGTCCCTTCATTGGCGTTCCCCCTTATGTTCTTCATTTACTTTCTACCTTGTCTTATCTTTTGTCTCATCTTTTCCTACTGATCATTATCAGTGGATTTCTCCTAACATCCATTCATTGGCATTGCCTTTCCTATCCCTTCCTTTCTTTTTCCTTGCCACCTCTATATCTTCCATTCTTCCTTGCCAATTTCTTCACTGTCTTCATCATACACCTTCTATCTATTTTCTCTTCATAAGCATATCCTCATCTCATGCATATTCATTTATTTTTGAATCGATGTCATTCCTTCCCTCAAGTTTCTCTTTACGTTCCTTATGCTTCTCACTCTTTACCAAATATCTTTGTTATTGATTCTCTTCCGTCTGCATAATTTTCTTCGTTGTCTTCTCCTCCTTTCTGATCTTCATCTTATTTCACTTCCTCTACATCATCCTTCTCCACATTTTACCTCGCACTTCCTCCTTACTTCCCCATCGAAAACTTTACTCTTTAGCGTTATCCCATTTCCTTTATCATCTTATCATCCACATGCATTTCCATGTGATCAGTTCCATATTCTTTACCTTGGATTTCCTCACTATGATCTATTTCCTTCAATTTTCTTTGCTCTATCAACTCTTTCATTTTCCATTACTTCTCTGTTTTCCTCTACTCCATCCTTCATCATGCCTTTCATCTTGAATAAATCTCTCCATTTTTCATAATTTCATCCTCTTCTCTGTTCTTTTCTTGTCTTCTCTTTGTTTGTCCTTCTTCCTTTCCCCCTTTCTCTATAATTCTTATTTGTTATGTTCTTCCTCCCCTTTCATTCCTTATTTTATCCTCCTCCGTCTCTGTCCATCTATTCCATATCCCCGTCACCTTCATATTCAATCTTTCTTTCTCTTCTCATAATCAACCAATCCTCTTGTCTATTCCATTTTCTCTTTCTCAACATCCCTTACATCTGGAATTCATAGTCAATACCAATGTTTCTTCATTTACGTATCACCATCTATCCCTTTCATTACCATTCTTGTTCTTCTCTTTGCAACATTTACCTCTTCTCTTTTTGAGAACCCCGTCACATCTTTTATCTTCATTAGTACTCTCGCAGGGACATCATCATATCCATTTCTAAAAATCTCTTCCCATATTCTTTTGACATTTTTGTCTTGGAAGATACCATAATGGCCATCACCTATCTAATCTTGTTCTCTTCCATAAATATTTGCTCTGCTTTTTTTTTTTGCAAAAGTATCTCTATTACACTTACTGAAGAAATAATACTTCTTTGTCTTCTTCACCTTCTAATTTTCTAACACTTATACCATCTTTCCTATGAAATATGATTGCCATCATATTTATTACCCTTTTAGGGCATTTTATCTCACCTTTCTATCCCAGCAATAATTTTAGCGGCGAATATTCGTAATATGGTGAAAATTTCATTTTATGAAAATTTGAAAAGGTGAATTATTCGGAGTGGGTCGGTGCCCTGTTTGCCTAAAATATATAGTATATTTTTTCTGGGGGGTCGGCTTTGCCTTCATTTGAAAACATCTCCTATAAAAACCTAGCTGATTCCCCGGGTAGTATACCTCAAGTAGCTTAACAAATTACCAATACTGTGAAATTTAAACTCGCATACCCTTAAGCACCAGAGATTCAGATTACTGTTAGCCTGTGATTGTTGACGTGTGACAAATGCAGTGTTGACGTGTGACAAGGGCACTGTTGACGCGTGACAATAGCCATACTGACGCGCGATAGAGGAAGTGTTGATGCGCGACTTGGGCAGTGTTGACGCGTGACAGAGGAAGTGTTGACGCGTGATAGAGGAAGTGTTGACGTGCGACAGAGGAAGTGTTGACGCGTGATAGAGGAAGTGTTGACGCGCAACAAGGGCAGTGTTTACGTGTGACAATATATTCAGATAGTGGATGCGCAACAGGAAATGTATTGTTGACGTGTGACAAGTGCAGAGTTGACACGTGACAAAGACCTCAGACAGAGGACGCATGACAAGACCTCAGACACTGGACAGAGTCACTACTTGGTTTTTTTGCTGATGCAGGACTCTTTTCAGAATAATGGAAGGTGCCAGCTTAAAGAATACGAATAACCTAAAAGTAAGTAAGAAATCTCAGAAATCACTCTTCAAGTATTTTGGAAACTCTGTGGATATAGATATTGTAAATACCAATCATATAGATGCCACCACAAAGAATCAGAATACTAACTGTGTGGAAGGTATTATTGAGGTGGACATGCATTCTACATAGTATCAAAGTCAAACAAATGAAACCTACGATAATATGCCAGATCTTGAAGATATTGTTCCTGTTGGGGTGCAACCAGAAGTGTAGCTAGATATCACAGATACAAACACTCAGCAAAATAGAAGACATAAATCAAAATCAAACTCTGGTCCAAGAAAGAGGAAACCTGGTGATTGTGATATTGCTCAAAATTCTACTCAAAAAAGTAAAGCATTGAAAACGAACAAGAATATGTGGACCATTGGCAGGACATACAAGTTTGATTGGGCAACTAAATTTCCATTTATTGAACCTGTACAATCATCTAATTCTAAAGAAATCCCATCTGAATGTATATGTAAAATATGTACGTGGAAATTGGGAAAGCAACAAAAAATGCAACTGAAGCTGGACACTATAGAAAAACATTATGGAAAACAATATTTAACAGTAACGGGGGTGGATGGCCAGAAAATCAAAACACATAGGTGGAAAACTGAAAAAGAATGCATGCATGTTAGATACGTAGCGGAATATGAGGCAGAGCAGAAAAAACACAGACATCTGTTGGAAAAGGGAGGAACGATCACATCGCATATTGGTAAGATGAAAGAAACAAATCTACATGCAAAATCCATACAATTCTCTACTCTTTTTCAAATACTAAAAAAAGGAAGAACGATTTCAGATTTCCTTGATTTCAAAGTTTTGTATCAATTTAATGGAATTTTGAATGTACCTCAGTCTCATTGGTTTGAAATTAGTGGATGGGAAATGGTAAAATGCCTCTCGATGATAGAGAAGGAAGATTTGAAAGAGAATATAAAAAAAAGCAAACTTTATCTCTCTTTCAATTGATGAAGTGACAGCAGTCGAACAACACCGCATGGGTATGTATCCACATCTGTACTTTAGAAAATCATATAAGGACACCTCATATGTTGGGTGTTATGAAAATGGTTGAAAACTGCAATGCCGAAAACCTATATAAAATAGTTGTTTCTCATTTGAAAGATGTTGCTGGTATGGCTGATTATGAAATTGCTACGAAGTTGGTATGCATTGGAGAAGATGGTGCATCTGTCATGCAGGGTCACCGAACAGGGCTTTGTGTTAGATTACAAACAACAGTGGCCCCATATATGCTACCAATTCACTGTATGGCTCACAGAATGAATTTAGCGTATAAAATGGTAAGCAACCACGAAAATGTTGCTAAATTAGAAGACCTTATAAGAGAACTTCATGCCTATATGTCAAGCAGCCCAAAGCGTTTTCTCAAGTTCCAAAAATTTGCAATTGGAATTACAGATGGCAAAAAACTTCTGAAGGATGTGGAGACTAGATGGATCTCTTTGTATGAACCTGCATGCAAAGTTCGTGAGGAGTATCCTTCATTGGTTGGTTTCATGCACAAATACCGTCATGAAGTTGATAGGGCAAGGGACTTGTTGTTCCGTTTAACTGATTTGGAGACATTGCTTACATTGGTTGGTATTCTTCCAATGTTAAAGGAGATCAATACACTGATGAAGCATGCACATGGCAGATTAATCTATATTGTGGATTTTATACGGATGAGGAAAATGGTATGTCAAAGTCTTGATATATTGTACTGTTCCCAGGATAGTTTTGATGCACCTGTTTTTGAAAATTGGAAAGATTTATTAGATCTTAAAAATCCTAACACCTTTTTGAGATTTAATATCCACGATCACCTATGCATCACTGTTAATGGGAGGGAAATACCAATGCACATTTTGCAAAAACATCAAGATATTACAGGATCGAAACGAGAAGATGTTCCCGTGACACGTAATTTGTTTGAGTCTGTTATAGTTGAAACAAGAATAAAGCTTAAAAAAATTTCAGAAACCTTGTCATCATAAATTAGGGAACATTTCTGTAAAGATAAAATTTTGGAAGCCATGGGTGTGATGAATCCTAATTTTTGGAATACTGAAGGTGGCCGTGTAGACTTTGTCAGTAAGCATTTCCATAAATCAATGGGTACAATAATGGAACAATTTACAAAGACGTCAGAGCTCAAGGGTATGGAAATCAAAGGTATACTAAATGCCAATTTATTAAAGTTTCAGTCAACAAATTTTGCAACAACAATGAGGAACCAATATAAGAATTTAGATCAACCTTCTGAAAGTGGTGCTATTACAAGGCTGTGGCGAGGAATCTATCAAAGTTCTATCTTACAAGAAGATATCAGTGAATATTTCAGATTATATGAGTTATGCCAAACAATGATTTTGGGGTTTGTGGAGGATGAAAGGGTTTTCAGTGCATTGTCATTTATAAAATCAAAACTGAGAAACAGGTTGGATAAAAATCTAGAAAGTTGCATGAGGTGTTATGTTTCTCAATACTCCATCGAAACCTTTCCGTTCGACAGAGCAATTGCGCACTGGAATTCCCTTTACGAAAGAAGAGGTGTGAATAATACAGCTACAAGTCAAATATTCCCAACCTTGATAGTGTAATTGGCTCTTTGTCACATTCTACAGAAGACAACATCGACTTTGATGAAGCTATTGATAATGGATTGTTTCAACTTTAAATAGGTATCTTCTTTATCTATCTTTTATCTTTATCATTAAAGATGTTACAGGTCTATATACTAAAAATGTCAGGCAATTCACCCATCTATCTACTAATACATTTCTCATGTTGGGTTTTTTTAAAACACAGATCTAGCTCATTACCAGTGACAATGATGATTTCAACTTTAAGGAGGTATCTTTTTCCCCTTAATCTTATTATTTGTTACTATTCATTTTTTTCAGCTCTGGTTATCATTAAAGATGTTACAGGTGTATGTATTTACATTTAGTTAAATACAATCTTTTTATTTTTTGAAAACGTGGGTTGACATCCGTCCGAGGAAGCTGTTACTTCTCGGGACTGACAATGTCAGGCAACTCACCCATCTATCTACTAATCCATTTTTTGTGTTGAATTTTTTTAAGACAAAGATCTAGCACATTACCGGTGATGATTTCAATTTTAAATAGGTATCTTCTTCAACATAATCTTATTGTTTGTTACTTTACATTTTTTCAGCTCTTGTTATCATTAAAGACGTTACATGTCTAATTCTATATATTTACATTTATTTAAAGATATTGTTGGTCTATATATTTAAAGATGTTGCTGGCACTTCTCAGGACTGACAATGTCAGGCAACTCACCCCTCTATCTACAATGTCATGTAAAAACAAGATTTAGTACGTTACCCTTGATGATTTCACAGCAATCTAATACGCAAGAGGTAAGCTAAACCCTAGCATATTTGCAATTATGTTTAATTTCTTACCAGTGATGATTCTTTCTTGATTTCTCATAATTATATTTAATTTATTTTTAAACATAAGTCCACATAAAATTCCTCATAAAATTTGGGATAAACAATACATTATACGATTTTAAATATAAGTTCACATAAAATTCCTCATCATCCATATATATCATATCATCACCATATCATTATCATATCCTGAGTCCTGACACTACAATTATTATTAACACAATTATTTATCTAATTTTAAATTTATTAAAACAATTTCATTTTTAAAAATAATTCATAATCATATCATTACAATTCTATTCGTTCTAATGTCATCTATATCCATTCTAATCATTAATGTCATCTATATCCATTCTAATGACATTATGATCATATCGTTACAAGTATAGAGAATAATTATCTTAAAACAAGTTCAAAAGTCTAGAGAAGAAGAATTATTGTGCTTGATGATAAATCTACGTCCACATTAAATTGATCATCATCTTTCATCATCATCTATCATTAATTATCAATTATCATCATTCATCATTTACGTCCACATACAATTCATGACAATGCAAGTAAACAAGAAACATACATATAATTCATGATAATCACCATCTAATGCAATTAAAATTAAAGATTGTATATAAATCAATATAATTAAATTCAAATACCATAGTACATACTCAATAGTAGAAGTTTTCAAATTCAATATTTAAAGTTTCCTCAATAATAAAAGTTTCTAGTTTTCAAAACCCTCTTTTTCTTTATCCAATTCTACTCCTCTGCACTCTTCCCCAACGACTTCTTCCACTGTGGTTGTACCTCTTTCCCCAACACCAGAAATCTCCATGCGACAGCAAATTTGGATCAGCTGCAACATATAAACTATCCCGTTGCCAATAATTTTCATAACGACTAATAATCTCATTGATAAGAACCTTAGCCCTTCTGTCCCATTCTATAAGCTGATTGATATGAGGAAGCATCTCCATCTTTCTCATCAACCCACACAAAATATTTTTTGTGCTTGTCCAGATCTATGAAATACTCCTTGCCCTCTTTAGAATTACTTGTGCCAAAACCCTGTATGGTCCAAGCAACAAGTGATACCTAATCAACAAGTGAACAAAACTAGAACTTGAAAACATATAAAGAGAAAACAAACTAGCATTACTTTGTAGTACTATATGGTCCAACCAGTTATCGATCCACTCAATGATTCTCTCCAAGCTTCATACTCAGGAATTGTGTAAAAAGATAACACATTTCCATTTTTTGTGAGTTGCCTACATCAACATGTGCCAAAATTAGACATGGAGATACAGAACATCTGGAGGCTTAAAAACAAATATAAAGAGTCTCAATACACTCAACCAAATATACAGGGGGAACATTTACCCTGACAATAGGAGTGATAAATTCCACAACAAATGAAGGAATTTTAAGTAGTGATGGCCAGGTATGGTGTATGAAATTGATCAGCAATCCTTTGATGTGGGAACCATCATGGTCCTTTAAGAGACAAAGGACAAGTCAAAAAGGATCTCACTAGAAAGGATGTGTCATAATTAAGCAGAAACTAAACAACGCTAGACAAAGATCATGTACCTAGTCTATCATTATCATCAGATGGCCATATCTTAAAGATTTAATGCTGTCATATATTTTATCTTCCTGTAGACCAAGGATTTTTTTTATATTTACTATCTCTTTATTCTCCATTTGTTGGTGAGTGGTAGCTTCCCTGACATTGAGCAGCTTACCTCTGAGAGGAAACATGCCATAATAATATTGACCAACAATAGATATTCCTGCCACCTGATAGGATAAAGATAACTAAAATAAAAAAAATTTAATTGGAAAGTGATGTCGAAACATGTCACAATACTACTAAATTCAGTATTCACATTTCCCTGATTCAAGGCACAAACACTTACAGCAAGAGCCTTGGCTGAGTCACCCTTTGTTAATATTAAAGTACATTGATCAGAATTCTTCCCCCCTGCTTGATTTGCATCATCAAGTTTGGGAACATCAATTAATTTCCCCTTCTTGGTTCCATCAGTTTTCTTAAGATCTTTTTTTTGTTTAAACTTTTCCACTTCACTCATCAGGTCAAACAAAGTTACAAAGCTCATCTTAGACCCTAGCATTGCAAAAATTACATGTACTCAGAAATGATACATCTTAGACACCACACCTTTATTTATTGACATGGGATGCAAATGCGAAACAATGAAAATTACTATAAATTTATAACAGCAAATTGTATCAGAATAAAAAACAGAATAACAAATATGAATTAAAATGAATTATACTTACAATCAACATGGAAACCGAACGTTGATTCGAGAAAATTATTTTCTTCCACGAGTGTTGCCTTGGTTGTAACAATTGGTAAATTTTTGAACGGAAGGCCCGTAAACCGATGGATGTCATTTGCTTCGATACTAAATTGGAAAATTCGGCCATCGTTCAGAGTCACATAAAAAATGCCGTCCTCTGAATTGTAGGATGACAGAAGGTAATTCAAAATATCCAGATCTGTTTTGAAATAGGGAATATTAATGAGCCCTGTAAATTCACACGCATCCATCAAATCTTTATATTCTGAAGACATCTTTAAAACAGTATGGATGTGAGGGCATAAGGGATTCATGTAGTTGATCTTGGAAATCGATTGAATTGGATTCTCTTGATTTTTGTTACTAAAATTGCAGTTGGGAAGCATTGAGACCTGTAAAAATTCAAGAGCTGGAAGGTGAAAATGAGAAAATGACCGGTTGAAGGGTATTTATAGGCTAAATCAGGCATCAATGGCTTCAATTGATGCGTGCCAAAGGTCTTAGCTGACGCGCAACAATAGTCCTAGCTGACGTGCATCAATAGGATCCAGCGACGTGCGTCAATAAGAGAAAGCGACGCGCGTCAATAAGATCCAGTGACACGTGACAATAGGATTTAGCGACGCGCGTCAATAGGAGCCAGTGACGTGCGTCAATAGAATCCAGTGACACGCGTCAATATGAGTCAGCGACGTGCGTCAATAGGAGCCAGTGACGTGCGTCAAAAAGAGCCAGTGAAGCACGTCAATAGGTGCCAGTGACGTGCGTCAATAGCAGCCAGTGACGTGCGTCGGTCAAGACCATTGACATTCCATTGATGCGCGTTAGGAGTGATGAGTGACTAGATGGATCTCTTTATGCACAAAGAAAGCCTGAGACTACCAAATAATTGATTTCTTATCCAAAATTTAATGGAATTCGAAGTTTTCACCTCTTTTGCACTAGAGGAAATTCCCTTCATGTTTGCAATGCAGCCAATTGAGATGAAGCCTTCAAATTTATCCCCAGACCAAAGAAAAAAATAGTGATTGGTGTGTACTAGATGATGATAGGGTCTTGTAAGGTACCAGTAAGGCACTCTTGACAAAATTTACACAATGTTACCTTTTTAAGATGATCCAACCTTGCACAGAGAACTTTATGTTGAGCTGTAAAAAAAAATTCAATATTTGAGACACTTCATTTTATTAATTGTACTTCAAGAAGATCATGATTAATCAATTCAAGGCATAGAAATGGGGGAGCTTCAAGAAAATTGTCTTCAAACATACACTTGAACATTGTATCTTCAGCAAAGGAAAACAAAACAAGGTGGTAGCAGGAATTTTATACTTTGATACTCATTGCAAGGGTCAACCAAGTATTTCATCAGCTCAACAATGATAATTAGAAGAAAGTAAAAACAACTTTCCATTACACACAACAATTTTGATCACTTTACCCTTATTGTATCTTTCAAACCTCATACTTGTGCCTGAATATCCTTACATAGGATGAGATGAATCTACTAAAGGATCAAAGATTTCAAGTTCATTCTTGTAACTAATATGATATGTAAACAACCTTATTGAGCTATGATCATATGCACCACCTTAAAAATTTGAAAAAAAAAGAGAAACATATTTTAATTCAACCACTCCAAGAAGCAGTCCTGAAGATAGAATCTCAAGATGTGAATCCTATACAACATATTTTGATACTGATCCATTTTCCCCAAAACATTTTACAATATCTCAAGATGTGAATCCTCTACAAAAATAACTTCTTTGATTTATCTGAAGAAGGCACTGTATTTTTTCTTGGATGCTAAGAAGACAGGTTGTTTAGTTTACATTTCTAAGCGATCCAGTTTTATAAAAACTTGAATAATTTTAAATACTCATTTCAAAATCTGATTAAATTTGGCATGAAGCACTAAAAGACACTCCTATACACATTTCATGTTTTGGTTAACCATGGGTTTTCCTAAATATGTTACAGGTCTATATACTAAAAATGTCAGGCAATTCACCCATCTATCTACTAATCCATTTCTCGTGTTGGGTTTTTTTAAAACATAGATCTAGCTCATTACCAGTGGTAGTGATGATTTCAACTTTAAGCAGGTATCTTTTTCCCCTTAATCTTATTGTTTGTTACTATTCATTTTTTCAGCTCTGGTTTTCATTAAAGATGTTACAGGTCTATATACTAAAAATGTCAGGCAATTCACCCATCTATCTACTAATCCATTTCTCGTGTTGGGTTTTTTTGAAACATAGATATAGCTCATTACCAGTGGCAGTGATGATTTCAACTTTAAGGAGGTATCTTTTTCCCCTTAATCTTATTGTTTGTTACTATTCATTTTTTTCAGCTCTGGTTATCATTAAAGATGTTACAGGTCTATGTATTTACATTTAGTTAAATAAAATCTTTTATTTTTTGAAAACGTGGGTTGACATCCATCCGAGGAAGTTGTTACTTCTCAGGACTGACAATGTCAGGCAACTCACCCATCTATCTACTAATCCATTTTTTATGTTGAATTTTTTTAAGACAAAGATCTAGCACATTACCGGGGATGATTTCAATTTTAAATAGGTATCTTCTTCAACATAATCTTATTGTTTGTTACTTTACATTTTTTTAGCTCTTGTTATCATTTATTTAAAGATATTGTTGGTCTATATATTTAAAGATGTTGCTGGCACTTCTCAGGACTGACAATGTCAGGCAACTCACCCCTCTATCTACAATGTCAGGTAAAACAAAAATCTAGCATGTTACCCTTGATGATTTCACAGTAATCTAATACGCAAGAGGTAAGCTAAACCCTATCATATTTGTAATTATGTTTAATTTCTTACCAGTGATGATTCTTTCTTGATTTCTTAGAATTATATTTAATTTATTTTTTATATGTGCAAAATCCTTTGATATATTTTTTTAATTGCGGGATAAACAATACATTATACTATTATAAATATAAGTCCTAACACTCTTCCTAAAATTCCCTGCTTTGTCATAGATCCATCACTTCTTCAGATTTCTCCATGAAGAAATAGATCTATTTTTAGACTTATAATGATCATCCTCTAACACGAAGTTATTCAAACTCAATTCTAATGCTATCTTCCATATCCTATATTCTACCACTCAAATCTACACTAATCAAAACTATTTAAATCAAAATGCTGAATTTGTTCACTGAGAAAGCATTAATTTGATACTACATATTGGGATTTTTAGAAATCATGAATGTAATAAACTAAACCAAAGAAAAAAATTAGATCTAAATGGAAGAATGAAATGCGCAAGGGAACTTGACGGAGTCTTTATCTAATAAAAATCCTTTCTAGTAATAAAAACTGACTAGAACATTGATAATTCTATTAATTCAAACTATCCTGCAAATGTAGTGTGCCTTCTTCAAGGCTCTATATAAATACTTACACACATAGTTTACTATGATCTAGTTTACAACCTTCAATATTTTCTTACACACTCAAAATTATTCCAACTTATAGCCTCCCATTTCTAATCCACAATTATTCTTCACCCTTATCAAATATAAAAAATGATAGGATTCTTCAACCTATGAACTTGATCTATACAGACTAATCTTCATGATAAAAACCTTATATGTTTTACATTAAACTTCAAAGTTCTATATCGAGCTTGACCTATCTTTTAATCACATGGTTATTCCAACTTTGGTTAATCTAGCCTCCATAACCTTGACTATTTACAGCAACTTGTCAATCTACTCTACACAAAACAATATCCATGATAAAAAAACCATATCTTTTAAACCATGGTCTTGATTATTTCCCAAGCTCTAATTCTTATGGCCTGGAATTTAACTATTTCATAATTGGCTAATCTAGCCTCCACATCAATGATTGTTTCCAGCAAAACGTTATTTTCTGACAAATGGTCTTGACTATTTTGGATGTCAAACAACCTCTCTAATGAGAGATTATGCACTTATATAGAGGTGAATCTCTTTAAAATAGAATTTTCCTACACCATAATTCTATTAAGGAGAAATCCTAAAGATCTGTTTCAGATCTTAGTTGCTATTTTTTCCCAAAAACATAAATTTCAAGATAATTAAAGTCCCACAAGATATTTAGGCACTACATTTTACATTATACACATTAAATTGATCATCGTCTTTCATCATCATCTATCATTAATTATCAATTATCATCATTCATCATCTACATCCACATACAATTCATGACAATGCAAGTAAACAAGAAACATACATATAATTCATGATAATCACCATCTAATGCAATTAAAATTAAAGACTTTATATAAATCCATATAATTAAATTCAAATACCATAGTACATACTCAATAGTAGAAGTTTTCAAATTCAATATTTAAATTTTCCTCAATAATAAAAGTTTCTAATTTTCAAAACCCTCTTTTTCTTTATACAATTCTACTCTGCTCTCTTCCCCAACAGCTTCTTCCACTGTGGTTGTACCTCTTTCCCCAACACCAGAAATAACCCCTGAACTTATAAGATCTTCTGCAGCACTGTCCAGATTTTTAAAAATTCTTTCTTCTTGATTTGTTGCATCTCCATGCGACAAAAAATTTGGATCAACTGCTGCTTTAGCTTTGAATAATATGTCAGGGTCGAAACCATGCTCTTTAATTATCCGCTTTAGTGTATTGTTTTGTTTGTTAACCAAAACAATTTTTTGCTGCGGATAAGTTGTTCTTTACTGTTTCCAAGTGAACTTGAAAAACCTTCGCTTGACTCTTCAAATTTTCATATTTCAACTGCACAAAAGAGTAATGTCAATTCAAAATATTACTAAAAAATGAAAATTTCAAATTAACAAGAATGATTTTTTGAATGTAATAGTACTTACAACCTCTCTATCTCTTTCGACATTTGCGATTGCTACCAAATCCTTGTCCTTGGACCTTTTGTTAAAATATGCCTGGGCCTCGGCACTAATATTTTCCAATTTGTTTAATGCCTTATCTAAAATTTTGTCTTTATAGTTGTTGTTAAACGTGACAGTCCCACTTCTTACTTGGGTAAGTAAGGAATCCATCTTCGCAGGTTGATTCTGGACTGCAGCATATAAACTATCCCGTTGCCAATAATTTTCATAACGACTAATAATATCATTGATAAGAAATTTAGCCCTTCTCTCCCATTCTATAAGCTGTTGGATATGAGGAAGAATAAACTCACTGACATGGGATTGACAATCATAACCAATTAAGTTCTCCAAAGGAAAACATGGCAACTGTTCACTATCTGAATCTGATGCAGACGATCTTGCTGGAGAAGTATGGGGGCTTTCACCAAGATCAACTGCTCCTTGTTTCTGCCTTTGGGTGGGCTGATCCTGTTTTTGAAAAAATTAATCAAGATTTAGATAAATAAATTTAAATCAGAATGTAATTCAAAATTGTAAAGCATATTAAAATTGAAATTTGAAGTATACTTGTTGGCCTTGAATCATCTCGCGGGTATCAAAAAAACCAGTTGGGTCATTGCTATTAATGCCCAAATAATATTCATCTAAATTTATATTGTTCAAAATAGATATTCCCGTTGCATTGGGCAAGCCACCAAGTGAGAGAGTTGGAATTCAAAACGAGGAGGCAAGGTTTAGTGTCCCACTAGGGGCCGGAGAAAAAGGCATGCGTTTACCAATGTTCTTTTTCATTGTTCCTGTGGTTGGCATTTTAAAAATTAATGGTTGAGTGGGTGTCGGTGCCATGGTTTGATCATGACTGACATGTGCTGAAAAGTACAAGAAAAAAATGAAAAATATTAAAACAATTCATAAAGTCAAAACTACGAAATTAAATGTACTATAGAAAAGTTGTACCTTGTTGTCGAGGGGTTGTTTTTCTCGGTGCTACGGGTGGCCTTGTAGGAGTTGTACTTAGTGGCTGTTCAGAAGATATGAATGCATCCGACTGTATGGAGTGAGTTGGGGAAGAAGGTTCCAAATTCCCTGTAATTCATCAATATTAAATGTTGTCAATTCATTTGGTTAAAATTTAAATTGAAAAATAAATATGCAACTTTGGAATTTGTAAATAATATATGAGAATGTATTACTTCTCTGGCATTTAACGAGTTCAAACTGTTGAGGGTTTGGAGAGGAGTGAGCTTCCATTTCAGATTGGGAGTCCCCTGAAGCCTCCGTGTGTTGTTGGCCTCTTCCTCTTGATAACGCCTTTTTTCGGGGAAGGGCTTCAAGATATCTTCTCTGCAAAACATTAAAATTTAAGTTTTAATAACTGTGCACTGTAATGTCAAAAATTGAAATACAATTACAAACTAAATAGTTTATTCCTGTTGTTCTTCAAATGGAATTGAGAATTTCATCAAAGCCTCATCAGAGCAAGTAGGAATTTGTTTATCTTTTAAATTTAAAATTGCCTCATAGTAGAAGCAGAGGAGATAGTTTGTTGAATAAATGAAAGGTTTATCTGAGAGTTTTGAATTTGTTATGTCAGTTCTTTTTTTTTTGGATAGATATGTGCACCAATCGAATTTTTGTTTTGCGATAGTGGCACAAATGTATGCAATGGCCCAATTTGGTATATCTGTTTGGTGACCCTGCAAAACAATTCTGGATTGAAAAAATGAAATAAGTGCAACAAGAAAGTGGTGTGCAATTGATTGTGTATCCACACCACGCCTGGATTTATTGACATGGGCTGCAAATGCGAAACAATGAAAATTACTATAAATTTATAACAGAAAATTGTATCAGAATAAAAAACAGAATAAAAAATATGAATTAAAAAGAATTATACTTACAATCAACATGGAAACCGAATGTTGATTCGAGAAATTTCTTGTCTTCTTCCAAGAGTGTTGCCTTGGTTGTAACAATTGGTAAATTTCTGAATGGAAGGCCCGTAAACCGATGGATGTCATTTTCTTCGATAGTGAATTGGAACATTTGGCCATCATTCAGAGTCACATAAAAAATACTGTCCTCTGAATTGTAGGATGACAGAAGGTAATTCAAAATATCCAGATCTGTTTCGAAATGGGGCATATTAATGAGCCCTGTAAATTCACACTCTTCCATCAAATCTTGATATTCTGAAGACATCTTTAAAGCCGTATGGATGTGAGGGCATAAGGGATTCCTATAGTTGATCTTGGAAATCGATTGAGTTGGATTCTCTTGATTTTCTTGTTGAACTTGCAATTGGGAAGCATGTGAAGTCGACATTATAGTTGTACTTGTGTCTTTGACAACGATTTAGACCTGCAAAAATTCAAGAACGAGAAAATGAAAATGAGAAAATGAGCGGCAGAAGGGTATTTATAAGCTAAATAGGGTGTCACTTGCCCCTATTTACTCGCATCATTTGCTCCTACTGACGCGCGTCACTAGCTCCTATTAACACACGTCAGCTAGGACTATTGTCACGCGTCAGCTAAGACCTTTGACACACGACACTGGCTCCTAGTGACGCACGACACTGTCCCCTACTGACGCGCGTCACTTCCTCCTATTGACGCGCGTCTCTGGCTCCTACTGACGTGCATCACTGGATCTTATTGACGTGCGTCAGCTAGGAAAATTGTCACTCGTCAGCTAAGACCTTTGACACGCGTCAACAGGATCCAGTGACGCACGTCAATAGAAGACAATGACGCACGTCATTAGGGGATAGTGTCACACATCAATAGGAGCCAGTGACGCGCATCAATATACTCTAGTGACGTGTGACAGTAGGAGACAGTGTCGCATGTCATTACGAGCTAGTGTCGTGCACCATTCGGAGCCAGCGTTGTGCGTCATTAGGAACTAGTGGCGCGCCAGTGATGCACGTCAGTATAGACCATTGACACGTGTCAGGAGTGGTTATTGACATCTTGTTGTCACATGTCACTGATGGAGCCATGAAAAACTAGGAAAATTTTTTTTTTGGAATACTGTCAAATTTTCCTTTCGCTGAAACTGGTTACGGGGATATTCGCCAGGTATTTTCCACCTACAATTTTATAGGGGTGTCTTAAAATGAACCCTGTTCTATCCTATCTGCTCATCTTTTTCACATTTATGATTATTCTATTTATGTCTTAAGTTGGGGCACCTTTTCATCCTTGTTCTGGTCAATGCATATAACTCAATTCTTGTCCTTCTCATTCCCTGTGCTGGGGCATCATTATCTTCATCTTTGTCCCTTTTACAGACGCATGATTTTTTTGTAAGATTCCTCACAGACAAAGGACTATGCACATCTTTCACATTCAGTTACACATATTTTGATGTTTTCTTATGACCCATTTGTCATCTTGGTTTACATCCATACTGCAGTAGTTTTCACCCACTCACTGGTCTGTAGAATGTTGTCATCTGTCTCTATTGAGACCATAATTGTCCTCTACCGATGTGATATTGGAGTCACCGCCATAATTTTTTTATTTATTGCGATCCTTTTTTGCCTGAGGAATCTTTCCTTTGGTCATGTCTTCATCCATCCTTGGACACATCTTTCATCTAACCCTTTTTGTTTTTGTCTTGTGGCTTGCTATCGAAACCTACTCAACAAAAAGGGGAAAATATAAACACCTATTTTCGGTATAGCGCCCCTCCATCATCTCACATTCATCCAATTTCCATTCTCACATATCTTTCTCTTAAATTAAATAAAATATTATTTATTTTCTCACATTATTTGATTAACTATCAAATGGGCTCCATGTAGACCCATTTGATAATTCAATTTTTGACATATCCCCATCCTTCAAAAATTATTTAATTCATGGGTAATAATACACTCATCCGACACCTTCTTTTTAAAATGGAATCTTTATCTCACCCACCATGTCAATCATGCTCCCCAATCCATTTAATAATTCAAACCTTGGTCCCCGCGTGATCACATCATATCCCTAACTCAGGCTACTTTACTCAACCCTAGATATCATTTAACCTGCAATTTAACCTCACATCCAATCTATACATATGGATTTTTCCCCATATTTCGAGGACCCTGGACAAAAGACTTAGAAAAGAACCAATGACTGAAGAAAAGAAGAAGAGAAGAAAGATATTAATTAATTTATGCCAGTTTAAGGAATAAATATTTTCCATGGTTCATTAACTTGCCATCTTGATACCCGGTTCATCTCCATAACAAATCACAAGCTAAGTTCCCTCGTTATTTTAGTTATTTTTCATTTTATATTCCATTACTACTGTTCATGATCTATTATTATCTTGTTTGACATGGAGGTTGACATCCTTCAAGGGAGTTAAAATCCTCTTAGAACCGACACTGTCTGCTAAACCCTTACATATTGTGATCTAATCTAATCTGTTTCAGTTTTGCAGATCTAGCTTCTGTGTATTATACATCTATCTTATTTTCGCCCGTATCATCCATCGACATCTCTAAGGTACTAAGTCCTTGTATACTCGATGTTGTTTAGTGTTTCTTAATTACTCGTACAATCATATGGACAGGAAGCTAGAAATGCATATCAATAATGAGGATGTTAAAGGAGTTAGGAGGTTATATGGTTAGGATTAAAATGGGTTAAGATGGGTTATAGGTGGTTAGGGAGGTTTAGGATAGGTAAATGAGATTTATGAGGAGCTAGAATGTGATTTTACAGGGGTGAATCATGGTTTAGGTTAATGAGATAGGTTTTAGAATTTTTGAATGAGGATGTGAGGAATGTAGTCAAGAAATAGGTGTCTACATGAATATTTAGTTATAATTTTTATTTAACTTACATTGGAGTTGTTGATTTCTATTAAATATTTTCTCACTGTTACACTTCATGATATATGTTTTGATATATTGGCTCCTACTATTTAACTTATTAAGTTATATGTTTTGTTTTCTTATTTTTTTAAATTAGTCCATCCTAATAGGGTGTATTTGTATTTTTTTCTATTTTCCCACTATCTATTTTTTCCCCCTTTCTTTTCATTACAAATAGGAATGAAAAATTATAAAAGAAGTGCAAAGCACCGACTCCATTACAGTAACAATAAAAAGGAAATAAATGAATGTCGTCGTCATATAATGAACACTAAGCACCAAAAATTAAACATACTTTATGCCACATCCTCAAATCAACATGAGGGGTCTTTCTAGCCACATATACCAAACCCCACTAATTTCCAAGATGCCCAAAAATTGTTTCTTATTTATTATATTATTAAATTGATTAGATTAGTGAGTGAAATACACTACAATGATATGAGGGGAGCTACATGAGGTTATTCTAATTAATCAACTTCCAACATTGATTATGTAATATCATAAAAACACATTAATTCTTGCAAATATTGTATATAATATGCTATGAGCTCAAAAAAATAAGAGAATGAGTGCACTTAGCTGATTACAGATGGATCTGGGAAGTATTAGGTATGTAGACTTCTGGAACTGGGAGATTTGAACATGTATGTGCTTTGTTTCTAGAATTGTAGCTAGAAAATGACCTGGTTCAAGACCATGTAGATATGTCAGAACCATTCACATGATTTTGCACATGCTATATGGTTTTGACCCAACTCTAAATCATGCTTTGTAACTTTATGAGACTGTCACCTACCTAGAAATTTCTGTTGTTATTGAACCATAGTTGTCACTCATTTTGGAAAGCCCTTTGAATATTATGAGTAATATCTCAAACACTATCCGTGGGTAGGAGATCCTGTAAAATAAACATGAATTTCTTTGAAGTTAAATCCTTATATCGTCGGTGTCTATACTATAGACACAAAATCACACACTTATTATGTACATTGTAAACAAGGAAAAATCATAGTAATGGAAAGATAAACAAACACAATACAAACCTCAGTAAGGTTGTAGAAAATTTGTTTGTGAACCTTGTAAATGGATGTGGGTGCTCTTGAATGTTCTCCAAACTTTGGATGTAATTTCTACGAGTAGTTGGAAAGCTTCAGAATGAAAATTGATAGATTTTACTTGCAAACAATTCAGGAGAATTTGGGATAAGAAAATCCTACATTTTATAGAGGCAAAAATGGTTGGAAGTTGGTTGAATATTGTTGAATGCACATGCGAAAAATAACATTGGAGGAGGTTACAATAGTTTTGAGGCATTTAGGGGTAGTAATGAAATTAATCACAGAAGTTGCATCCAGAAAGGTGGTTGTATGTGTGATTCAATTGCCCCCACCTTTCTAGGATTCTAGAAGTGTAGTTAACTAGGATGAGGACGTAGAGTCTAAGTGGAGTCTAAGTGGTTGTTGACTGAAATAGGTGGAATTAAATAACTAAATTTAATTAGTATTTACTTGTGATGATATAATTATCCATTTAAATAAATAAATATTTAATTATATTAGCTAGAAGGTATTAGGAATTAATTTAATCAATTCCAAGAGAATGGTATAATTTAATTAATTTAATTGTGAGCAGATAATTAACCATTTAAATAAATAAATATTTAATTATATTAGCTAAGAGGGTGTAGGAATTAATTTAATTAATTGTAAAGGCATGTTAGAATTAAATTATTTAATTCTAATAGGTAGGAATATAGCTTAGGTAATATAATTGATTTTAATTAGTTCTAAAGGGGAATATTTCAATGATGGAATTTAGTTAATTAATTCCAAAGGGATCTACTGTGGTGTGATAGAATTAATTTAATTAATTCTCATTGGATAGAAGTGGGATATAAATATGTATGTATTTTTAGGGTGTCTACATTTTCCCCTCTTTAAAGTGTTATTGCAAAGTAATCGTGCTTTAAAGATAGTACATGCATGCAGATCAATGAGCGGAAATCTATAAAGCATTTGGATGCCCCAATGAGTAGGAAGTGGTGAAGCATTAAGATTCCCCAGTGAGTAATGAAGCATTAGGATTCACCAGTAATTAGAATGGTAGAGGAATTTCCCCTCAAGTGGGTGGGTGACGCTGCAAAGCGGTGGACAACCGCTTAATAGGAAGGAAAACAAGGGATTAGAAAAAATATGGGAAAGGATTGTGCTCATAGCATAAGTGTTATTTGGAGAATAATTTTAGAGAAACCTTTTTTTTTTTTTGCACAATAGAGTTGTTACCATGATTATGAAAGAATCGAGATGGTTAACCCAGATGTGCGTAAACAAACACACACATCAAAGAAAATATAAAAAAGGAAATCAAACCCAATATACAAAGTAGGTTTCGGCATCAAGATTATAAAGGAACCAACATGTAATCACACTACTTGTAAGTGGTCCAAAAAAAAGTAAACATCAACAATGCAACACAAAGTTGAAAAAGAAGACAATCAGATATGCCCCTAATGTGTGTCACAATGATGATTAAGTAGATGACAAATGCTCCCAAGTGGGAATAAGGATTAGACTGGAAGATTGCGGAGTTATACTTAGATGACTCCTTATGACACTCTTGTTAGATCCATTGTGCAAATGATAAAAGTTAAAATTTCTCCAAATGAAGTTATATCGTGAAGGAAAAATGATTTTGTGACTTTCCTGAAGCAGAGTTAACATATCATGAAAAGGGAAGGAAGTGATAGTTGTAAGATCAGAACAATCAGTAGGGTAATAGATAAAGGTATGACGTTTATCAAGATTGTATTGAGATGTTGAATGATTCACTTTAAGGCTTTTCCAATTGCATGATTTCTATGATAAGTGAATGTTTGTTTGAAAGGGGGTTCACTTAGTAATTTTATGATTTAGCACGTTTGTTCAAAGGGTATTGAAGAATACCCTTAATGTTAGTTTTTTGGATTTCTAATTATCATTTGATAATACCCCCCTCCTGTTGAGATAATTAGAATGCAAAAAACCCACTATTTTTCCATGTACCTTACAAACCCATTTTTCCATTACAATTTTATTTACAATCCTTTTTATGGCTACCCTAAGTAAACCAGGAAGAAAAAACTGTTAGGTTGTGGAGCCTGTTTTCATGTGTGAAAGTGTTGAAGACTGTACACTAAGAGTACTGTACATGTTTTCCATGTAAATTATTATTTTTAGGCGTAACATGTCTTTTGGCTCTCGAAAGATATTGCACCCGAAATATCAGGAAACGATGATTTTCAATTACATTAATGGGCGAGTTTAATCATTGACCCATAGGTATTCAAATAATTACGATGGTGAAATAATATCCCATGGTTACGTTGAAAAGAATACCCAATCCTAGTTTTGTACAATATTACTATTTTCTTTATTAAGCAGTTGTCCTATTTGATATGGTCCTTATGCATAAAGATATTATAATTCAACTTCATGCAAATACTCCTTATGCAATATGTAAGTATTTGAATTTAAAAAGCTAGTGGTCAAATATCTGTTTAATAGTAAAATCAACCCCTCCTCTGAGTCCCACCTCTCTAGCCTACCCTCAATACTTAGATTCTGGGTATTAGTAAATTGAGAGACCCTAGTGGCCCCTAATGTCTACCGATATATTGAATTTGATGTTATCAATTTTAATTATCTCAATTTATGAATGTACATGCTAGGATATTGCCTAGCTAACGAACCCCTCATAGATTGTTCATAAAATTTGTAATTTTTTAATTGATTTTTTTGAAATATTTTATTATTTTTTATTTTTACGTGTTTTGGAAAGATTTCAAGTACATATTAGTTTCTAGCTATTGAAGATTCTGTGAGGGATTATTCTGCATATTTTATCTCTTATTTCCTAGGAGGAAAAAACAACACATGAAAGCAAAAAGTAAGTAAGAAACAAACATTCAAAAAAACCAAATATGAACAGGAAGGAACAACACCAGAGTTATATGTGAACTATGATGCAATTAAAGTTCCTGTAATTGGTCAACGGTAAAGAAAAACAAAGTACAACAAATAATAATAAACTGAAATAAGAAAAATCATCATCACAATGTTGAAAAACTATAATAGTACAACACAACGTGCAGAAACACCATCTATTGATACTCTGAATGTGTTCCAAATTGAATAGAACTAGACATATTTGAATGCCCCCAAGTGATATCTTGGCACGTGCAATGATTGGATCAAGACGAAGAGTAGAGTGATACTTAGATACTCCAAAAGATACTCTTATCAGATCCCATTGAAGTTTTATCGGTATTGGATTAAAATGTAAAATCCAAATGTTCCCCAAGGAAAGGTATATTAAGAAAGGGTAAATCATTACCTCAAGCATAGATATACACCATGGGAAATAAATATGAATATCAAAAGATGATCTGGAATGATCATGAGGAGCGTTTTCAAATGGAAAAATTCTTGGACTGTGTTATACAGTTACTAAAAAGTGGTCAAACATTATCTGAATATTTTTATTGTGACAATTTGAAACTAGTTTTAGAGTTTTGGACAATTTTATATTATTTTTGTTTTTGTGAACAATTTTACACTTTTTCAAGTTTTGTGAGATATTTTTGAATTTTTTGTAATTGTAAAACTTGGTAAAAAGGTACGCCACTTGAAAGAAAATGAAAATAATTAAAATCATTCCATTCCATTGGCAGAAATGTAGATGATAAAATGATGGGTTGTTTCACTCTGCTCGTGGCTCCACACAACTAGGAAGATGCAATGGCTCATCATTGAGAGCCAAGAAGGACATGAAAATGAGATGAATAGTGATATGAAAGGTGAAGAGAAAGGATGTGATGACACAAGTTGTAACAATGATCCATGTAAGAAGAATGTAACTCATATTTGGTTAAGATTAGCTGACCGATTCCAAGATGAATTCACTTTATAGTTTTTGACTCAACTTAGATCCATATATGGCCTATAGATTGAAAAAATCTGGTTGAAGGACTTGTTATCTCTCTTTAGCATGAGAAACTAAATTAATTCTGGGTATTTTATTTGATTAAGCACTTTGATTAAGATTTCATAAAGGCTTTATTGACTAATTATTTATGGATTTTTGTGAAGGACCCCCTACAAGTTTCCCCATGCCATCCGTAAAAGGAAAGGTCTCAACACCAAAGACAAAATTTAGGTGAGGAAGGGATTTCTCCATTCCCAGTCTCATACTATCAGTAAGAAGTATGGGCTTATAACCAAATACTGTGAAGGACAAAAGGTGTATTGATTTTATAATTTTTTTGTATTTTTTTGATTGATTTAATTTTCCTTGTATGTTGATAGCATGCTTGTTGGGAAGAAACATTCTGCCCCCGAGTCTCAGCATCATGCGACTAGTAAGATGTAAGGGTTAAACACTGTAGATTTAGATGGGCAGTCAAAAAGGACTGGGTAAAGAAGTTTATTGCTTTCTGTTAAAGAAAGATATTATTTGGAAGGAGGAGTTTCCATCAATAAGCTTTGAGACAAAAACCGTAGGTAAAAATATCTGAAATACTAGAAACCATAAGAAATATTAGACACACAACGTTCAATAAGAACAAGGTTAACATGTGTCAAAATAGGTGAAGAAAATGAATAAATGATAATGCTATGATTAAGATATCTGCTAATAGATGGAATGCTTAGCATTATTTTTACGCACTTTTCCATTTCTGATTGGAAAAAAAATGCTTTAATACAGAGTTTTAGTATCTTTTTTTTTCTTTTTGAGTTTTTTGGATGTTTGAGAATGAGAATTCGAAATGGAATTATCAAGAAAAAATGTCCATGTTTATTGAAGTTGAATGGTCTTGAGATATAAGACTTGTGTAGATGAAATCCAAGTCAAGAGAGGGAATCAAAAGATTTGATAAGTCCTGAAATACGAGACTTGGGAAGACAGGGTCCAAGTCAAAGGAGTGAATCCAAATATTCAATAATTCATGTAATATGAGACTTGGGTAGACATGAGCCAAGTCAAAGAAGTAAATCTGAAGATTTGATAATTCCTGCAATACAAGACTTGGGTAGACATGAACCAAGTCAAAGGAGTGAATCCAAATATTTGATAAGTCCCTATAATATGAGAATTGGGAAGACATGAGCCAAGTCAAAGGATTGAATCCTAAGATTGAATAAGTCCTAAAATACAATACTTGGGAGGATAGGTTCCAAGTCAAAGGATGTGTGATTAGTTAATTCTTTGATGAGATCAAAGGACCTATGTGATGTTAGAAGAAGATTGTCAATGTAAGGAATATGTTGAGATTCATATTCACATGTGAATGAAAGAGTGTGAGGAAAGAAGGATGGATCTCTATATGTATACTCCGGGTTCCTTAGATATCTTACAGAGGAAATATTCAATGTTACTCCTTCTAGGTTGTGAATTAATTGATTCGACAAAAGATTTGTAATTGACGCTTGAAAAGGTTGTATAAGAAATATTCTTGGGTATGCGTACCTCATAAAGTGTGCTCATGTAGATATCTTGACAAGTAAGAGTCTTCGTTAATGAGATGCCTGAAATATTAATTAGTTGAGGTGTAACAGGCACAAAAGGCTGCATTGCTGCAAGTGTTCAAGCTTGTTGTGGTTGCATTTCGAAAAAACGACTAGAAATGTTAGGTGTAGGAAATGTAATGGAAAGAATAGAATCAAGCTCAATGGTGCTTGATGATGTACCCTCTTTTGTAATGTCAAGGGTTGAAAGAGAGTCTTGAAGAAAATTAAATCTCTCGTTAGGTGTTAGAATATTTTCTGAAACAGGTTCAATGTCTGTTTGGACTATAGGAAGAAAATATATAGAAGATATGGATTGGATGGAAGGGAGAGATACTTGAATTTCATCATGATCTCATTGAATGTTAGTATGTACAAAAGTGGGGAAAATAGACAAATCTTCAATAGAAGTGGAAATTGACGTGTCTTTGGTTATGAGATCTTTGTTTTCAAGCTCTACAAAGATATCTTCATCGTCGATTAAGTATTGGACAAAGTTCCTAAAACATACAAATATATTAGTTGAGTGGCTATCAATGTGATGAAAATAAAAATATGTATGAGGTTTTTACCAATATAGATTAGGTTATCCTTCAATCCAAGGTCTTGTAAGAGGATATTTTATCATCCCAACCACTTTGAGTTGATGAAAGACACTAGAGAGACTTCCGTTGAGGGTGTAAACTTACGTTTAACTTTACACAACCTAGTATATTCACTAGGTTGTATGATTATATTTTTTTATTGATTATTCATGTATATTAGGCATATTATGATTATCCATGACACCAACAATGGTGATACTGAGATTTTCCACAAACGTACCAAGATTCATCATGAGAAGTTCTAATATGGTGATTATTACGAGTGAGATTGAAAGAAAAATGTTTGACGAACTTCTCTAAGAGGTCGATGAAGGTGGTGAAAAAATCCCTTTGGAAGGTGTAAGAACCAATCTAAAGCTTGCCCACCTATACTTATAGGAAAAAGGCATAAGAGAAAGCTATCATTATATGCAACTTCGTGGCATACTATGGAAAACTCTTTGATATGTTGTCTCAGATCAATTTTTCCCTTGTATTTGTCGAATTTGGGGTGTCTTGAAAGAGCGTGGGAAGAGCATGCATAATATTTCCATGTTAAAAAGGGTATGGACACAATTCATCAAAATTGAATTGTTTGCATTGTTTTTGCATACCCACAATGATGTCTTTAATCATTTTTCATTTTTGGGAAAAATATGAATTGTATAAATCCACCACTGTAATGAAAAATGAGGGAGAGTGAAGAAATGTAAGATGAATAACTCAACCCTTAGAAAAGTGAATGATAATATGGAAACGATGAAAAAGTTTGAAAAGCTCGACACTTAGCAACGTGAATGCTAAGATGGAAGCAACAAAAAAGGTTTGAAAATATTGAATCCTAGAAAAGTGAATGCTAAGATGGAAGAGGGAAGAAGATGGGAAAATCTTGACCTTAGCAAAATGAATACGAAAAGGGTTAGTGGATTACTTCAACAAATCTATAAACAAAATGTGAGAAAAGGTCTAAGTTTAAAGTCTAAGAATCAAATAGGTTAGATCTCCTATAGGTTGTTGGGACTATAATGAATGTTTCATCATGTGAGAGATAATGAGTGGGAAAATTTGAGTGTGAAGTGTACTCTCTTATCTGATGAATGATTAGCGTTAATGAAATAGTTTGATTTATAACATGGTAACTGGTCCCAAGATCTTTGCCTTAAGAGGTACGAAAAAATGGGTCTAGGCTAGTGAGCAATGTGCTCGAGAATGTAACTTCATGATTTTTTTCCCAGATAGAAACTTACCCTTGTTTATGTTTTGAGGAATAAAAATTAGCTTAATTCATCATTAGTTAATATTTGAATAAATCTAATAAGTTAAAGTATTTAATTCAAATACTTTAAAAGTCTATGTCAATAGGTATTAGTTATCCTTAGTTCATTAGTTAACTAAGTGATAAAGTGTTCTCATGCCTATATTTGTGGGATCATGTTCTATCTTGCATATTTTTGCATTCCCTATAGGATGATTTCCATGAGGGGAAATAGATGGTGAATTAGGGGCAATATGTTATTTCTGCATATTTTCTCAGTCTTAGGTGATTTAGTCTTTCCATATATTGTGGCTATGAGATAAAAGTTTTCCAATATCTATAAATATTATAGATCTCTCATTTTTCTGTAATGCTTGATTTTGATATTAATAAAATACACAAGAACCGTTTTGTTTTGTGTAAAGATTATGTGTAAAATATTGTTTTCAAGTATTCATTGTCAAGACTTTGGTATCAGAGTTGTATTCTGATCTAGAGAGGAGTGTAGGAAGTTTTAGGGAAAACATTAGGGAGATTCTTGGAGAAATTATCCCTGAGTAGGAGGAGCCATAGATTTCCCCCAACCATTTCACATCCCCTACTCAAAATACACACCCCAAATTAGCGGATTGATTTGTGGGACAGCTTAAGAACACATGCTTGGAGTGTAATCACAGGCCCTTGATAAGTTTCCTAAGTATGAAAATCTGTTACAAAAGGTGATATTATTTCATGCTTAATGTTTTTTTTTAAAAATACCTGTACATACAATTTTAATTGGAAATAAAGCATTTAAAGCATATATAAAAAAATATATACAAATATTTTTGTATCTATGGGGACCCAAGGATTTTCAAGCTCCGCACATATCTTGTTACTTCATCTTCTCTTGTACTTTGTATTCTTCACATATCTAGCAAGAGAAGGATTCTACATGCCATGGAATGAAGAAGAAAAGCTATCCGAAGTAAACAACTACATGAGAAGTAAAACTAATAAACCTGGGAGATTACAGTTCACAGTAGCAAGAAATCATTCCTTTCAACAAACTCTTGCAAGTGCTTACATCCATGTAAAGGAAGAATAAAAAAAATGCAATGGAGGACAACAATGAAATTCAATGGTGCAAAAATAAGAGTTTGGAAGAAGGAAGAACAAGTTACCTCCAAGTAAACTATTACCTTCGTAAGCCAAAGAGGAGGAACAATAAATAGAAAAAGGTGCGACCCAAGGGTTATTATAATGTTTAGGAAAAGCGGTTAAACTGCAGTTGTGCCCTAAAATGAAACTACACATGCATGTAAGTGGATTATCTGAGATTCGGTTTTAAAAAAATTGTATTTAATTTTTTTTTCATTTTTGGACGTCGTGAAGAAAATTAGGAGAAATACAATTTCCATTTTTGGAAAGGGGCTTGGAAAGATATTGATTTTGTAATTTAAAAAATCCATAAATTTCAACTGGTACCTCGGATTGAGGTGCCTTTTTTCTATTACAAAGTGTATCTTTTTGTGAGCTACATACGTATTGGTCCATAAAATTTTAATAAGATTTGTCATTTGTAAAAATTGTAACAAATTAGTAGATTTTTGGTATTTCAGAAGATGCCAAAGAGTTTTTCCAACTTGAAAATCTATGGTATATGTTTGCACATTGGCCACAAAGCTATTGTTTTAACATGACCTTTACTGCCAAAACTTCATTGTACATGGCCGAAAAGGAGCCTAAAATAAATAATAATATTTTTTATTTTTTTTTGGGGGGGGGGGGGTGTGCATGCTTTAAGGGGGGAAAATGTTCATTTTTTCTTCTACTGTTTATCACTTTTCATAATGGCCGAAATCTTTCCCCAAAATTCTTTTTATTCTAGATTCTCAACTTTTACGTTCTGATAATTATCTAGCATGGAAAATAAAAATTGGTGCACAACTTGATTTTAGAAAATCTATGATCCATTGTTTCTGGTACATTAACAAGTATCTACAACAGATGTTACACAACAAGCTACATTTGATTGTGCAAATCAAAAAGCTAAAGTTCATATATCTTGCTTAGTGATTTCAAATGAGGTACAACCTCATATTCATGAGACCAAAAAAAACAAAAGAATCTTGGGACAAGTTGAAAAACAATATATGATTCTAAAAATAAGAACACAAGACTTCATCTCCAGAGTCAACTATTGAACATGAAAATGTAACCAATTAAGAAAGTTGAGTTTTTTTTTAGAAGAGTAGAAACTTTGTGTGCATCACTTAAAGCCTTTGGACGAAGAAGTAACTGACACATCACTTGTGCCTATAGTATTGAGATCTCTTCCTCCTTCTTAGCAATAGGATTTTTGTGACCACGATTAAACATAACTGGTCAAACAAAGGAACTTTTGAAGAGTTAGTGAATATGCTAGACAAACAAGAGGAAGCTATTTCACTCAACTACTGAAACTGAAGAGTAGGCACTTGCTTCTAATCAAAAATGGCAAAAAATAGGCTAAGTCTAGTAAACAACTTCATAAACAAGGTAATACTCAACAAATTCAAAAAATCCAACAAAAATGTCTTATTTGTGGTCAGAAAAGGACATGAGTTAAAGAATTGTTGGTACAACACATTCCAACAAGAATCGTCAAGTGGTAAAAATATTGATTACCAACAAACAAAAAATTTGGTCCAACAATAAAATAAACAAGGAAAAATAATATCAAAAGTGGAAGAAGAAACCAACTTAACAAGTAAATGTAGGGCCAAACATGAAGATCAATTTAATGATAATGACCATTTGTACACTGCATAGTCAAATAAAGTGTCCAATTCTACAAGTCAAATTTGGTATGTTGACTCGGGTGTCAACTCGACATTATGACAAGAAAGAAAAATTGGTTCTTTACAATGAGTAAAACACCCACCAAAAATCATGTCTCTTTGGGTGATGATACATCATACAATGTTGAAGGAATTGGTTCTAATTCACTATCACTTGGGCATCATAATTGTAAAAAAAAATATGTTCTTTATGTCCCTGGTTTAACAAAAAAATTTATCTGTGAGTCAATTATTAGATCACAATCTCAAAATTGATTTTGATTGTAAAGGTGGTAAAAATATTTTCCTAATTCGAGATAAGTCACGAAGCTCCAAAATTGTTGCAAAAGCTTCAAATGTGGGAAGAATGTTTCAATTGGATTTTATTCAATGAAATGATCAAGCACTTGTAGCCAAGGATACATCATCATCTCAACTATGGCATCAAATACTTAGACATGTGAGTTTTGGTTATCTTGACACACTTCATCGATACGACATGGTTAGGGGTTTACCACCTCTAAAAAAGGTATAGATAAATGTTAGCATTGTTTTGCAGAAAAATAAAATAGAGCACCATTCAAACATAGTACATTTCAGGCTAAGGAAATACTTGACTTGGTGCATACCGATTTGTGTAGACCAATGAGACCTAGCCACTCTAGGTTTCAATATTTCATGCTCTTTGTTGATGATTTTTCAAGAAAAATTTGGATATACTGTCTTTCTACAAAAGACCAAGCTTTTGAAACTTTCAAGAAGTTCAAATCCCTTGTTGAAATCAGAGTCTAGTATGAAAATAAAAACACTCCACTGTTAGATCAAGGGGAAGAATACACCAGCAATGAGTTCAATGATTTTTTGAAAAGTACATGGAATTCATTACTCAAATGGCTCCTCCTCACACACCACAAAAAAATGGTGTTCTTATTGAAAGGTGAAATTGTACTATCATGGATATGGTACAATGCATGATTGATGGTGTAGGTTTATCAAAAAGGGTAAATTTGGGCTGAAGCAGCTAAAATGGCAGTCTATTTACTAAACAGAGTTCCCACTACAGTTTCTTGATATTAATAACACCTTAGGAAGAGATGGTCATGAGCATAAGCCATATATTTCACACCTTATTTTTATTGTTTCTTGATGTAAATTGAAAAAACAAGTATGCACATTTCTAAGAAACAAATTTTGTAAGTATTGACATAAAATTCATTGAAAAATTTATATTTTTGGGATACAGTGATGAAGCACTTGGCTACAGACTTATGGATCCAAAAACAAGGAGGGTATACACTAGTCGGGATGTTGAGTTCTTTGAGAAGAAAGAAGCAGATGATCCTTCCATATACTCACATGATGAAAAAATCATCCCTATAGTGAAAATAGAGGATGGTAATCACTTTGATGACGACAGTGATGATGGGTAAGATTAATTAAATTCAACCTCCCACAGGAACCACAAAAAGTATGCCTAAATGGTATACAAGTATGATAAGAGATGAAAAATTGGATAATGTCCTTTGACACATCTACCACTGGAATGAGGACTCGCAGTATGGCTTGAAATGAGGTCAATTTGGCCTTAATGGGTAAATTTTTTGAAACTACTGAGCCATTCATCAATTTTAGAAGCACTATAATCTAAACCTTAGAAATATGCTATGGATGTAGAATATAAGTCACTTATGAAAAATAATACATGGACAACTTATAGATCTTCCACCAAGGAAAAAGCCAATTGGATGTAGATGGATCTTCAAAACAAAGTACCAAGGCCATAATAAAATTGATAAACACAAGGCTATAATAGTTGCAAATGGATATGCTCAAAAATAAGGCATTGATTATGAGGAGACGTTTTTCTCCCATAACTAAGATAAAAAAAATTCAGGTTAATATTTTCTCTAGTTACACAATTTGGTTGGAAAATACACCAAATGGATGTGAAAAGTGCCTTTCTTAATGGTGATTTATAGGAAGAAGTTTACATGACTCAACCAGAAGGTTTTTTCATACCATGTAAAGAGGAAAAGGTATGTAAACTCATCAAATCATTATATGGTTTAAATAAGTCTCCTAAGGCATGGTATATTAAAATCGATGAGCCTATCATTCAACATGGATTCAACAAGAGTCCATACGATCCTAATCTCTATCTCAAAAAGTCAAGGGGGGAGATAGTGATCATTGTAGTATATATGTCAACGATCTAGTCATCACTGGAGGATCAATGAGGATGATTGAGTCAACAAAGAAAGATCTAACATGATTAATTCAACATGACCGATCTTGAGCTTCTGCATTATTGTCTTAGACTTGAAGTTTGGAAAAGATAAAATCATATATTTGTGTCATAATTGAAATATGCACAAAGAAAATACTTGAGAAGTTCAATATGATGGATTAGTAAGACCAATTTCCACACATATGGAGACAAGACTTCAACTATATCGAATAGATCCATCACAAAAAATAAATGCAACTCTATATCGGTAATTGATTAGGAGTCTCATCTACTTGACTTACACTAGGCCGGATATCAGATATGTAGTCATCTATATTTCACGGTTCATGCAAGAACCAAGGGTTTATCGCTGGAAAGCAACAAAACTGGATACTGAGGTACATCTAGATAAATTATGGACTATGGCCTAGAATACAAGAAGAACAATAAATTATTTCTTAACAAGATATTTAGATTCAGATCATGTAAGAAACATAGATGATAGGAAATCCCACTTCAAGATTTGTATTCTTTTTTGGATCTGGACTAATATCATGGGGAAGTAAGAAGCATACTTTTGTCTTCAAGATCCTCCATAAAATCATAATATCATGTACGGTAGGTTGAGTTGTCTGTGAAGTGATATGGCTCCGATGTATACTTGAAGGATTGGGAAATACCACATAAAGATCTAACAATCCTACATGTAGATAATGAAGGAGTAATAAAACTTGTTTGGAATCCAATTTTTCATGAATGCACCAAATACATTTGAGGTGCAAGTACATTTCATTCGCGAACATGTTTATGAACAACACCATCCAAGCTCCAATACTTTCTTGACAGAACATGCAGTGTGTAGATATGTCTTCACAAAGTCTCTTACACGAGGTCCAAAATTCTGAGGCATTCAAAGAATTTATCTCTCCTGTTCACTTTATAGTATGTTGAATTAAGGGGGGGAATGTTAGAAATAAAAATAACACTTAATTCATTATATGAGTTAATAGTTGAATAAATGTAAAAAGTTAAAGTATTTAATTTAATTACTTCAAACTTGTGCTTAGATAAAGTCAATTAGGTATCCTTAGTTGTTAGTTAACTAAGTGATCTTGTTCTCATCCCAATGTTTGTGGGATCATGTTCTATCTTGCATATTTTGTTCCCAGATGATTTCCATGAGGGGCTACAGGGGTAGTTAGGGGCAATATGCTATTTCTACATATTTGCTAAGATTAGATGATTTGTTTCCATATATTGTGGATGAGATAGAAGTTGTCCAATATCTATAAATATTATAGCTCTCTCATTTGTCTGTAATGCTTGATTTTGGTATTAATAAAATACATAAGCACCATCTTGTTTTTGTGTAAATCTTCTATGTCAAATATTTTTTTCAAGTATTCATTGTCAAAAGTGAAGACAATCAGCTCTTAAAAAAATGAACGATAAGTGTGACGAAAAGAGGGACTTCGCAACACTTAAAAAATGAGTGATGTTAAGGTGGAAGATGGGTTGAAATGTTATTTTAGATGATTCTTAACAAAGTGAGTGTTAATAAATATGAAGAGGTTTGAAATGAATTTACAATTGTTTACAAAAGTGAACGTAAAGAAGGGAGAGATGAAAGAAGTTATTGTGCTCGACTTGCGACAAAGTACTACAAGAGGAGACTTAAAACACAATGGACGATGCTCAACTCTTAAAAAATTTGTTAAAGGAAGAGACTTAGGAAAAATGATTATATTACTCAAATTCTAACAAGATGGATGCTAAAAAGGGAGACTGAAGAAGATGATGAAGGGTGTCAACCCTTAACAAAAAGTGTGTCAAAAGAGAGGACTTAAGAAGAGAACAAAAGAGGTTTACTCTTAACAAAAGTATGTTGAAAGAAGAAACACAACAAATAAAGGGAATCAAAATAATAATAAAAAATTGAATTTCATCACAAGAAGTGAAGTAATGACAATGAAAAGGTCCTAATATCGCAAAAGCGGAGATAAGATCCAAAGGGGAAGTAATTGATTATTGATCTCAAATCAAAGAAATTGAATGCTTTAATGAGAGAAGTGATGAAGTGATGAGGATGTCATCAATGTAATAAAGTGATTGCAAAGTGTGACAACATAAGAGTGATGGAAGCGAGAGAGACGAATGTCATCAATTCAAAAAAAATGAATTTACAATGCAACGACCTAAGAAGAGATATGAAAGAGGTAGTCAATTCAACAAAGTGGATGTGAAATGCGATGACATAAGAGTGATAAAAGAATGATAGTGAAAATGTCAAAAATTCCACAAAGTAAATGTGAAATACAAAAATGTAAGAATGTGGAATGCTTAGAGTTTAACAAGATAACGTTAAACTTAAGACTTATAAAAATGAAATGTCAATGTGATGAAGAGGGTGCTTGATCATGACAAAGTGAGTATCATGACGTCAAGACTTAGATTAAAAATAAATTACTCAAGTGCGGGTATGGATGTATGCAACCCAAGACTTAGACACATTGAAAAAAGGAAAATTTGGATGAGAGAGAAAACATGAATGAAAAAAGTGAAACACAAGTGTGTAACACGTGAAAAAATGAAAAATGATGAAGTGAAATTTTTGGCCTCCACCTTAATTTGGCTTAGACAAGGCATGGCTTCCTAGGTGGTACACTCAACTACGTGTCAATAGTATACCCGAGCGAGCGTGAAGCTATTGCTAGATGATGAATTTACTTTACCCCCTTTGAAACCCTGAGTAAAGATCTTGCTCAGAATGAATCACACTGGGGTTTCCACTATTGAGTATCTATGAATCTAACTCACAAGGCTTTACTAGTCAGTTGGGATAAAAGGTGCTTGTTTCGTCATCCAGTTCCCTCAATGTGCTGACTACTTTGGGGTTCTTGTGGTAATACTTTTAAAAAGTTTTATGGATTATGCCAAGGCACTTCCCATAGTTATACAGATGTGTTTTAACCCTTATTAGAACTTGCAAATACAGTGTATAGAAAATGTTAATTATATGTTATTTATCCACAATTTCCTGCACACAAGAATGAGTAGTTTAAAGCTCACGATCAAAGGAAACATGTAGTTAGTAGTTTTAAGTGTTTTATCAACCTTCTTGAAAATGGGTCCTACAAGAAAATACTAGAATATTATCCTGAGGTAGGTAAATACCAAAACGGTAGAAGTAAGTTCACGCTTTTGATTTCCAAGATCACTTTAAAAAGCGCGAGGAAAGAGCATACACATAAAATAAGCTTTGATTAAAAAAAGAAAATAAAGGTTAATTCTGAAAACAAATAGAAATAATCACATTTCTGATTTCCAAGATCACTTTGAAAGTGTGAGGAAAGAGCATACACATGAGGTTGTTATGTTAAAAAAAATATTAAAATTAAAAAAAACTATAATTTCTTTTTATTTTTTTGAAAAAAAGATAAGTGTTAGGAGAAATGAAACCATAAATTTTCTATAAGTCTAAATAACAAGATTATTTTTCCATTGCATATATATTTTCAATGCCTTTTCATTAAAAAAAATGAAGTAATTTCGAGAACGGGAGAAAACGTTGTGGCTTCTGGAAGATGGTTTACGATAGCGCTCTCAGTGAAAATTTTAAACGTGAGAAAAACAACCCGTCAATTAGTTTTTTTGGTTTTTTTACTGCTGTACTTCACCTGAGAAGCTAAATTTAAATAATAACAATAAACATAAAGAAAGAGTTAGATCATAAAATGATTAACTAAAATGAATGAAAGAAATGTGGGGTGTCCCATTGGGCATGCCAAAATGTAAACAAGGAAAAATTACAGTAATGGAATGATAAACAAACACAATGCAAACCTCCATGTAACCCTTCAATGAAAACCTCAGTAAGGTTGTAGAAAATTTGTTTATGAACCTTGTAAATGGATGTGGGTGCTCTTGAATGTTCTCCAAACTTGGGATGTAATCACTACGAGAAGTTGGAAAGCTTCATAATGCAAATTGACATAGTTTACTTGCAAACAATTCAGGAGGATTTGGGATAAGACAAACCTACATTTTATAAAGGAAAAAGTGGTTGGAAGTTGGTTGAATATTGTTGAATGTACATGCTAAAAATAACATTGGAGGAGGTTACAACAGTTTCAGGGCATTTAGGGGAAGTAATGGAATTAATTATAGAAGTTACATCCTGAAAGGTGGTTGTACGTGCAATTCAATTGCCCCCACCTTTCTAGGATTCTAGAAGTGTAGTTAACTAGGATGAGAATGTGGAGTCCAAGTGGTTGTTGACTGAAATAGGTGAAATAAAATAGCTAAATTTAATTAGTATTTAATTATGAGGAGATAATTAACCATTTAAATAAATAAATGTTTAATTATATTAAGCTAGAAGGTGTTAGGAATTAATTTAATTAATTCGAAGAGAATGGTAAAATTAGATTAATTTAATTGTGAGGAGATAATTAACCATTTAAATAAATAAATGTTTGACTATATTATCTAGAAGGGTGTAGTAATTAATTTAATTAATTCCAAAGGCATGTTAGAATTAAATTATTTAATTCCAAAGGGTAGGAATATAGCTTAGGTAATAGAATTAATTATAATTAATTCTAAAGGGGAGTATTTGAATGATGGAATTCATTTAATTAATTCCAAAGGGGTGTACTGCAACAAGATAGAATTAATTTAATTAATTCTAATTGGATAGAAGCGGGATAGAATATGTATGTATTTTTAGGGTGTTTATAGACATCACACCTCTAAGTATGTCATTATATGCATGATTTCTAAGAAAGAAAACTAGGCTTTAACAACAGTTATTTTACTTTTATATTGCTTTATCATTTTCATACTTATATTATTTATTTTTTTGGAATGAAATCTTTACTTTTAGACATTATAAAACATATGAACCAACTATGTATTTTCCGTTATATCCTTTGAGCACCCTAGACAATACTACCCATTAAGGACAAGAGCGTTCATGCACTACTATCCCCTTTGGGAGCTTTTTTCATTTTTCCTCCTTTTCTTAAATTTGAAATACCAAATTACTTGTTATCTTTTCTATAAAATTTCTTATCACTTTAGATCATCCTTTTACTGCAAATCAGCAGCACCCCCAAATGAGTTATGGATGTTGCTTTTCTAAGGAAAAATCATTTGGTGTGAATGCACAACATTGAGTTTTCTCCAAGGTGTGGGACCTTGCAAGGTGAGAAAACTCTCCAGATTGAAGTTGGTTCTTACTCCTCTATCTAGGTGTATGCATTCAATCTCTGCAGAGGTTCTTATTCAAAATTCATACTCTAAAACTACCAAGGAGACAGGGTTGAGAGAAATAAGGAAATGGAAACAAAACTAAGCAAAAAAAGGAAAGGTGATACACCAAAGGAGTGCTAACTCCTTTCTTTGAAAAAACAGACATAGATAATGAGGATGCAATAACCAGACATACACAAATTTTCCAAAATACAAAGAAAGATCAGAAGGAAACAAACCAAAGCAAGAGAGGATTGGAAAATCAATCACAGAGCATGTATTGTCGGTTCCAAAATTGATACAATACATTACAAATAAAAAAGAAGGAAAAATGTGTTAAAATCTCCATGGGAGGTCTGAAACTCCTTCAAATTAAACTACTAAGGATAAATGAAGAGATTACAAAAGCAAGAACATCTAACCCCTTACAAATGAGCCAAATTTGGCTTTTATCCCGAGCAAAATGGAAGAAAAGTAAAAAACGTGGGCAAATCAATTTTTGGACTTCAACCACCGAAAAGATTCATCTAATGGGCCTATAAGATGAGGGGTTTCCAAAAAAAATCCCGTACTTTGAAGTACATTGCCTTACAGAGCAAAATAGAGGTCCATACTTCATTAATTTTGGTGGTTGGGAGCCATTTTTGCATTTTTTTCATGCTAGGGACGTTTCTCCATTTTTCTCCTACAAATTTTCACCAAAATTCAAAATTGAACCCTTCATCTTGTAGAGGGTCTCAATATATTTCCAACGCCACCAAAATTGAGGAAAAATAATCTCTAGATCAAAAGATATGCCCATCTAAAGATTTAGGGAGAAACTAGGGCGAAAATAGGGTTGGCGGGCTGAAACCCAAAATTTTTCCCCTTTTTTGAATTTGGGAAAAATTCCCCAAAAATCTCTACCCCCCACCACTCTGATGCCACGTGTCATCCTTCTATTTATTGGCGGGTCCAAATGACCATTTTACACCTTTTTCAATTTTGGAAAAAATTCCAAAATTCCTCCGCCGCCCCAATGGCCCGATGCCATGTGTCACTTTCTTATTCGTCAGCGGGGATGCGCTTCCAAATTCTCCCTTTCCACCTTGGCAGGCCTGCGGGCCTATTTTTTCCCTTTTTCCCCTTCATAATTTTGGTGAAAAGCAAAAATTCACTCCGCCTCCCCGATGGTCCGATGACTCCTTGGACACGTGTCATGTTTCCATTCGGTGCGGGCCTTGAAACATTTTCTTCCTTTTCGCCCAAATTTGGAAATTTTCCAACTTTCTTCCCACCGGTCTGATCCCCAACGTCTTCATGGACACGTGTCAAATTTCTATTTGACGTGGGCCTTAAAACATTTTCTTTCTCCTTGCAGACCTGCGGGAAAAATTTCTCCTTTCGCCCAACTTTAGAAATTTTCCAACTTTCCTCCCATCGGTTTGACCCCCAATGGCCTCATGAACACGTGGCACACTCTGATTCGTTGTGGGCCTTAGATCACCTTTCCCTTTTGGGCCCGCGAGTGAAATTTTTCCCTTTTTCCATGACGCTTCCTTAGCAAAAATTTTGAACTTTCCCCCACATTCCGCCATTCCGATTCCATGTGGCATGTTCCTATTGGCTGCGGGCCTTCCCTGGGAAAATTTCCCTCAAAATCTCCACTGAGCCATAACTTGCAAAATACAAGGAGTTAGAGGGAAAACTATACCTTTCTGGAAAGGTGAGAAAAAAATCATATTTGATGGGATCATTTCTAGAATCTTTTGAGTGCCTGAAGCATGCCAAAAATTCATTTAAGTTCCGGAAAAGGGAAAGAAGGAAGAGTTAGCCAAAAATAAGCAGGGGGCTTATTTTGGATAACAATTTGGCGACTCAGAGGGGTCATCTGCCTGTTGGATGAATGATCAGTAGCCTTTAAAGCATCCACTAAGCATGGAGTTATGAGTAGTAGCCTACAAACTGATCTGAACTTTGAAAAATTCCTTCTGAGCCACTTGAAGCCCACTGAACTTGGAGTTTTTTCCACCAAGATGCCACTGAAATGGACTGTACAAGAGCAATACAACAACACAAAAAACTATGTACAAAATGGAAATCATACATACCCTAAGTGGGATATGTAGAGTGTGAACAAGCACTTCTTCTGCTGGAAGAAATCCTACCTACTCTACTCTAACTGGAAGAAAAGGCAAGCTAAACAAACCATGCAACTGGTTGTGCAAAATAAATTCCTTTCTTCAAAATGGGTAGCCATGCAATTGATTTGGAGCTTATCATGGTTGCTTGGATGAGTGGAAAATCAACAAGAAGCTGGTCTTCTACCTAAATTAGCAAGGTATCAGCTGAAAGCAAATTGAATACCTCTTTTAGTTGCTTTGCATTTGGATTGAAGAGGTAAGACAACTGATCCTTGACACTTTTCAGCTCATCCTCATGCTTGGGAGTAAGCATGACTAGTTGTGACTTCTCCTTTGGCTCCAATGAAGCCAAATACCTTATTGGGCAAGGTCTGGTCCATTTGATATGCCCATAGCTCTGATTTTCAACTCCAAAAATGGAGTCCTCTTGTAGACCTTCTTGAATGGATGATGTGGAATAAATGATGAAGTTCATCTTTTGTTCTCCTTCCTTCATGGTAGCATGGAACTCTTCTACAATATGCAGTTCCTCATTATTGATTGCAACATCCAATGAAGTTGCTTTTGCATTATTGTTACCTGCTGCAATACATTGTTGGCTTTGGAGCTCCTCCATTGTAGCTTTTGGAAGATCAAATTCTTCCAACTTTGATTCAAGAGGCATGTTGCAAACTGCAGGCTACTGTCCTTGAATCCTCGTGTCCATGGCAGCAAGTTCTTGTTGTTGGAGAACGAATGGTGAAGAAGGAAATGTTGTAATTTCAGTTGGCTCTTCATCCACACATTCTTACAAGTCTTATGGCAATTCAAACTCTTGAATGTCTTGCTACAACAAAGTCTCCCCCTCTTGTATGGTGGCCTCCAAATCTGCATTTTCTTCACCATGTGTAGTTTCATTTTCAAACACAAAAATTGTCAATTCAAACTCATCCCAAAAATCAGATTTTTGGAGAGATGAAGTGGGAGAGAAACATGGAATTTCTTGTGCCTCTTGCTCACAATTTGGACCTGTTTTTCTCACCTCCATAATGGATTCATCAATCAAATCAGCCCCTTCGAATGAAAGCAAAAATGTATCAATAATGCTTCCTTCTTCTTTTTTCTCTTCTTCTGCTGCGGCAAAATCAGTCCTAACCACCACTTGTTCAATTTTCACCTCCTCTGAAGGCTTCATCAGCAAAGGGGTCTTCTCAATTCCATATTTAAGAGACAAACTTACTAAGCTCTTAATCATTCCTTCTTTTCTTGGCTATTCCTCTTGCTGTCCTTGATGACTATTTTTTTGCAATTTCTTCCTCCCCACATGGAATTGGGAATGCAAGAGGAGAGACAGATTGGAGTTCAACCAATTTTGCATTTTTTTGTGGTGGTGGAGGAGGTAGAACTCCTTGTTTCTCTGGAGAAGAGAGTATTTATATTGGCTCTTGTGGAGGAGATGACTGTTTGGAAGGGAAGAGGAAAGAAGAATTGAGATGGGGTGGAAGACTGGGGAATAGAGAAATGGATTCAACATTTGGGACAACAGATGGAGAGTTTAAAACTTGACACTGCAAAGATAAAATAGATTGGGAAAGAGGAAAATGAAAAGCATGAGATGGTGTGCTTACCCATTGACAAGGTTGTTGAATACTCCTCTCATACACCTCTATTCCTACAATCCACTTTGCAAGCAATGGAAGTGTTGCAATCATGAATTCAAGCTTCTCTTTAGGGCCATAATGCCTTGGAAAAGGTCCCACCCATGGACAAGATGCTCTACAACCGATTCCAAATACTTTCATTTGTGCTTGAGCCCTGGATTGCATCATGTTTGCCTCCATCTTTTGGATTTTATCCAACAGACCAACATCTTACATCTGATTGTCTTCATTGTATGCATACTCCTACTCTTGGAAAGCTCCATAGCCAAACTGATTTTGGCATTGCTCATATGGGTATGTATGCTGATTTTGAATTTGATCAAAATACTGACTTGGAGGATTTGTAAAACATGTTGGAGGTGGAATATAATGTTTTTGTAAATGTGGATTCCATGATGGAAATGAAGTCATGATTGCACAACTTCATGGAATGGAAAAGAGTGAAAGGTATGGAAATAAGAATGAATGAAAATGAATGGAAAACAGGTCTACAACTCAGAGAATGAGTTATTTACTAGATGGAGTCGCCATATGTGCTTTTGAATATGCCTTCAAAGGCTGAATCGTTAACAGGAAAAAACCAACCTGTCAAAAATAAAGTGGAAGACCTCTAAGGTCCCACCAGACATGCCAAAACTGTTAGTGCAAATCAGTAGCACCCCCAAATGAGTTATGGATGTTGCTTTTCTAAGGTAAACTCACCTGGTGTGAATGCACAACATTGAGTTTTCTCCAAGGTGTGGGACCTTGCAATGTGAGAAAAATCTCTAGATTGAAGCTAGTTCTTACTACTCTATCTAGGTGTATGCATGCAATCTCTGCAGAGGTTCTGATTCAAAATTACTACTCTAAAACTACCAAGGAAACAAGGTTGAGAGAAATAAGGAAATGGAAGCAAAACTAAGCAAAAAAAGGAAAGGTGATACACCAAAGGAGTGTTGAACTCCTTGCTCTGTAAAAATAGACATAGATCATGAGGATGCAGCAATAAGACATGCACAAATTTTCCAAAATAAAAAGAAAGATCAGAAGGAAACAAACCAATGCAAGAGAGGATTGGAAAATCAATCACAGAGCATGTATTATTAGTTCCAGAATTGATACAATACATTACAAATAAAAAAGAAGGAAAAAACATGTTACAATATCCATGGGAGGTCTGAAACTCCTTCAAATGAACCTGCTAAGGAGAAATGAAGATATTGTAGAAGCAAGAACATCCAACCCCTTACAAATGAGCTAAATATGGCTTTTATCCCAATAAAAATGGAAGAAAAGTAAAAAACGTGGTCAAATCAATTTTTGGACTTCAACCACCGACAAGATTCATCTAATGGGCGTACAAGATGATGGGTTTCCATAAAAAATCCCATACTTCGAAGTACATTTCCTTACAGAGAAAAACAAAGGTCCATACTTCATTAATTTTGGTGGTTGGGAGCCATTTCTACATTTTTTGCATGCCAGGGATGTTTCTCCATTTTTCTCCCACAAAATATTCACCAAAATTCAAAATTTAACCCTTCATCATGTAGATGGTCTCAATAAATTTCCAATGCCACCAAAATAAAGGAAAACCAAGCTCTGGATCAAAAGATATGCCCCTCTGAAGATTCAGGACAGAACTAGGGTGAAAATCAGGTTGGCAGGCCAAAACCCAAAAAAATTCCCCTTTTTTGAATTTGGGAAAATTTCCCCAAAAATATCCTCCCCCCACCACTCCAATGCCACGTGTCATCCTCCTATTCACTGGCGGGTCCAAATGACCATTTTACACCTTTTTAAATTTTGGAAAAATTTCCAAAAATCCTTCATCACCTCAATGGCCCGATGCCACATGTCACTTTCTTATTCGTCGGCGGGGATGCGCTTCCAAATTCTCCCTTTCCACCTTGGTGGGCCTGTGGGCCTATTTTTTCCCTTTTGCCCCTTCGTAATTTTGGTGAAAAGCCAAAATTCACTCTGCCTCCCCGATGGTCCGATGACTCCTTGGACACGTGTCATGTTTCCATTCGGTGCGGGCCTTGTAACATTTTCTTCCTTTTCGGGCCCACGGGTAAAATTTATCCTTTTCGCCCAACTTTGGAAATTTTCCAACTTTCCTCCCACCAGTCTGATCCCCAACATCCTCATGGATACGTGTCAAATTTCTATTCAGTGTGGGCCTTAAAACATTTTCTTTCTCCTTGTGGGCCCACGGGTAAAATTTCTCCTTTTCACCCAACTTTGGAAATTTTCCAACTTTCCTCCCACCGGTCTAACCCTTGACAGCCTCATGGACACATGGCACACTCTGATTTGCTGTAGGCCTTAGATCACCTTTCCCTTTCGAGCCTGTGGGTGAATTTTTTCCCTTTTTCCTCGACACTTCCTTAGTGAAAAATTCAAACTTTCCCCCGCGTCCTGCCATTCCACCACCATGTGGCATGTTCCTATTGGCTGCAAGCCTTCCCCGGGAAAATTTCTCTCAAAAACTCTATAGATCCATAACTTTCAAAATACAAGTTAGAAGGAAAATGTTACCTTTCTAGAAATGTGAGAAAAAATCCTATCTAATGGGATCATTTCCAGAATCTTTTGAGTACTTGAGGCATGCCAAAAATTCATTTAAGTGCCGGAAAAGGGAGAAGAAGGAAGAGTTAACCAAAAATAAGCAAGGGGCTTATTTTGGATAACACAACCTTTTTAGTTGTTAATGATGAAATTCAAACAAGGGAATTATATATATACATGAATTATTCACTATTATTACGGGTTGGGAAATTGAGGCTATTACTTCGTATCTAATACTTAGGTAAATAACAACATTCAAGGATTGTATTTGGGTTGCATTATCCACTACATAGGAGGGGCTATTTCTGAATTCCATCTCACACATTCATCTTGGGGGTAAATTAGTTGTATCCCACTATCTTGGTATGAATGACATAAGGAAAACCTAGATTTAAGGTACATGATTCAATCTCTCTCTCTCTCTCACACACACACTAGAACTATATATAGTGTGAAATGTAGTGTAGTGCTCAATGAAAATCACATTCGGGTAACAACTAATGTCAGTCTAACTCAAGCATATGCATTATTTGTTTCATCTAATGTTTGTTTGAGCCTTATGTAGGTAGCTAGGGTTTGTTATTCAAGTATAGGTGTGATAGAGAAACCCTACAAAAAAATCAGAGTGACAAAAAGTGACGTGAAGGTGACATTTATTGATCCTAAAAAAACCACGTCCACACTCATTGCTAGGACAATACCAACAAGTTTAGATAGTGCCACCTTGACGATATTATGTTCTTTTCGATGTGCTGGTGAAATATTTTATCAAGGAAAAAATATGGGTTTTCATCAACATTCATAGGACTAAGTCCCTCCTCTTAAGAATAGGGAGGATACCATTAAATGAAAGTTTATAATTATGTACACTAGACTAATAGCTGGGGTGGCCAGAGGCTAGAGAATGTGTAGAAACACCATTGTTGTGAGTGAAAAGATAAACTAGAGAGGGATAATTTTGTAGGTAGGTGAAGATAGAGAAATGAGAAGGGGAATTGTATTGATGATTTTTAGACAAATTTAAATAACTATAATTTGAAGGTGATTCCAATTTCAATTGGAGGAAATAGGTAAGCACAACACAACATCATGTCAAGATAGTGAAACAAAAAATACAAGACAAATACAAAGCCTCATCAATATATATTCATTCCAAAAATGAGACACAAAGTCCTTCAAATTATTGCAAATGCCAACATGTGCTAGGATTAGTGACAACATGAGAATGGAGGAAAATTTTCTTAGGTAGGAAATAGAAGAATACAAATTACTAGAGAAGGCAAAAAACAATGCTTCGGAATGGAGAGAGCCTTGTAATTTATATCCAAAGCCAATGATTCTTCAGATTCCCATATGGCCTTTTAACTTTAAGTACACTCTCAACAAATAAATAGAAAGCATAAGTGACTTAAGTCATGTTTACAACATTTTCTCCTTAACGGAGAAATGGAATACTAGAGAGAGAAAATAAGAGAGAGATAAAGTGTGATTAGAAGAAGATGTTGTAGGATGAATTTCTTCTCTTAATTATGGAGACGAATGTTAAAACTAGATAGTATATTTATTTTCTGTTTCTCTAATCACAATACGTATTTTCTTGGACATGGAAATAATGCTCCACACCTTATCTTAGCTTATCATATTTGATCATGCTTGGAAAACTCTATTTTAACTCTTTGTCTCTGTGAATAATAGTAGGATGCACAAATCAAATCCTTGTCACAAAAAATATCAAACACTTATCTTGCAATCATCATGAAGAATGCACCCACACCACACATGCCCCAAAATCAATAACTATGATCTCCTTTGGATATGAAGGTTTCAAAGATTCATGATAATCCTCGGTGTTAACATAACAATACTCTGAAATGGAAAAAATACTCTTTAGGGGATGGAACCAAGAAATGACTGGATGAAAAATGTATTCTTGAATAATTTGAGCACTCCCTGTCATGTCTCTTGAATAGAGAATAGTGAGGAGATAAATAATACACCGTAACCATGGTTCCCATCATGAAATCCATCAAATGCTTCAATTAGATGTTTCATGATCAATAATCCTCCTGTGCACTCCGACTTAGGTTATAAAATGAGTTTTCCTTCTTCCATCCTCTACTTCAGATCATCAAAATTTATGTTCCATGTTGTTATCTCTAATGTCTAGGTATTCAAAAACCAATATTGAAATGGGATCATATCCGGAGTAGTGGAACTTCATTGTGTAATTTTGGGGTTTCACAAGATTGAGAATGATGGTGGGAATCAACGAGGCAAGTGAAATGGGATTTCGAGGTAGTTTACAAAAACTTGAGATTTTGCATGGTTTTTAATGGTTCAGACAACTGAATTCTTGCTTAGGACATTTTGAGGGAAAATAAACTCCAAATCAGATGAGACTCTATTCCTTAGAAAAATATTTTCAAGATGAAAATATGCTTTGAATTTGGTGATGATCCCTTGTTCGAAACAACAGGAAATGGGAAAACAAGTCTTAGCTAAGAAGGAAACTTGAAAAATGGGTTTAATGAAGTATATGTAAATAATTTAGTCCCTTGTTCTGGTAGAAATAATCATAAAAATGGATTAGTTTTTGATTTTTTGGAGAGGTGTTGAGAATGGGAGCCAATGCTCCAAATTTGGTGAAGATCTATTGTGGGTTTTGGGAGAAAATAACAAAACAATTTATAGTGCAAATGAAGTTTCTAAGTGGTTTTGGAGGTAGAAAGTGGTTCCACTCATAACTCATGGATTTAATCATCATAATATTTGTTTGATAGCTTAAAAAAAAGGTTTTAGTGAGGGGATATTGTTGACAGAGTTTGAGAAGTTTCCCTTGTGTGGTTTTAAAAATAAATTTGAGTGCTTTTAGTGAAACAAGCTTGGAACAACTGGAACCTTCAAGAGAACATAGGAAATAAAATTCTCCACCATTTTGATTGATATTGGAATCAATGTAAAGGAGTTTTAGAGAAGATCACGTGGTTGAAATTTGGGCAAAATTTGACTATGGGATCAAAAGATACAAGCAAAACAAGTTTTGGACAAACTAGGGCACAAAGGTGGTTTTGGTGGGCATGAAATGTGGAAAAGAAAGTTATTAAGTGGTTTCACATGTTGCACTTAGTATTTTCATGTTTTTTTAAAAGGGAATTGGATATTTGAATGGTCTTTACATATGGAGGTGGATATTGGACTTTGCAAATGATCCATAAACACCAGTAAAAATTCTACTTTTTCAACTATTTACCAGGACCTTTAAAAACTCATCAACTTTCAAGACCATAATTGATCCAAAGCTGATTAGATTCTAATATAAATCTGAAATAATACTGATTCAGAACTATTTAACTAATTCACCAAAATCACCTATTCGATCAAAATCATTCAGATTACTATATTTACCAATTCATCCAAAGGTGTCATAAACTAATATTTAATCTTTCTTGAATTTTAATTTAACTAATTAAATGTGGAAATAAATCAGAATTCAAATGCATATATACCATATTAAAGAGATGACATCAAAATTGATTACGAAGTTTGGCAATTGCTTACGTCTCTTGGTTCATACAAACCGATCTATTAAATATTTCAAGAATTATAAGTACAATCAAACTCACAATTCACAAAAATAGACCAATAGCCTACAATGTTACACTTTCAAACCTTTGAAATACCCTAACAGAGCCCAGTGTTCATCTTTCACCTTCCTGAAGTACTTGAAACAATGTATCCCTATTGTTCCTATCCTTCCAGTGAGTTTTGATGCATAAAACAATGTCACAAAGTCTCTAGAATGGGAAAATAATATTCCCACAAGAAGCGTCTTAGAATTAACCTACTACTAAATGCCTCTAAAATTTCCTTATTATTCCTATAGCATTGTCATAGACTTGTTGCTATAAAAATACCTATGTGTCATTATATAGGTCAAACAACTCGAGTGGTGCGTTGGAAAGGGATAATTTTAACATATGGGTGGTTGGGGGTTTGATCCTCCCCAACCACCTACCACTTTGCATTTTATATGATGTGATTAATATCCCACATATATGGGAATAGGGTTAAATATTGGGTTTAAATATAGTCCACCTGCCCTATTTGGTCGTGGCTTACGCCACACATACACCCCTTTTGTCCTCCACGTGGTCGGCGGTTAAGGTGTGGACTATGTTGGGCAGGAGGTGGTTATTTGTAATGCCATATAGTGTGGCTGATTATTGTTGGCACCCGAGTTATATGGTTTGAATCACCACATAGATGGTCAGTTCGCTGTAGATAAATCCTGAGATGTGGGAAAGTTGGCCTGAGTAATGTGGATTTTTGTTGTGGCATCGTGGAAGCTTTCCATGTTGGTCCATGACTCACCGAGTTGGCTCAGTCCTACACACAACATTATTAAAACATTCCAATATATCCCACATGCAATAATAATGTGAAGTTATGATGGTAAAGACACCCATTCATTAAAAAATTGTGTTGATCCTGGCTGAGGGGCCCCAACTAGTAAATAGTGGGGCCTACCTGTCCAAAAACGAGTGTCAAAGATCGACGTCGTAAAATCAAAATTTTACCCTTTTTTTTATCAAACTTCACCTTTGCCACGTGTTGTGCCTAGATTGACTAGTTGACCCTGCTTTGTCCCAATTTTGACCAAACTTTGACCAATGGTAACTTGAGCATATGATCTCCATTTTCAATGTTCTTTATATCGTCAGAAATATCTACCATACTATCATGGTTTAGGGATATTTAGGGTACTTATGAAGTCCTAAATTGTCCTCTAGATCAGCAAATGTAAAGTGAGTTTTCCACCAAGTTTACAAACTCCACTTCTAAAATACACCTACACCGGCCTTGTATGTACTCTAGTGGTGAAATTGCACCTCCAAAGTCCACCAAGTGTAAAGGGGCTTCCAAAATGTGCTAAGGAAGAGGGGTGGGACCCACAACATGCAAAAACTTGACATTTTTTTCTATTTTTCCATTACTTTTTGAATTTTCTTAACCAGCCAATGAGAGCGAGGCACACTTTTGAAGGTGGAGTTTCAAATTAGAGAATGAAAAGTGCATTGCACCTCCAAAATGCCACTAATATCCTAAAGTGTTCCAGACGCACTTAATGACATCATCATGTCAACGAACAATTACATCAAATAGTGCACTTTTCACCTTGGGGTCCAAACTTAACCTTTACAAGCTATATAATATATGATTTTGACTAGAAACTGAACAAAGAATCCAATAAGAGAATTTAAAAACTTTGAAAATGATATATTCATGAATTTTGTTCTCAAATCACCACTTTTTCCTAGGAATCCATGCCAATGATTTGAACTACTAAAGGAGTTTGAAACAAGTATGAACTTAACCATCACTTGGGGAATGAATGGGGTTCAATGTGCTTTAACTTAGCCTTTGTTATGATCCTAAATCCACCTGAGGTTCCTGAAACCTTTAGTGTAATTTCTTGTCTAGAAAGACCACCATACTTCAGTGTTGGGAAGGTTTTATATTTTTTTGCTCCCAAAACTTTTCCTTACATATTCCATCGTGTAGTAAACCTTGTAATATTTATAATTCTTGGGATTTGATCTTCGAACACAACATGGATTTCTTGAAACCTTTATCAAAATTTGTCCCCTTTTAATATTCACACACTCATTTTCCTCAAAAATGTGGATGGAGTGAAATATTTCCCAAGACCATTCTGAAGCTCAAAGAATATAATTTAAATGATACTATCATGGAGAAAAATTTGAGATATTTCCATTGATTGCAATATGATCTCATGAAATGCTCAAAAGCTCCCGAACCTTTCCCAGAAGTTGACTTTTTAAAATAGGTAATCAGGTAGTTTTGACCAGTTTTATCAAGTTTGACTGAAAAGGGGAAAAAAATTTAATAGGTTTGTTAAGTATAATTCTTCAAAATTTTACATACCAACAACTAGCTCTAAATTGGAGAATTGTCTTGGGTTAGAAAAAGTGCAAACATGGAAAACATGAACACAAGAATCTCACGACATTAAGGAGACCAATACCTTATCCATTGGAAGAATAGAGTCAAAGGGAAATAACTTCTTGGGGAATATTTATGGAAAACCACACACACAAACAACAACACCAACATTGGAAGGGAAACACAAAGGATACAAAATAGAGGAAAAACCAACCTATCTCACCTATGTATAAATGGGGGATAACCCTCTTTCATTGAATTACTTGTTATGTTCTAGATGTTACCCATGCATGAGTAGTACCAAATGATGTTGCTCTGTAAATTCATTTTTTGGTTCAATGAAGCAAGAACCCTTTCTTAACTGTTTAGGAAAGGAAACTACTGCAAGAGATCTCCATATACCTAAGAAAGAGAATGTTATGTGTTTCTTATTGAGAAAGTTAGTATGAATCATCTTGTTAGAGAGGATCCACTTGGACACATCATTACCTTTATTTTTTTTTTAAATTCATCCATTCTTCTAATTTCTCATTTTTCACTTCATAAATGCTACAAGATTGATTATTTATCATACTAGGCTCATCATGTTCACAACTAGGGTCGGGAAATTTGGTTTTTTCTTGGCATGCTATAGTTGACAATTTTTTCTATGACTTAGTTCTTGGTAAAGCTCTTGATATTTAAACACTATCTTTTGGCAAGAAAAAATGTCGGGTAGACGAATTGGTGGATATATTTCCAATGCTTTGGGACTCTAGGTCCCTCTACTTGAATGGTTTAGCTCCATTTATTATGAGTTAACTAAAAGGAAATATGTTGTTGGCCTATGAGGCTGAGGATCCAAAAGGAACACTCCAATGTACCCACAGAAAATTCTCTGAGTTGCTTGTAAGGGAGGAATTTTCTAGATAGTGGGGGAAAAGAGAGTGAGAAATTAGAGCGGAGATATTGACTATGTAAGTATGAAAATCATGGATTCTTACCAAAGTCTAACCAGAATTTTCACATACACAATTGGGGGGGAAGAAATAACTATGCTTATAACACTCAACAACAAGAGGGAAACCATGCACATAAAGTTTGCACACATTCTTACATGTGAGAAAGAAGAAACTCTTTCCTTGATTAATATCTCCACAAGTTATACAATGAAAAGGAAAAGAGGAAAAATATGTTGCAAGAAAATGGAATAATGTTATCTCTTTTTATATTTCTCCAAGTAGTAATTTCCTTCAATACAAACTTGATCACTCTTTGAGCATAAAAATTGAAAACCCTTAATAATAAGGGTGTCATTACATCATATATATATATATACTTTAGAATTAATATTCTCCTACCCCCCCACAAGACCTTTAATTTTCTCCTCACAAGACCTATGACCTATTGACATTCCTAGGAAAGAAAATTAAGTCCCCTTTTATCAATAAGAGAAAATTATTAAATTTTAGACTATAATCACCTTAATGAATAGGACGAACATCATGATTTCTCATAATGAAGGATTAGAAAGAGAGTGGAGAGATAGATGATGAGGAATAATGAAGAGAGAAAGGGGAGAGTTATCCATAGCATAAATGGGGCCTACCCTCTTCCTTTGGTGAATAACTTGTCAATGACGATTATGTACGGACACCCTAGAACCATGAAAAAGAGTGTTTTAGAAAAAATGTATTTCAAGACCCCCCAAATGTGAGTCGTAGAATGAAAACACAGACAATGAACTGATATTGATCCACCTTGATAATTTATTAATGAAACCTCCTTATCTCATTTATCTCACCCTGGACTTACTCAATTTGACTCATCAAGCTCCCTCGAGAGATGGTGGTGGATTCACTTGTTGCACCTTGTAGTGCTCTACTACCTTGATCTTCTAGACATAATTGAACTCACGATGATAATGCTTCCAAGGACCTTTGCAAAGTTATCATTCCTTTTTTTGAATAATGAAATCATCTTACCATCAGCCGCATGAAGAGATCCAAAAAGTGGAAAGATGAGTGAAAACAAATCCATCTGTAACATTTTGTCCCCTTGGAACTAAAACTTTCTATTTTAAGAATGTGAGACCATGGACCCTGTTATTTTAGGACGTATCACATGTTTTGCTCTAATTTCACCTTCTGAACCTCCTAGCACATTCCATCCTCTTCCATTTTTTATGAATTACTATGTTCTATCACATTTCTATTTTTTATCAGGTTACTTTTTAGGAAACCTGTTATTTTGAGAGAAATTTTCATTTTTTCCCTTGCTTTCCATTTTGCATCTTTCATGATTATCTTAAGTGATCAATCTTGCAATTTAGGGGACTTACTATTTTTATTATGTAGAAGAGCATAGAATATGTTATTTTTTAGTAAGTGGAAAAAATGGTCTCGGTTTGTGATGGGAATGATATTTTTGGATTTGTCTCTTTGTCGTGATCTTGTGCTCCAAATTTCACTGTGTTTCGCTCAACCTGAGAAATCTCAGAAATTAAAAAAAATGAAAATTTTTACCCAGTGATAGCTTCAAGCATGGAGCTACCATAGTAATCAATTAATGGGGTCACCATGATTTTCAAGATAGGGTCTTTTTCCACCTCCGATTTTAATGAAACAAACTCCATTGAGATAGGTTTTTCTTCCTGGAGTTTGTGTATGCAAAATTTTAGGCTTTCACCCATTGCTCTCTAGGATCAATGGGAAATATGAGGAATGAGAAAGATATGGAAAAAAAATGGTGATTTTATACCAGTAATGAATCTAATGGGATAACCTTCTCAATCTTCCTATTTTTTCAGTTTGAATGCAGTTTTGGAGGAAGAGATGTGGCCTAAATTTCAAGAGCATTCGATTTACGACTCATGAGTTATGAAGATTTCTTCGTTTCTTTGTCATGGAAGCTTCTTGCAAAAAATGGCCATGCTTCCAGCTAGAAAAGAAAGGTTTTAGAGGATATTGTAGTAGTGGAGGAATTTTAATGGATTTCAAATGAAGGAATGAAGAGGTGGAAGCAATGGTGATGGATAATTTTTTTCCTTTCGACAATGAAGTTATTGTGTGTATAAGGAAGAAGCACCAGAAGCAACACAAGAAATACCAAAACTGAAATTTATTCAACTTGGGAATGGGTGAATTTTTTCGTACCAAAATTCCCAAACACTTGGGATGGTTTGTGCATAAAATTTTTCCCCTCTCCCATTGGTCCAAGAGTCACTTCATGATTTTTTATTGTGAAAATGCCCAAAAATCACTTAAATCACACGGGGGTTGAAATAAGGTCATATGGGTGACTTGGGAAGGGGTTGAGCATGGGTGGAGAAAAGTGTCTAAAACATCCCAAATGTTTGGGATGGTTGGTGTAAAAAAAATTCCCCTTTCCCATTGGTCCATGTGGTGGAGCGTGATTTGTTGAGGCGGAGAGGTGAGGGGGCTAGAAAAGTGGTGCATAGGGGCTTAACTGGGCTATTTGCACTCCAAGAAGGTCATATCATGGTCCAAGAGCCTATCTAGGGGGTGGGGGGATTTTTTTATCCCAACTATCCCAAAATTTTGGGACATTTGGTACAAAAAGTGTATCATCACTTTGGAGTGACACTTGTCCAGCCAGAAATTTGACAAACTCCTTAATCTTACCTTGGGGATCAACTATCCTGAGGCATAAATTAGGCGTGCGGAGGTATTTTCTTACACTTATCTATATGAAATTGACTAGAAATGGAATTTTGAAAAAAAATAGGAGGGGTACCATAACTTTATTATTCTTGCAACCTCATAAAAATAGGCATTTCTTTTGGGCTCACAGGTTATGAATGACGAAATCAGGATGTGGGCAGAATTTTTTGAGTCTTGTAAAAAATATGAGACCACCATCCTCTATATATCTGAATTACCTTTCCGATGATATTTTTTGATCTCAAACTCTTCATGGAGTTATTGGAATCACTTCCTAAAGCTCAGGGGCTGTTTGTATACCACAAACTACTTCACCCTCCAGGACCCGCTTTTGATGAAACTGTCCCAAAACCTCTGAAACATCCTAGAATATTCCAAAAATAGTTGAAATTTTTTATAATCTCTTATATGCACCTCCTTGATGAGTTTTATCCTTCCATTCCACTTCAGGGGTGCACATCGTCCTTAGGAAGACTAGAAAATAGCCTTTCTTAAGCTTCTTAAAGAGCTTGTATTGAAAGATCTTGACTTGGAAGTTATTGAATGAACTTGATATCCCTAAATCACCTATGGAGTAGTTTGGCACAACAAAAATTACCACTTGTAAGGAAGGGATATGACTGATATGGGAATTAGAATGATCTGGAGGAGGGCTCGGGATGACCGTAAGCAAAAAATTTCATAGTAGGGTATGGTTATCATGCTTTCAAGTTTGAATTTTTCCCTTGAAAAAACTCATGAAAACACTATCATATGATTCTTGATTATCTATGTTTACCCGATTTTCCAAAAATTCCTCCTTCACACACACCAGTTTATTCTTAATATGTTTCTTGTTATGACGTGACTCACATGATGTTTCATCCTCTTGAAAAAATAATGAACACAAGGTTGACACTGAAATATGGAGATAATCACTTTCCTCATCATGACCAGCTTGAGCTACAATATCCATCTCCATGATGGATATATATTATTCTTAAGTGGAATTATCTTTGAGAGACTCAAACACCTTTCCATCTATTCATTCACCATTGAGAATGTCCTTTTCTCCAAATGGAAAAGAGAGTTTATTATTCACATTCATACCCATTAAGTAAGTCCTCATGTTGGGTCTTAAGAAGATGACTATAAACTTGGGGCTCACATTGTTAGAACTCATTGGATATCACTTTTTCTTCATGGTCCACATTACTTATCCTCTCAAGGCTATTTTGTGGCAAGTGAAAATATTCATTATCCTTATCATCACCAAGTAGAGAACATGTATCCATGCTTAATGGGAAGTGCAAACTATCAAATTCTAGGTCCATCAAATCATCATGTTATTTCTCAATTGACTCAATCACATCTGGGCACTCCTCCATCAATATGGGAAGCTCAAGATCTTCCTCTAAAGTTATGAAATAGTTTCCATATCTTGAATCTTAGTACAAAATGTCCACCCTTGGGTCATCCTACCTTTGAACATTGCATATCATATTTTTTATGGGAAGGAGCTTCTTCATTTTACCCTTGAATGATATGGTAGCATATGACTGATCCATTTTTATATCTCTACCAACATCTCAACAAAAATCTATCTCAACAACATCTTGTATGAAGTTGAAATGTCGGCTACAAGCATGTTCATCTTGACTTTCTTATCATGAAAGTCCACAAATTCTACTTGAGTGTATTTAACTTGACCAATGACGGGTACTTATTTGATATCTATAAATTAACAATAGCCAACAACATGGGTGAGAGTGAGACCAAGAGCCTTGACATTTTTGGTGGGTATGACATTGTCATAAGCACCAAAGTTAATGATATAGTTACTCAACATATATCAATTAATCAACAAAGAGAGGTAGAAGGGTTCTAATTTCTCAGAAGTGGAGGATGTTGAAGTAACAAGGTTTTGAGGAGTGGTATTGGGATCGGGAAGTGGTTCTTTGGAATTGGATATGATGGAACTAGACTTTGAACTACTTCCTTTGATTAACTTGACAAGTTTATCAAATTTATTGGGATGAGTTCTCATATACTCAGACTTAGAAATTTATACTTTAGACTTCTTAACACGATCAATGATGTTAAAGTATGAAGAAGTGGATACTTAGGGAACAATGATATCTTTGGTAGGTGTAGGAGTTGCATTCTTAGAAGTAGAAGGATAAGCTAATTTGACTAGGGAAAAGGAAAGAAACTTACTCAGAGAAGTAGATGTAGATTTGGTTGAGGTGGTCTCAGGATTATTCTTGGATGACTCCATGGAAGTGGGCAACAATGATCCTCTTTTTTTATTTTATGTAAAATCACCTTTTGAGGATTCAAGTTCTTCACTTGGGTAGTGGAGGAAGAGGCCTCTTTATATGCTTGTGAGTGAGTGATTACTACACAAGAGTAATTATTCATATTAGCCATGGAATATTTAGAATGTTCATTAGATGAGTATTCAAAATACCCAATATTTGTATATCAAAATTATTCTTCTCTTTCATTTTGTAATTCAAAATTTTCATTTTCACTATCTTCTCAGGTTCCACATCCTACATTAATAGTCAGAGCCTCCAAGGAAAGCCTTTGGGGTGCTCAAACAATATGATTTCAGTTCTAGTTTTGACATGGAACTTGTTGAGCCATTTTCTTCTTCATTGTAGTTAGATGATTGACCAACTTATGTAGCAATGATTTAGTTCCTTCAAATTGGGAAATCTAGAATTTATTTTTTATTGAATGGTTATTGATCTTCCCTGACATGATAATATCATCTTCTAACTCAATAACATCTTCTTGAGCATTATCTAATGTAGCTGGTTGAATTCTCTGCAATATGAACCCTACTTCAGGATGCTAAGAATTTATGAAGATCCTCTTTTTATATTCTGTAGTAGAATGAGCACCATCCAGAATATTTGTAATCAACTTGTTGAATTTGGCTACAAATTCTCTCATGGGCTCCCGTGGTTATTTATTCATTTGATCTAATTGAGTGAGAAGGGCATGAAAATATTCCTTTGAATTGAACCGTGATTCAAACTTGGCTTTCATATCTTCCCAATCAATGATTGAGTGATATGGAAAATATTAGAACCATTCTGCAGTAGCATCTTGTATCCATGAATAGTTGAACAAAAACATCTTCATGTACTACTCCAAGAACACTACAAGTTGTGATAAAGGTTGTAATGTGCTCATTTGATGTTGCTTTCCATCTCCATAGAACTTGGGAAATTTCTTTATTGAACCTATGGGTATTTTGTTAAGTGGAGGAGTCAAATCCAAGGGACTGGTTTTTTGACCCCAAGGTACTAACTTAACCATCTTTGGAGGAAGAGTGTTTAGTGATTATGGAGAGAGTGGAAGTGTAACCATAATAAGAGGCAGAGTCTTAAATAGACCTTTAGGAGCTTGTATTGGAATCCATATGGTAGAAAGTATGAAATTATATTGTTATTGCAACTCAAACACAAGATTATGAAGATACTACAATTCTACTTGTTTGGTCTTCTTTAGTGATTCGTATATCTAGAAGTCTACTAAAAAAGATGAATCAATCAAGTGGAAAAAATAGGTTTTTAGATTGGCTAACAGATTGGATATACTTAAGTATAAGCCTAAAGAATTTTTCAATTTTTTTTTGTATTTTGGAATAAATATGATTTTTTTATTTCGTGGGAAAATAGTACTAGATAAAAGGATTGTTTGATCCCCAGTGGAGTCGCCAAAAATTGTTAGTAAAATATTTTTTCAAGGAAAAAATATGGGTTTTCATCAATGCTCACAGGAAAAATTCCATTCTCTTGGGAATGGGGAGGCTCCTATTTATTTAAAGATGGAAACTATATACATTAGAATAATATTTGGGGAGGCCGAAATTCAGGGAATGTGTAGAAACACCATTATTGTGACTACAAAAATAGAGTAGAGAGGGATAAATTGTAGGTAGGTGAGGAGAGAGAAATGAGAAGGGGAATTATATTAATGAGCTTCAGACTGATTTCGTCAACTACAATTTGAAGGTGATTCTAATTTCAATTGGAGGAAATAGGAAAGCACAACACAACATCATGGCAAGATAGTGAAATAGAAAATGTGAGACAAATACAAAGCCTTGTCAATATATATATTCATTCTACAAAAAATACACAAAGTCCTTCAAATTATTACAAATGCCAACATGTGCTCAATTGAGTGATAAGATGAGAATGAAGGACAAATTTCTTAGGTAGGAAATAAATAATATAATTTTTTAGAGAGGGAAAAAATGGTGCTTTGGAATGGAGATATCCTTACAATTTATATCTAAATCCAGTGAATCTTTGCATTCCCATGTAACATTTCAACTTAAAGTGAAATATTAACAAATAAGTAGAAAAGTAAAGTTAATTAAATAAATTTTACAAAATTTTCTCCTCAACTGAGAAATAGAATGCTAGAGAGAGAAAATAAGAGAGAGAAAGTGTGATCAAAAGAAGATGTTGTAGGATGAAGTTCTGATCTTCCTTAATTATAGATATGAATGCTAAAAATACATATGATATTCATTGGCTACTTATCTAATAAGAGAATGTATTTTATTGGACCTGGAAATGATGTTCCATACCTTATCTTGACTAATTATCTTCGGTCATGCTTGGAAAAATCTATTTCAACTCTTCATCTCTATGACTGATGGTAGGATGCACAAATCAACTCATTTTCATGAACATGATAATAAAATCATCTTGTAATCATCATGAAGAATATATCCACACCACTCATGCCCTAGAATTGATAAACATGAGCTCTCTTGGATCTGACGGTATCAAAGATTCATAACAATCCTCAGTAGCAACATAACAATCCTCTGAAATGGAAACACTTCCTCTTTGTGAGATGGCACCAAGTAACAATTGGATTGAAAATGTCTTCTTGAAGAATATGAGCACTCCCTATGACGTATCTTGAATTGAAAATAATGAGGAGATCAATAATACACCACAACCATGGTTACCATTGTTAAATCCTTCAAATGATTCAATTGGATGATTTATGATAAAAATATCCTCATGTGCACTCTAACTTAGGTTAGAAAATGAGTTTTATTTCTTCCATCCTCTGCTTTAGATAGTTAAAATCCATGTGCTCAACATTTTTTTCTCCAATGTCTATGTATCCAGAAACCAAGAATGAAATGAGCTCATATTTGGAGTAAAGGAACTTCATTATGTAATTTTGGGGTTTCAAAAGCCTGAGAATGATGGTAGGAATCAATGTGGAAAGAAAAATGTGTAACATCCTCATTTATGACTTAAAAATAGGGTTTTTTTTAAAATATAATGTTTGATGTTCTAAATTCACAAAATTTAGAACAAACATTCATTACTAATCCATCACATAATAGAAAACCATATGCAGCTGTAATGATTCGGTTTAACACCGCTTTCTCATTTCATGATTCAGCATTAACTGATCTATCATGTTTATCTTGTTCTTGTGTATACAAATTATACTTTGGTTCCTACACCCTTTACAGGTAATTCAAGTGTTGTTGTCTAAGAATCCTATTTGAGTACTTGTTACTGAAACTCATCTAAAATATCGCAACCTTAGACTAGGTGATATAAGACAACACAACCAAAAGTTTTCGATACTTTGGCCAAATTTTAAGGTCATATATACCATGCCTTTATTCCTAGATGACATACTCATTGAAAGTGATATGTCCTTCACCCCACTTGAACTGTCATCTAGATTATACTTCCTTGACTTTTGTCAACCAATTTCAGGTCAATGTTTCAAACTAAATAGGGACAGTTCACATAAGCTAGTGTGACAATCTACTTATGGTGAATAAGGCTAAGTAGATATACTCAAATTGACTTACGTCAATTCGGGTGTATTTATTCACCCTAGTTCAACATAATTTGACGATAACACTTGGCTATATGCCTATCTCAGTTTAGAGTAAAATAGTGAATTGAAATTCCACTTTATGATAGCTGCATTTGAGTTAGAGGAGATGAATGGGATATTGAGGCATAATGGCTGCTTCACATTATCCACCTAATGACCTTCGTCATTAAGTGGGTACTGTGCAACAAAAACTATACTACAACAGCCCACTAAGTTCCTTTAGCAGAACTGGGATACTTAACGAGTTCATTAGTTTTATAAACTTTCAAATTGTTAATTAGTTAAATTTACATCAAGAATTGTACCTAGGGGTCAACTAAGTTTGTATGATTAATCCTTTAAGAAAGGATTGTAATGCACCTTTACACCAGTTAAAGGTATGCGGGTCAATTCTACATTCATGTTTATGAACTCATTATTCATTAACCATTATTTCATTGAGCCTTATAATTCAATATGAATTAAGTAAGTAAGAACATCATCAATTCTCTTTTGTTTAAGTTCATAAAATGTATACAATTCAGGTTGTATATTTGATAAATTATATTTAGTGATTTCTTTATCATTCAACCCATCTTACTTAACCCTGTTATCTTTCTAATTACCATGTATATTTCCCATTATAATAGAACATACAACCATTTAACATTATTGATATAATTTATCAACATAAGTAAGGATCATAAACTATGTCCTTATTAATTATGACAAGGAAATTTTCCTTTTTTTTCCTAATTAAGGACTAATATCTTAATCATAAGTTTATGAAAACATAAGCGGTATAAACTTGATAAGAATGAAACATCATTATATACAACATATTATTATACTACTTCCCATTTCTTAATAAGGTTTGACATATTAGGATTGTAATTCATAATAGTTTACTGTTATCCCTTGAATTAATTGACTTTTACATTTAGTACCTTATCCAAGAAACACTCAATTACTTAGATAACTAGTAAGTCAAGAATGTTTAATACTTAGGAATATCAATAGAATCTACAATAATCATGTTGAATAGATAAGCCTGTTATCACATACCAATCATACAACATATCATTATAACAAAGGTGGAATTCACTTTATTCCATACTTAATAAATATTTCATAAGTTTTTCAGTCAATAATGACAACATTTCCCAACAATTACAAAATACTAAGGAACTATGTCCTCGTAGATTTTCCAAAAAATCTCTTTCAAGAGCATTTCAATACATTTAAGCATCTCAATAAAATGAACTTCATCAATAAAAAAAATTCAACTTTCTATAAGTCTTTCTCCTTTCACTTTTTATGAAATTCATTTGCACAATTGTTAACATGTGTCAGTTCACAAGAACTGAGCATGATAAGAACTAAAACATTAAACATCATGATTCTACCAAACAATTTCATGAAAGGAAAACTACTAATTATTGAAATTGTTCTAAGTTCCATAAAAATAACAACTCATAAAAGCATGCCCAAAAAGCCACAATTTCCAATAAAGAAAGAAAGTCAATTAAGTCACATTTAGGAACCCATTACCTATAATAAAAGTTCAGTAATCTAACTAAGTTAAGTCCATCTATATTGCAGCTATAAAATTCATCTCATCCATGATAACATTTATAAATGCAACCAGGTTTTATAGAATGACTTAATAAAATATGAGAATTCATTCAACAATCAAAATTAACTTGATTAAACAGTCAAGTTATATTTCCTCTTTGTTTGTTAATCAAGTCCCTATCACCAATCCATAAAAGGATATTATTAAAAATCAAGAATGGTTCAACATGAACCCAATACTAGCACATTAAATCCCAAACAGAAAGGTTAAACCATTACCAATTTCAGGATGGTTCAGAATAAAAGTGATAAAGAACCCAAGAAAAGTTTGATATAACATATCAAAATAGAGAACTTAATCTAAATTATTAAACATAATTTTATTCAACCAAGTCAACCGAAAAAGTCTTAACCAAGCCATGAACCCAAAAGGATATTATCTAGAGTTGATACCACTAATCAACTATTATAACTATAACAAAGGTGGAATTCACTTTATTCCATAATAAATATTTCATAAGTTTTTCAGTCAATAATGACAACATTTCCTAGCAATTACAAAATACTAAGACACTATGTCCTCATAGATTTTCCAAAAAATTCCTTTCAAGAGCATTTCAATACATTTAAGCATCTCAATAAAATGAAGTTCATCAATAAAACAAATGCAACTTTTTATAAGTCTTTCTCCTTTCACTTTTCATGAAATCCATCTGCACAATTGTTAACATGTGTCAGTTCATGAGAACTGAGCATGATAAGAACTAACACATTAAACAACACACTTCTACCTAAAAATTTCATCAAAGGAACACCACTAATTATTGAAATTATTCTAAGTTCCATAAAAAGAACAAATCATAAAAGTGTGCCCAAAAAGCCACAATGTTGAATAAAGAAAAAAGTCAATTAAGTAACATTTATGAACCAATTACCTATAATTAAAGTTCACTAATCTAGCTAAGTTAAGTCCATCTATATTGCAGTCATAAAATTCATCTCATCCATGATAACATTTATAAATCTAACCAAGTTTTATAGAATGACTTAATAAAAATCCAAGAATTCATTCAACAATCAAAAGTAACTTGATTAAACAGTCAATTTATATTTCCTCCTTGTTTGGTAACCAAGTCCCTATCACCAATCCATAAAAGGATATTATTAAAAAATAAGAATGGTTCAACATGAACCCAATACTAGCACATTAAAGCCCAAACAAAAAGGTTAAACCAATACCGATTTCAGGACGGTTCCAAATAAAAGTGATAAAGAACCCAAGAAAAGTATGATATAAAATATCAAAATAGAGAACCGAATCTAAATTGTTAAACATAATTTTATTCAACCAAGTCAACTAAAAAATTCTTAACCAGGCCATGAACCCAAAAGTATATTATCTAAAGTTGATACCACTAATCAACTATTATAACTAAATCCTACAGGATATCAATTAGGAAGCTGCAGACAAAAATAAAATGGATAGAGCACGAACTCTACCAATTAAAGGTCATGGTCCCAAACTCAAAGGGTTTGGGAATCTCCTAACATGTTCATAGTAAAATTCCCAAATTCATAGTTCAATGTATTCTGAACAAAATACAAAGTACAGTCACCGATAGAAAATCGAAAGTGATTGATAGAAAGGATAACGATTCAATAAATGAAAGGTTTCAATCACAAAAAGAATAAATCCTCTGGGATAAATTTTTTGACCCATTTCCACAATCTCAAATGGTAAAAGAAATGATCTCAGTAGGATAACTCTAAGAAATAAAATACAGGTATCATCCCTAACGGTTACAAAGCCGGTGTAATACTAGTTCATAGTCGCAACATCAAATATCGAACATCAAACCCATTTGAAGTTTAACCAAGAATCTGTTATAGAGACAAAGAAATCCATCCCAAGAAAACTCATCAACAATCCAAGTTCAAAATAATCCTTTGAATGATAAAGGTGCACAACCCAGGAGTCAATAACAAGAAGACTAGGAACAAGCATTACACAAAATGATTAAGATTCAAGCCAACCTTGAAAGGTTTAACAAGAAACAATTACTCAAAACTGAAAAGGGAGATAGGAAAACCTTACCAGTAAACATTACCTTTTCCTTCAAAGAAGGATTCAAAATAATCCAACTGTGAACACCTAGAATGGGTTAAAACTAATTTTCAGGTCTATAAAAGTATTGAACCTAGAATCATAAAATAATGGTCAATAAAACTGAAACAAGAGCCTAAATAAAGACATTCAAAAGTCGACATAATATTTTTGATGCTTAACTCCTAATTTCTCAAGAAAATAGTGATCCCAATCATTATTCCTTGTGGGTTTCAACCCTAAACCTTTAACTATCACTTAATACCCAAAATATTATACACAATCTTATATATACAACCAATAACAAAGATAACACAATATCTACTTCAAAAATCATTCACATATTCATATCTTGTAAAATAAGTCATTTCCAACTAAATTAATCCCTTTTTTAAAAGTATAACAGTCCTATATACTAAAACATATCCATTTTCCATCAACCAGAAAAAAGATAATTCCAAGTATAATGCATTGAAACAAGGAAAAGTGAGAAACAACACATTAAACACAAAACCAAAATATCATAAGTAATTTCAAGGAAGAACAAATTTATTTTCATGAAATCATTAAATAGAGAAAATTATCATAAGGAGCTAGAGCCTATCATGTCTAGTAGTGCTCTTGAACTCTTCTCCAAGCTTCCAAACTTTTCTTCGAAGTTTCCACAACACGATCTCCACAAAATTTCACAACAAAATAACTAACCCGAACCCCATCATCTCTTCTTCCTTCATTTTTTATATCTTCAACATTGAATTTCATTCCTCTATTTTTTCCATGCAATGGAAAGTTTTAAAATGTAATAAAATTTAACTACCAGTTCAAAAAAACATAAAATAAACATGCAGAGCCATTGAGCTCGAAAAGTCTAAATGCAAAGTAAAATTGACCCTATCTCGTTTCCACCAATCTATCTGGTGTTTCCCAAGGTAGTTTTTCTCTCATTGAACAAGAAAATTAAATTCCATGATGGTTTTACAGTCTACCAAGAATGCCTCCAACTGCCCATTTTAACTAAGTGATAACTATCAGTTCTAATAAAAAATGTCAATTTTATAGTGATGCATTTAGTGTGAATGCCAAAATAGACAATGTCACTGCCAAAGATGGTTGGATAGAACATTTATTAACAAATTAACTTCTCTAAGTACTCCTTTGGAATGGCGCCACCACCCTTCTTTAACCCAGCCCTAACCACCAATGCCAACCTTAGTTGTCCTTAGGTTAGGTTCATAGTTAGGTTTAGGGATAGGTACCCCTTAAATGAATCCCCTTTGCTTAGGTAACTTTAATGTTGAATTCTTTAGGATATTTTAGGGATTATGAACCCCTTAAAAACACATTCAACATAGATTAGGTTAATGATCTATATATCCCAATTAGTTGGAATATTATTAGGTCCTTGATAATTAACCTTCACCTTAGATTAGGTTTCCATAATCCTTGGAACTATTAAACAAGAGCATCATTATGAATAATTCCTTAAATAAAAATATGATTAATCTATAGTATGAGTGTTCTCACAAGGTGTTACAAAACACCACAACAATATTATATGCATTCATGCCTAAACAAGATAGTATCCCAAAAAATGTAATGAATTCCAATTTTTTTCTTTGCAACAATGATCATATTAACCTAACGATCATAGTCATGCCTTGGATCACTGAAATTGATCCAAGGTATGACCATTCATATCATAAAATTGCAATATACTAAAGAACATGTTTAATATTGTTACTTAGGTAACTTTCGGCGTAGTTTATAAGACTGTATTTACCCACTATTACTTGGATTCACAGATTGTACTTCAAAACTAAATTTAGTGAGTACATTAAAACCAATCCATGTTAGCACAACTTTTCTAAAGTATGATTTACATTAGATTTAGAAGGTAAATCACATCATCTACATCAAACATGATCAACAGTTCAGAAGAGTATACCATCTCAGAACAAAAATCACATATCAACACTTGCAAACTTCAGTCAAAGAAGCAGGTTAAGATATCAATCATGGCAGAGGCATTACCAAATGAGATTATGAGGTGGTTTATGAAAACTCGACATTTTATATGGATTTTAATGGTTCTGATAGGTGAATTTTCATTTTGGCCATTTTGAGGGAAAATCAACTCCAAATTGAATGAGACTTAATTTTTTGGAAATTTATTTATGAGACAAAGAAATGCTCTGAATTTGGTGATGATCCCTTATCAGAAATAATAGGAAATGGGAAAACAAGTTTTGGCTGAGAAGGAAGCTTGAAAAATGGGTTTAATGAAGTATAGGAAAAAGTTTCATTCCTTCATTATGGGAGAAATACTTTTCCAAATGTATTGGTTTTTGATTTTTTGGAGATTTATTGAAGAGGGGAAGCAATTATCCAAATTTGGTGAAGATCTCTTGCGAGGTTTGGGAGAAAATGGAAAAATAATTTCTAATGCAAATGGGGTTTTTGAGTGGTTTTAGAGGTATAAGGATTTTTCACTCAAAAATCATAGAATTCATCATCATCGTATGTGTTTGATATCTTGAAATAGAGGATTTTTGTGAGGGGATATGTTTGTAAAATTTTGAGAATCTTCCTCTGTGTGGTTTTAAAATAAATTTGAGTGGTTTTGGTGAAACAAACTTGGAACAAGTTAAAAATTCAAGAGATCATATGAAGTAAAATAATCCACCATGTGAAATGACATTTGAATTATTGTAAATTTGTTTTTGAGAGGATCATGTGGTTAAAATTTGGGTGGGATTCGATAATGGGATAAAAAGATACAAGAAAAACAAGTTTTGGACAAGCTAGGGCACACAAAGGTAGTTTTGGTGGGAATGAAAGGTGGAAAAGCAAGTTTTCAACTGGTTTCACATGATGCACTTGGTATTTTCATGATTTTTTGTTTTGGAGGGAAGTGGATATTTGAATGGTCTTTGCACATGGAGCTGAATATTGGACTTTGGAAATGTAAAGTGATTTTTCCACCGAGTTTGCAAACTCCACTTTCACCATCCTTGGGTGCACTTTGGTGGTGCAATTGTACCTCAAAGTCCACAAAGTGCAAAGGGGCTCCCAAAATGCATCAAGGAAGAGAGGTGGGACCCACAACATACACAAACATGACAATTTTTCTAGTTTTCCATTAATTTTTTATTGATCCTGACCAATCAATGAGAGTGAGGTGCACTTTTGAATGCAAAGTTTAAAAGTAGAGAATGTAATGTACATTACACCTCTAAAAGGCTTCCAAGCTCCCAAAGTGCTTTGGGAACACTTAATAACATGATCATGTCAATGAAGAATTAGATCGTGGAGTGTAATTTTTTCCACAACGTCCAAAATTAACCTTTCCAAGTCATATAATATATGATTCTATTTTGAAATGGGAAAAATAATCAATTGATATAATTTATAAAATTTTAAAATGAGATATTCATGAGGTTTTTCTCAAATCACCACTTTTTCCTAGGAAGGAATGTTAGTGAGCTGAATTAGTGAAGGAGTTTGAAACAATTATGAACTGAACCATCACTTGGGTCATGAAGGGGGGTTAAATGTGATTAAAATTGGAACTTTTTAGGATCCCAACACCACTTGAGGTGCCTAAAACCTTTAGTTTTAATTCCTTGTCTCGAACACTACCATGCTTCAGTGTTGGGAAGGTTCCATATTTTTTATGCTCCCAAAATTTTGTCTTACATATTTCATCGTGTAGTAGACCCTATAATATTTCTGATGACTGGGATTTGATATTCCAACACCACCTGTATTTCTTGAAAACTTTCCCATAAGTTGACCATTTTAAAACAATCATACACTCATTTTCCTCAAAAATTGCCTGGAGAGAGCTTTCCCAAGACCACTCTGAAGCTCACAAAATGTATTCTAAATAGTATTGTCATAACGAAAACTCTAAGACCTTTTCATTGATTATAACTTGAGATCCTAAAATGATATGAATCTTTTGAAACTTTTTCTATAAGTTGAATTTTGAAAATAGGCAATTTGGCAATTTTGACCGGTTTTGATAAGTTTGACCGAAAAGGGGTAAAAATTTCGATAGGGTTGTCAAGTAAAATGCCTAAATATTTTACATGCCAACACGATAGTACTATCTAATGCAATTTTAGATCACAATTTTCTAAACGGAGCATGCACATCCTATACTAAGCTTGTTCCACCTAGTTCTCAATCTAGAATCAACACATATCTTCAAATACAAGCTAAGTCACTCTTAACTCACTATTGATTGCACTTGATTTTATTTTTGCATGATAGATATTTCTTGTTGCTGCTATATCTATTTGATCTCAGTCCTTTAATAAATATTTAATTATATTAAATAATGTTGTGAACCTCCTTATTCATTAAACCCTAAATTATTATAGGATCCCTCATTTTGTTTGCTTCATCGTATCCCTAACCCTAGTAAACTTAGGGGTTTTTTTGTGGATTTGAATATATGTCATTCATCATGTTGAATCTTAGGGATCATTATAAATATCTATCTAGCTTTCCCACATCTCCTAGCTATCATAGCTCTCAGGCATCTTCATCTACCACACAAGTTCTTGAGTCTAGTGTCAATTACAAAATAATTTTTGAAAATGCTCCTCCATTTTATTGTTAGGTTCACATTTGTAATGTGTTTATTAAGTGTGATTTAGTTGATAATGTATCTGGTCTTAATATATGTAACATTTAGTTTCTCCATCAAATATGAATTTTTGTTGTTGATTAATTCCATCTAATCTATGTATTCATGGCTCTTATAATACACCTAAGCAAGTATTAGGTGAAATATCTCTACCCATTCTTGTGGGACATTACACTCTTAATGTTATATGTCATGTTATTCCTAATAATCTCAATTATAATATTATTTTAGGTTTTCCTTAGTTACATACTATGTATACAATCCCTTCTACCTATGCCATAGCCTATAATACCCTTACTAGACCTTCTTCCATGGATAATGCTATAATAGACTCCACACCTCATGTTGCTACTCTTTGTGATATCTCTCTCATACATGATGACGAAGGCACTACTTAAATTGCACATCATTCTCCTCTTGTGATGGACTATAGGGATATTGATTTGCATTATCAAATTTCTATTGGCACCCATGATTCTCATACCAGTATGTCTCACTCTCGACGAACTTTTACTGATCATATGCTTAGGGATTCTAATGTTACATCCCTTGACACACCTTTTCATCACAAGTTAGAACACATTGTGTTGATTTTATTCCTGATGCTCTTAATTCACCCACTTTTCAAAATTTTATACATGACTCATATGATATACCTTATCTTATTACATCTATGAGGGTAACCAATTCCCCTCTTTTCACATTTATGTATATGATCATAGAGGCTAGTACATACAACTTTAATGCTTTCAATATTTCCAAATTACACCTATTGATTATGATTATTTTTGTGTCTCTCCCTCCATTATTTGCGGTTGATATTGATGAGGCTCATAGAATTATATATGTTACACATATTTTTACTCACACATTGATCCTTATGTTTGCACTTACTTTTTCCATTATTAAAAAACAAGCCCAATGTTCCATCTATTCTAGTTTCTCCTATTATACACACTCTTATTGTTTATACACTTCTTACTCATGTATTTTGGATCTTGGAATCTATAGTGTTTTCCCTTCACCATGTTGATAATGTTATTTTGTAGCTCTTGTGTTATCCCCCCTTGTTACCCGATGACGCACTATTGTTCTAGGTTCAAACATGAGTGTTGAGGGTGCACTTACCTACATGGACCTCACTTTGCACACATACATTGGGGGAAACCTTTCTCCCCTATCCTATTCATAGTATTTCATCCTATAATAATAAAAAAACATTTAAATACTTCTTAAAATTCAAAATAACTAGCTTAAATCTTGATTAGATGTATCCTTGCTTGCTTATACTATTCTATGTTGCACATTTCTTAGCATGTTACTTTTATTCATAGTATCCTATATAATTTTTTCGTATACACATGTGTGTTCACATGGTAATTTTAAGGTGAATTTAGGATACTAACAGGTTCTCACCTAATGTATGATGCTTGACACTTTTCTCTACCATCCCCATTGAGGCTCCTGGGGGCATCTACCTTTCTTTTTTCTCTATATTCAAGTTTTTTCATTACAATATCTACCACTTTCATTCTTATTTCTATATGTATACATTGTGGCGTACTATAAATTTTTCTAACATACTAACATATGCTTCATGTGTAACATTTGTCTTGCAGACCTACTTGCAATCATGGTTATCTAATTTTCTTATGTCTTGTTTCCTTTGCTTGTCTCTTGTTTCACATTGTTTGTGGGATTTTTCCTATGCTTGATTGCTTATATTTATTTAATGGATTCGAGTGTCTTGTGACATCCCAGGTGGTATCCCATGTATTCAACCAGCTACCTGATATTTCTTTTTCCATGTTACTGTGTGTTTTTAACTAATTTGTATTACATCATGTGATGTTTTTTTGTGACTAACATTTTTTACCAGCCTTTCCCATTGTTTTTTATGCACCATGGTTGTTACCATGCCCATTCCCTATTACCCATGTAGGATTTCTATTTTAGATGTGCACATCAATTTCATATTTCCTCATATGGGCTGCACTCACATTGGTTATTCTCACACACCCCAAATGAGTGGGGGAAATCATTGAGTGATTATTTCACCCTCTTAGTAGTTCAGAAAACCAACATAGGTTGTTATACAACAAAACTAGAATAAACAAGAGCTAAAAAATTGGTTCATAATCAAAATTGGGCCAAAATCAGTGCAAGACATAAGCACCCAGATTTGGCAGGACTGATGGGCACTAGTGTCCCACCTGAGCAATTTTTTCCATGGGGAAAAAACATGTACAATGTTGTTTCAATGGGTTCTTAGTGACAATATTTTCTAATTTGCAATAACACATATTCTATTACATGTTACTATAAAGTACAACATGAATAAAATCTATGGCAAGTTACATAGTTTGAATAAGGGAACTAATTACTCTATTTTCTTTGTATCAAATAAGGAATGACACCTATGGCATATGCAGGACAATGATATGGCTAGAACAATGTGTCATCTGTGACCAGTTTCTATTGGGTTTGTGACCATCTACAATGGCACTTATATGTGGGGAAGCATTAATGATTGGAGGAAAAATCCTACAACTCTCACAATATTCTTCCCTTGGTGATATGATACCTAAATCATCAGTATGGATACAAGACACCTATATCCTCAGTAATATTTAAACCATCTCCAAGGAAACAAACACACACAAATGATTCTATATCTTATCTCATGGTATTCAGGTGTATTATATCCTTGATTCACTTATTTTTCGATACACACTTCTATTTTCACATTTACTAAGTTAAATTTTGATTTAATTTATCATTATAATTGACTACACTTATATTATTTTACAGGTCTGACCTTAATCCAAAAAAGGAAACACACAAAGGGAACAAGTATCAATCTCAATCACAAGGCACTTAGAAAAAGGCAATATTCAAGGAACAAACAAATACATCATTTCTTCTACACACACAAGGTCACCCCTAGTATCATTATTCTCTCTTATATTCCATGATACACATTCCAAAATCTCCATTTTACATGATATCAAGTATAATCTTCATTTGACATACTAGCTATTACAACTCCCTTGAGTTCTCCATAAGGTACTCTCTTTATATCTGCTTTATACTACCGAATATTCATCCATTATCATAAAGTAGGGGAATATATAGACAAAATATCATGTGATTACTATTTACATCACACCTCTAAGTATTTCATTATGTGTATGATTTGTAAGAAAGAAAACTAGTCATAAACAACACTTGTTTTGATTTTACATTGCTTGATCCTTTTCATACTTCTATTATTTACTTTTGTAGAATGACCGCTTTAATTTTGGACATTGGAAAACATGTGACCCAACTCTATATTTTCCATTATATCCTCCAAGCATCACATATATTATTATCCATTAGGGACAGGAGCGCCCATGCGCTACTGTCCCCTTTGGGCGCTTCTGTCCTCTTCCCTCCTTTTCTCAATTTTGAAATGCCACGTTACTTGTTATATTTTATAAAACCTTTATTATTACTTTGGGTTGGCCTTTTTGTTTGTTAATTATGAAATTCAAACAAGGTAATCATATTCATACATAAATTACTCATTATTATTAGGGGCTAGGCAATTAGGGCTATTACTTCCTATCTACTACTTGGGTAAAGAGAAACATTTAAGGATTGCATTTAGGATGCATTATTCACTGCATAGGAGGGGTTATTTTTGAATTCCATCTCACACATTCATCTTGGGGGAAAATTAGTTGTATCACACTATCTTGGTCCAAGTGGCACAAGAGAAACCTAGCTTCAAAGGACACAATTCAATCACACACACACACACACACACACACACACACACACACACACACACACACACACACACACACACACACACACACACACACACACACACACACACACACAAGAACTACATATAATATGAAATGTAGTACATAGTTTGATGATAATCACATTTGCATGACCACCAAGGTTATTATGAATCAAACATACACATTATTTTTTTCATCTAATGTTTTTTAAGCCTTGTGTAGGTAGATAAGGTTTATTTTGTAGGTAAAGGTGTGATAGAGAAACCCTATAACAAAATTAGAGTGACAAAAATTAAAGTAAAATCTACATTGACAAATCCTAAAAGAAACAAGTCTATATTCACTACTAGGACAATACTGGAAAGTTTGAATATTACTCATCTAGATGGTACTATTCTCTTTTGATAGTATTGCCTGATGTAATTTCATATCATAGTTTTCTAGATGGAGCATGCACAACCCAAAATAAGCTTGTTCCACCTAATTCTCAGTCTAGAATCAACCCAGATCTTCAAAGACAAGCTAAGTCACTCTCACATCACTATTTCTTACACTTTTTGGTCTTTTTGATAGATCTTTCTTATTACTACTATATCTGTTTGATCTCATTCCTCTAATAAATATTTAATTTTGTTAAAGAGGCCTCTAACCACATGTCTTCCTCCACCTAACATGTGATGTTTGAATTAATGCAACTATATTTGGAAATCAAAACCTTTTTGACACTACTTGGAAACAATTTTGGATCTCTTGAAATTAGGATGTTTGAGTGCTTGAAAATGGGGGATGTTGATTCCTTGACTTAGTATAATGCTTCAGTCCTATATAGAATGTTTCCCTAATGATTGTGCATAAGATTTATCAAGATTTAGGGAGCCTTAGGTTCATTTAATGTTAGTTTTCACTATAAGAGTTCATGAGAATGCCAAGTTAGGGAATGAGGTGAGTTTAAGTTGCTTACACAGGGCTTCAAAGGTAAATTAAAATGGAAAGGCTGACCTAGAGGTATTAAATGATCCAATTAAGAATATCAAATTAAAATATTAGATGGGGGATATGTCAATCTAAAACCGTATAATTTGGCTAAAATTAAATTCCACAAGTCAATCAAAGTGGACATTTTTGAATAGGGGTGAAAAACATGAAAACTAAAGGTTGTATCCTTCCAAGTGGATTTTTTATATGGATTTAATGCATTTAACTCTTAGAATGTTGATATATCAATGTGTATGAATAAAAAAGTTAGACAAGAGACCTCAGAATGTACTGAGCATAGATAGAAAGAGTGTGTTTATCTTAGTAAGAGTGTATTGTCAAAACCAGCAATGTCAAGTGATAAATTGCCAAATTTGAGTGTCTACACCTCCTTAAAGTATGAAATGAAAATTGCATGCTTAAAGGAAATATACTTGAGTGTGTATACAAACTTTTTATTTTCTCACAATTTGTTTTACAATGTCCCATTGTGTTGGATTTTGCATGCTCCATGATGAAACCTACAACACAAAGTGTAGTCACTGTCCATAGTAGAGAGTTGAAATTCAACTCAAATTTAATATTCACTGTGTATTACATTTGTATAAACTGGAATAAAGAGATAAAAAATGTGGAAGGAATACTCCTATTTTTTTGGAGGGAGGAGTTCCCATTTTTTATTTCACTCATAGTTTTGGATTACTGACCTTGTTAAATAATTGGGGGTGATTAGTCTCCAAATATGTCGAGGAGAAACTAGAGTTTTGGGTGCATGCAAATCAAAATGGAATGGAGAAGAGAACAAGAGCACCATGTGAACAAAGAATTCTATGTATTAAAGTTATTTGACAACTCTAATATCTTCCCCTTTGGATTTAAAAGGAAGAGATGGACTACCTATAAAAATTCAGCTTCTTTGATACCTTATATAACCTCATGGACCACACCATGGCAGAAAAATAAAGGCCTAATTTTGTAAATAAAGACACACAATAGAAAAGAGAATGATTTCTCCTATTTGCTTCCCATGTGCCACAAAAATGAATAAAAACTGAATAACAGCTATAATTTACTATAATGTAGACGTAGAAAGGAGGCATATGCCCCCAAGATCCTTAAAAATGTAATTAAAACTGAGTTATGGGTGAAGGAGTAAAGTAATTTGTGCCCCCTGTAAATGAAGGAGTAAAGGAACAAGATAGGTGTTGTCATGCAAAAGTGCAACATCAAAATTTCAAATTTTCAAGCACGAAAATGATACCCTTGTGTCAAAAATTTCAATTCCTACCCTTTCAAGGCACCCCAAGTCTACTTACTTAGTCCAATGACCTCCTAGATGATGTTAACTCAATCCCCCTAGGTGATTTAAGGAAACTGTGAAGAATGCAAATTTTGGGCAATGTTGGGAAAGGCTACCACTAGCTTTATCAAGACTGGTACAACCCATGAAGCGGAACGAAGGAGCCAAATCAAACACAAATATGAATGGAATTTTTAGTAACATCATTAAATTCATTTTGGAATATTTTGGAAGGATTTGGAAGAGTTGGGGTAGTTTGATCAAAAACAAGGTTCATAGGCCTAGGTAGCGTAAAGGGCTAAAAAAGCTCATAAGCTTTGGGAAGCAAGTCCGAGAGCTCTAGAAAGAGTTAGGAACTAAACAAGACATATTCAGAAAGTAAATTCAGATCCCTACAAGATTTTGAAATCATATTTTTCACAACACCTTAGCACAATAGGTATATAATATGTTTTTCACAAGCCTAGGCTGTGCACAGGATCAAAAGAGCTACTGAGCTTTGGGAGGTGATTATAGGAGCTTTGGATGAAGTTAGGAACCAAATAATACATCGTCAGAAAGAGAATTAAAATACCTATAAGAGGTAAAATTATAATTTTCACAACACCTTGGAGCGATACGTATGTAGGCATATTTTCTCATGCATAGGTAAGGGACCAAATTAAAAATCTAATTTTTCATGTCTTAAATGAATGAATAAAGATATAAAACTCCAACCATTGGATTCATAAGGAAATTTTAAGTAAAAATCATTAAAAAAAATTCCAAAATATTCCATCGGGAGCTCAAGATATCACCGTTTCAATTTTCCCTCTAGGAGTGAGTTCAGGAGTTAGTCAAATTTGGGAGAGAACACGTATCAACTCCAGGAGCCTGACACAATTTCATGTCACTTTCATCCATCAAGAAAAGGGACATGAGGAACAAAAAAATTCACCCAGCCCCAATAATCCCTTTGGTCACCCATACAACCTCTCAAATCGCTAGCTCATCTCCCAGGTATTTGTAGGATCTCAAACCCTCAACCATTGGATTTGGGACAAGTATCATCACCAGGAACCACGTGAAAATTGATGACCCTCATGTCCCTTTTTGATGAGGTACATGAGGCAAATTTAAATGTGCCCAGCCCCAAGAAGTATGTAGGTCACCCATGTGACCCTCTCCAGTGCATTTTCTTAGCCCCAAGAGATAGTGGAGCTAAATGGGCGACCGTTAGACCTTTGCCAAGCGTCACGCTGAGATGCACCTTAAAAATTGATGACCCTCATGTACCTTTTTTCTGGGGGACATGAAGGATAAAAAAATGTTCCCAGCCCAAGGAATGTCTCCTGGTCCCTCATGCAACCATTTTCTAGCCCCCAGGTGCTTCTAGCAAGCTTTTTGGCTAAAACACCCCACCATCAAATCTTCTTCAATTATCGTCATGAGGTGCCACATGAAAATTGATGTCCCTCATATCCATTAATGCTTGAGGGAGATCAAGGTTATAAAATTTCACCCAACTCCAACTCCAAATTTTGAAAAATTCCATCTCTTTCGCCGCTTCTTACTGCTTCTCCATTGCCAGAAGAAAGTTGCAGAGAACACCTCAGTCCACCATTATTGCTCCAAACCAGCTCTACCATGGCAGCCAAACCTTCCAATCCATGAATATACATATGTCTCATAAGAAATATTGATCAAGAGAGTCGAAGGATTGAAAAACATAAGGATAAGAATGAAGAAATTCACCTAGAAAACTCCATTGCCATAGAATAAAGATTAGAATGGATCTTGCTAACCGGTGCACGAAACGGAGAGCCATATTTTTCTGCTATCTTCTCTTTCAAAAATCATTAAAAAATCACCTTCAACTCCTCATTCCACTTCTCAAACCACTCACAACAAAGAAATCTTCCATTCAAATCAACGGAGATAAAAAATTGATTTCCCATCAAACCGACATTTGAATCAAAGATAAATTTCACTTACGAAGTAAGAAACAAAAACCCACAATGAAAATGTAATTTTTATTGCAAATAGAGAATAAAACCATACCTATAATTTTCAAGGTCCATTAATGGTTGTTGTGTTCAGAGGTACTGTCAAGTCAAATTTTTTAAACTTTAAAATTTCCTAAATTACTGATTGGGTAGGTCCAATATTTCGGAGGGGCGATATTGGGAAAAAAAGCATATTAAAAAAATTCATTCCACAAAAATCCAATCATCAATAGCCCAATTTCTAAAAATAACAAGTATTCTACATAGGGGACTATTATTTCAGGAGATTCATCAACTGAAGAACCTGTGAAGGAGACGGTGAACACAGAGGATGTACTACGGTTGAAAATTCACTAAAACGGTCAACTTGGTCCGAATTGGACACTTACTAAAAATAGTAAGAGGTCTCACGAAACCTTCCAAAAATAGATAATTGGTCTAGAAAGTGAGGGGAACATAGAGAGGAGGATTTCCAGTTACCACAGCTAACCAAGGTTTGAAGGATATGATTTTTTGTACTTGTTAAAAATAACAAGTTACTTTTTTGGAACTTACTAAAAATAGTAAGTCTTTCCAGAGGGTAAATTTCACAAAAGGAGCACATTGGGAGTTAAACATTCAAGTTGACATCACCAGTTGGAGACCAGAGAGGGAAAATTCTCGACACTTGCTAAAATAGTTTCCTTTTCTAAATAAAGCAAGTGTTAAGAAAAAATGAAATTCAGATTCACCAAGGGGGAAACTAATGTAGTCTCTATCTTCAGAGTATGTAGGAGTAGATGATAGTAAGTTCACTTTCATGGATCTCAATAGTGTATTTTAACACTCATGTGTGAGGTGTAATTCATAGTTGACACTGTCATACTATTAAATATTATGTCTCATTAGGATCATGTCACAATTAACTAAGTAGTGTGGCAGTGTCGCAGGGAGTTAGGGCAGGATTTGTTCCAAAGCTCTAATCTCTTCAGGGGGATCTTCATGAAAAACACATGTGATCACTAAGGGTTCCATTCAATAGTGTTTATAAACACTTACTTCACGGTGTCCATGGGTCATTCGGAGCCAGTTTCTTGCTTGTAGCCAAAGAACTTTCCCACAACAACCCATCTATAGTATAAGAAAATCATTCACCATAAAGGGTTCAAAGGTATTAGGGCCAATCTAGCAGAGCTTTCGAGGAGTCAATAGGACTAGATTATTCATCGGCATAATTCCTCCTCCTCTCTCTCTTCTAATTTAGTGTTGGGATTTTCACTTTTAGATATGTCTTTAAGTGACTTTAGAAACATGATGTTAAATTTAAGTCACCTTGTTTTTATAAAAGGGACTTAATATTTGAGTAGGAATATGAATAGTCTAAAGTAAAAAATAAGGCATATGGAGGGTCATCAGGGAGATAAAGAGTTGTTCCTCATTCTATAAATTGTAATGACATCCCCATTCAAAATGGTTCTAATTCTAAAATTATTCTAGTTGGTTGTATTCTTATGAGTTCATGAGAGATATTTTTCTTACTTGTGAGTGAAAAGAGTTAGCCTTTTTTCCCTTATTCTCAATGTCTTCCATTTTCATACTATGTACAATTTCTGCTTGAGCATCAATACAAGAAGTTTCTAGCCTTTTTTTACTAAGGGGTTTACTGATACTTTGTGTTCATTAAATTCTAATTGGTCATGTTGATGTTTGTAGTATTGTTTCTTCCTAATTTTAGTGCATGTGATGAAAGTTCTAATTGATGTATGCAAGACTCTTATTTTTTACTTGCAACATTAGTTCCTCTTATCTAATATTCTCACTCCCTTTCCCTCTCTCCTAGAAAATTCCTCCCTTACAGTATCTAAAATATTTTACTGCAGTGTTGGCGAGGAAATTTTTTGAGTGGGAAAACTTGTGGACTCCTTGCCAAAGTTCTGGAAATTTAAGTCCCTCTACTTGACCGTTGTAGCTACTGTATATGCATGCGTGAGAAAACATGGATTTCTATGGTGGCCTTTCAGTTGAGGATCCAACAGGGGCACTTCATTGACCCTGTGGCAAAGCTTGCAGATACTTTAAGGAGAGAAAATTTTCCTAAAAGTGGGAAAGAGAGTGAGAAAAGAGGTAGGAGACCTAATGCTGCAAGTAAGAAATTAGATTCCTGCACACACTAATTAGAAAATTCATCACATGCATTCATGGGAAGAAACAACCCTGTAAATGGCAACAAGATGAGATATGATCGTGAACTCAAAGTTTCTAAAATATCCTCATCAAAGAGGCTACAAAATCCCTCTTCTTGTATTGATGCTTAATCAGGTGTTGTACATAGTGGAGAAATGGAGGAAATTGAAAGAAGGGGGAAAAATGGAAGAAAAATGGCTAAATCCTTTGCTTCCTTCAAGTATAATGCACTCTTGAGTTTACTAGGTCAATTGTCAGCACTTACAATGACTTTTAGAATCCATCATATAGCCCATAAGAAGCGGTTACAATCCACTCGAGTGAGAAAGAAACAGTTACCACCTATTCTAATTGTTTGCACCCCTTCAATTTCTTGATTCACAGAGAAACGCTTATGGCAGAAAGAAACAACTTTTTAAAATATTCAGCCATTACATTATTTTGCTGGTTAAAACACAGGCCATTCAATTTTCTTTTAAGAATTTAAATTTGGGTTGCTCACGTGGAAGGAATTGATTGGAATGGGCCTGTATATGCTTTGACTATTTACCTTTTATTTGGTGGGGCTGTATATCTGACCCTGGACACATGGTGGGCTAGCGCTCATTTGGAACCTACCTCTAGATTTTATCTTTGAAGTTACGCCAAGCTGACATGTGGAGAGCTCCGTAGGTTCTTTCATACTTATTCGATCTAGGGTCTATTCTTGTTTGACTCATGTTGACCCCTAGACACGTGGAGAGCCAACACTGATTTGATTTTCTGCTTTAGAAGCACCTTCTGAAATTACGCCAAGCTAGTGCGTGTCTCCTTCTGCCAGGGTTAGACTTTTCAACAGCCAAATTTGTCTCCTTAGCTACGAGGAGAGCTAGCGCTACTTGGAGACTGACTCTTGGGTTTTACTTTTTAATTGGCATCGTTGTGGCACGTGGAGACCTCCGCTGACCCACCCATACTTAGCCAATTTTTAGTAATCGGCTCTATCCCTTTTGGACCTGGGATATGTGGAAGACTGGCACAAGTTTGAGGACTCCCCCCAGCTTTGAATCTTGAAACCGTGCCGATGAGGCACATGGAGCCATCCACTGAGCCTTCCATACTTAAACAATTTTAGCTTGTTTTACCTTAATTTTGTACCTGGGACATGTGGAAGGCCTGCGCCTAATTAAAGACTGCCCCTTGGGCCCTGCCTCTGGAGTTACATCATTTGGACGTGTGAAGGCTTCTGTTAGACCTTGATATATGACTGAATCGTGTCCAATCATAGATACCCACGTATTATCCGTGGATGCTGAGGAAAAATTTAACGGAGAATATTTTCTCGTCATTCCCGACTGTGGAAAAAATGCAGAGAAGAAGAAGACTCCACCATTTAGCACCTGATTTTCAAATTTATTTCGCGAGCCAAGGAATTGAAAAAAATACAAGGTTCGATGATCTAGGGGCATAGAAAGATTGACAATTTCATTCAAATGAGGACAATAATAAAATTTTCATGCGTTCAGACAGGAAAACGGGAAATTTATAAAAATAAGAAGACTAGGGATTTGAAACAACTCTAGGGCATGGAATTTTCTATCTCTTCAGATATTCAACTTGGCTTAAATAATTTAGGAGGTTAAGAGCTTGAAATCTCAAATTTAACCTGGAAAACAAAAAATGGTTTTTGGGAGACAACAGCTGGCTCTAGCTTGGGGACATGGCATGGACTGAGTGTGGCGAAGATGTGGTATGAGGATCTAAAATCTCAATTTTTAAACCCTATAATTCATTGACCAGTGCCTTATCCATTAGGCCTTGTAGAGTCATGAACAACTTTGACAAATAAAGATTAGAAGAAGGAAGCACATGAGCACAAAACAGGAAGGAAACACACAACACGCAATAGAAAGGGGAAACAAAACCACACAACGAAAAGGGAAACACACCTATGGTACAAGGCGGGGGACAACTCACTTTCACTGATAATATAATTTCAAGTATTTCCCACTTCGGGGTAATTCCAGTGGCGTTCCATCTAAGTATGAGAGAAGGAAAACGTTCTCACCACAAGCTTAATGAATTAGGAATGGGCCGAGCCATAATGAATCAAACTTTCCATGGCTACCTATAGGTTCTCTTCTCTTGTCCCATAGTAGAACGAAGTCTCTAACCTTGAATTCTCTTGTCTTGGTCTTCTGGTCAAAGATATTCTTTACTTTCAACTGATGCTCCTTGATTCGATCCACCACTTGGGATCTATTTTCTTCCAGCTTTTCTAGAAATAGGATCCTCTTGTCAATGGAATCCTTGTACTGGACATCTTCTATTGCCTGTAACAACTTGAGAGCTAGCATCTCAATTATGAGATGAATTTTTTCTTCAACTCCATACAATAGTTGGAATGGTGACATACCTATTGCCTTTTTTGGAGTGATCCTATTTTCCCACAATGCTTCATACAACCTTTTGTGCCAATTCCTTTGATTCTCATTTACAAGCTTGTGAACAATGGTCACAATGTTCTTGTTGCTTGACTCAGCTTACCCATTTCCTTAGGGATAGTAGTTAGAAGAATGAGATAGGGAGATTCCAAAGCCATAAAAAAACTTTGTGAGCTCCCTTGAAGAGAAATAGGTAGCATTATCTACTACAATCTTCTGTGGCATTCCAAAACAGACTATGATATTATCCTTGATGAAGTTGTATACTATTTCAATGCTAGCCTGTTTGGTTGGAGTTGCTTCCGCCCATTTGGTGAAGTATTCTATTGTTGTGAGCACATAGGTATGCCCTACACTTGAGTGAGGATTCAAAACACCAATGAAATCTAGCTCCCATTGTTGAAATGGTTATTCAATAACCACATGCCTGAGTGGAAATGCAGCTAGGTGTAGCCTTCCAACAAATTGTTGGCATGCTTTGCACTTCGAAACCCAATCCTGAGTGTCTGCAAATATGGAGGGCCAATAATACGTTTCTCAGAGGATCTTGTGTGTAGTTACCTTTGCTGAAAAATTTCCACCACATGCTTGGTCATGATATGCTTTAAGAAACTTTTCTTGTTGCTCTTTATCTACACATTTGAGGAAACAACCATCCAGACTTCTTTTGTAAAGTGCATGATTTCATATTACAAATTTGGTTGCCTTCAGTTTGAGTGTTCTTATTTTCTTGTAATCAAGATGAGGAGGGCATTCTCCATAAGTGAGGTAATAGGCAATATCAGCATACCACTCATCGGTAGTGGTGACTAAGAGCACTTGTGGGTTGTCTTTTGAACGAGTTGGGAAAGTACAATCTTCTTCTCCATGTTGAGTTTTAAGTATTTCATCTTCAGAAATTAACTTGCACAAGCCATTTCCCCTCACCAGATTGGAGGTTCGAATCTCCAAGTCATACTCTTGAGTTTTTGCAATCCAATTTCCTCTCTTAGCTCTAGGATCTTGTTGAGTCAAAATGGATTTGATTGCACTGCCAAGGACCAAGACCACAGTATGGGAATTGAGAATGTAAAACCTAAAGTTTTTTATGGCCTTGACCACTACATAGGCATGTTTCTCCAATTTACTATACTTTAGCTTGTGCTTCTTCAAAGGAAATATCATGAAAGCAATAAGTGCTTTCACACCATTATTTTTCTGAACAAGAACAACAAAGAGTGTATGTTTTGATGCATAAAAATACATGTTGAAATCTGGAGATACAAGAGTTGGAGATTTGGTAATGGATTTCTTGATCTCTTCAAATGATTTCTTCTCTTCATTGTTCCATTTGAAACTTACTTGTGGTTTCATCATGGAAGTGATGTGCTTTTTCAATTCAGCAAACTCAGACACAAAACAATGAAGAAAGTTTACATTTCCAAAGAAAAAATGGACTCCTTTCTTTCTTGTGGGTAGGGCTAATGCTTGAATGGCTCTAATCCTCTCAAGATCAATGTGTGCTCCATGTTTGTTCACAATTTTCCCCAACAATTTTCCTTTTGTGACTCCAAAAATGCACTTCTTTGGATTTAGTGATATGCCATGTTTTCTACACCTTGCAAGAACTTTCTCCAAGTGACAGATATGATCTCTCCTCTTCTTTGAGAATACTGTGAGGTCATCGAGATATATGAAAATGCAATGTTTCAAATGTTTGAAGTCAAATTCCATTGCCCTTTATAAATTAGCTCCTGTATTTATTAGGCCAAAAGGCATTCTGTTGTAGGCAAAAGTGCCCCAAGGTGTTGTGAAGGTTGTCTTGTTGCAATCCTCTTCTGCCACTTTGATTTGATTATACCCTGAGAATCCATCCAGCAATGAGAGCATTCTAGATCTAGTTACTTCTTGCAAAATGTGGTCCATGATTGGAAGAGGGTAATTGTCCTTAAGGGATGCCTGATTCAGATTTTGAAAATCTACACATATCCTTATTTTTCCATTCTTCTTCCTCACTAGCACAATGTTGGCTACCCATGTCGAATTATGGATGGGAAAGATTATTCTTGCATTGAGCATCTTTTTCACCTCCTCCTTGATGGTATCAGAAATCTTTGGGTTGTAAGGCCTTTGTTTCTGCTTGAAGGGTTTAGCACCCTGCTTTAAAGGAATCGAGTGGTACATTTCCTTTGGCTAGAAGGATTTGAGTTCATCATAAAATTAGGCCAAGAAATCTGAGTATTTCTTGAGTAAAGTGACAAACCTTCTTTTTTCTTTAGGTGAGCAACATTTTCCAATATTGACCATCCTTGGCTCCTCCAGGGTACTAATGTTTTCTTTATCAAAATCAGCTGGGCACTGAGAAGATTGATTTTCTTTCTCTTGAATGAATCTGTCATGTTTGTAAAAGAGATCTTCTAAAGAGACAAGGCCTTTGGGAATTTTATACCCTTTCAATTTGATTACTCCCTCATCATCAATCCCTTCAATTCCTTCTTTCTCTTCTTTGGGGGTTGCTTCACGGTGTGGATTTTCACCTCCTTCAAAGAATAAACTATCGAAATTATTCCTTTGCTCCAAAAAGGACAGAATTTTCTTATCATCATTGAAGACTTGCCAATGATTTGCATTGTCTGGTACTCTAGGCCTAAATACCATTTCGATGGTCACTTTGTATTTACCAAAAGAAGGGTGAGGTGTCACTAGGGAAGCTGACACTACAAGAGAGTAAGCCTTTTCATTCTATTCCCTTGGAATAGATTCTATGGAGAATGCATCAAAAGATTCAATGCAGTCCCACACTTTGTTTTTGTAATTCCAGAGTCTTGGATTCTTCACCTGATATTGTTGGCGGACTTGCTTTACTATGACCTCTGCATCACCTTGGCATCTCATTTTATTAATTCCCATGTCCTCTGTTGTGCTCATGCCTAAGAGTAATGCTTCATACTCTGCGGTGTTATTTGTATTATCAAATTACAGTTTGTAGGAAAAGGGGTACAACTCATTGGTAGGAGAGTACAATACTACACCAACTCCCGAGCCCGCTCTGGAGTGACTACCATCAAATTCCATTGTCCAAATTTGATCTTCCTCTTCCTCCATGAGAAGTGGTCGGTTCTCCTCTTTTTATGATGTGAGGAAGTAGTTTCCTAGCCCACAATCTTGAAAGAGAATGTTAGCTCTTGGATCATCAGAATTTCGTACTGTGAACTTCATCTTTCTTACTGGAAACAACTTCTTCATCTCTCCTTTTACTGGGATAGTTACAGATGACCAATCCATTTTTATTTCTCCACCCAGGTCTCTGTAGAAACTCCTACTCAACAACATACCAAAGGATGCTGGGATATCTGCTTCAAGTATGGTTAGGAGCATCTTCTTGTCTGGAAAATCAGCTAGTGCTACCTGTACATCTTTGATTCTTCCTACTAATGGAACTTGTTTATATTCCATTGAGTAATAGGTGCCATTTACCCCAGTCAAGGTGAGGCCTAGAGCATTTACAACTTTGACTAGCATCACATTGTCTGAGTCTCCAAAATATATGATGCAATTATTTAGCTGGAAACCTTTGATGAGGAGTGATAGGTCAAAAGGTTCAACTCTGTTGGTGTTGAGGGCACTAAGGGCTAGCATGTTTTGGGAAGGTGGTGTGCATGGTGTGGGGAGTAACACTTTAGAATTTGGGCTTGAAAATATAGGGTTACCCTTACGAACTACATTGATGAATTTGTAAAATTACATAAGATGTGTTTATAGGTATTCTATTTTGGAGAGATGGACTTTGGTTTTGCTTGCATGTTCTAAAAAGTCAAATAGAGCATTGGTGGGTGAGGAAGAGTCTCCTGAAATGGAGGAAGATCGACATGGTAGAGACTTTGCTACTTTTGGTGTTGGGTTCTCTTTTTCAGATGTAACAATTGGCTTGGAAGGGGGTGAGGGTGTAGCCTTTGACTGAACTTTAGATGTTTTTGTAGGGCCAACATTTAAAAGAGAATTATTCTTAGCAACTTTTGAGCTAGAAGAAGGATCAAATGACTTACTTGGTATAGTAGCATGCTCTTTGGAAACTAGTGAGTCTGGTTTTTCTTTGGCTGATTCCATGGAAGGTGGTAAGGTGATCCTCTATTGATGATTTTATTTTGTGTAACCTCTGGAGGGACAATCTTTTTTATTCTTCTTCTTATCCTTCGCTGCAACTGTTGGGGCTGAAATCCCTTTCTTAGATTGAGCACGAGTGAAAACAACACATGAGAAACTCAGAACTTCTTCATCACCTTCATCTTCATCATCAACATACTCAATCAAGCCATTGTGCATATACACTTCCTCAGTCTCAAGAAAGTTTTCATAATCTTCCATGTTTTCTTCTTCAGTTTCATCAATTTTTGCTTCTTCCTCTGGCTCTTTAGTGTCATAGATGGCATTGATTGGTGGTGCTTCAAGAGAAAGCCGACTAGGAGGTGGAGCAATCTTTGGCCTATCTGGAGGGTTTGGTATCCTTGAAGCATTGCACATTGTGATATGAGATAGCTACTTCTTCAAGGAAATCAAGTCATTTTCCATTTTTTGGAACATCAGATCTGTGGTGATAGAGTTTGAATTCTGACCATTTGCTTTCCATTGGGACCTTTCACCTTTCTAGAAAGGATTAGGTCATCGTCAGTTTCTATTACAAAGTCTCGGGCTTGCCTCAATGTTCTTGGTTGGGTTCTTCAGAGGAAGAAACCTGCTTCTGATGGTAAAGCACTAATGAAAAACCTCTTCAAATTATTTTCGAGAGGCACCACATCTTCAGGGATCCTTCTTATCACTCTATCATATCTTGCTACAAATTACCTCATTGTCTCAGAGGTTTCTTTCTTCATTTGTACTAATTGGACCAAAAGATCCTGACAATATTTCGTGGTCTTGAACCCGTGTTTGAATAAACTTCTTATATCTTCCTGATAGGTGACAGAGCTTGGGGGCAACATGTAAAACCATTCGTCAACCTTCTCTTGGAGTGACTCCATAAAGATTCAGACTGATACATCTTCATCCTCAACACCCAACACATTGCAAGTAGTGATAAATGCTATTACATGCTCTTCAGGGAGTTGAGAACCATCCCCTCTAAATTTTGGGAAGTTTTTCCTCGAGCCTCTCGGTATCTCATGGAGTGGTTGAGCGAGAGCCAGTGGACCGGTGTTTCCTCCCCATGGTACATTAGGTCTTTGGGCCTCATGATCACGTTCATGCTCACACTCATGATCACGATCACCCATTCTAGTTTTGTTCCTATCTTCCAATGTTGCTAAGGCTGTAGCTTCTACTACTGCTCTTTCATCTGCCTTGGCTTGAAGTCTCTCGATTTCTTTGAGTTAAGCTCTTATTTCCTCTTCTACTCTAGCTTCTTCTTCAGTCTCTATGTTGGTGAAATCTTCAAGGTTCTCGTTGATGTATGGAAATTCACCATCTAAAGGATTGACAACACTCAGGTTCCCAACATGACTGGTTTTTTTAGAAGGAAGCCTCTGGATTCTAAGTAGCTCTTGTCTCCTTTGAAGTTCCTCAAAAATGGGATCCGTTTGTCCTCCTTATCTCTATTCCTAGGTGTATCTTTTATCCTCCAGCTTGAAAATATATGCTCTTATTTGTGGTTCTGGAATTTTTATTTGCCTCTCCAATTCAGTAGCACATTCCTCTTCAAGGTCCAGAATTCTTGTGGTAATGAATTTGTGATTGGCACTTTACCTATTATGCTAGATAGCTTCCCTCAAATCTAAAGCAATGTCTTATTGGATGTGGAAGAGAAATTCAGGTCTTTTAACAGGAGGGTTTCCTGGAGTAGCTACGATTTGAATCCACGTGGCTCATATAGCCATTCAATTTTTGAGAATTTACTTTTTTTTTAATTTCTTGACCTTGGGGTCACATTCAAGTGCAGATGCTACTAAATCTACCCCATGATGGGTGCCAAAAATATTGGCGAGGAAATTTTTCAAGTGGAAAAACTTGTGGACTCCTTGTTAACACTCTGGGAATCTAAGTCCCCCTACTTGACTAGTGCAGCTACCGTATATGTATGCGCAAGGAAACGTGGATTTCTCCGGTGGCCTTTTGACTAGGGATCCAACAGGGGCACTCCACTGACCCTGTGGAAAAGCTTGCAGATAATTGCAAGAGAGAAATTTTTTCTGAAAGTGGGAAAGGGAGTGAGAAAAGAGGTAGGAGAATTAATGTTACAGGTAGGAAATTAGATTCCTGCACACACTAATTAGAAAATTCATCACATGCATTGATGGGAAGAAACAACCCTGCAAATGGCAACAAGATGAGATAATATCGTGAACTCAAAGTTTCTAAAATCTCCTCATCAAAGAGGCTATGAAATCCCTCTTCTTATATTGATTATTAATAAGAAGTTGTACATAGTGGAGAAATGGAGGAAATTGAAAGAAGGGGGGAAATGGAAGAAAAATGGCTAACTCCTTTGCTTCCTCTAAGTACAATGCACTTGTGAGTTTACCATGTCAATTGCCAGCACTTACAATGACTTTTAAAGTCCATCATATAGCCTATAAGAAGTGGTTACAATCTACTCGGGTGACCAAGAAACAGTTACCACCTATTCTAACTGTTCGCGCCCCTTCAATTTCTTGATTCATAGAGAAACGCTTATGACAGAAAGAAACAAATTTTTAAAATATTCAGCCGTTACATTATTTTGCAAGTTAAAACATGGTCCATTCAATTTGATTTTACAACTTTAAATATGGGCTGCCCACATGGAAGGAATTGATTGGAATAGGCCCACAGATGCTTTGAATATTTACCTTTTGTTTGGTGGGGCCGTATATCTGACCCTAGACGCGTGGTGGGCTAGTGCTCATTTGAAACCTACCCCTAGATTTTTTCTTTGAAGTTGCATCAGGCTGACACATGGAGAGCCGGTGTTGATTTGAGTTTCTGCTTTGGAAGCACCTTCTAAAATTGTACCAAGCTAACATGTGTCTCCTTCCGTTGGTGTTAGACTTTTCAACAGCTAACTTTGTCTCCTTAGCTACGTGGTGAGCTAGTGCTACTTGGAGATTGACTCTTGAGTTTTACTTTTGAAATGGCATCATTGCGGCACATGGAGACCTCCACTGACCCACCCATACTTAGTCAATTTTTAGTGATCGACTTTGTCCCTTTTGGACCTGGGACACGTGGAAGACTGGTGCAAGTTTGAGGACTACCCCCTACTTTGAATCTTGAAACTATGTCGATGAGGTACATGGAGCCATCCACTAAGACTTCCATACTTAAACAATTTTAGCCCGTTTTACCTTCATTTTGTACCTGGGACAAGTGGAAGGCCTGCACCTAATTGAAGACTGCCCCTTGGGCTCTGCCTCTAGATTTATGTCATTTGGATGTGTGGAGGCTTCCACTGGACCTTGATATATGACCAAACCACATCCAATCATAGAGACCCACGTATTATCTATGGATGTTAAGGAAAAATTTAATGGGGAAGATTTTCCTGTCATTCTCGACTATGGAATAAATGCATAAAAGAAGAAGACTCCACCATTTTGTGCCTGATTTTCAAATTTATTTCGCAAGTTGAGGAATTGAAAACAATACAAGGTTTGATGATCCAAGGGCATATAAATATTGAAATTTTCATTCAAATGAGGAAAACAATAAAATTTTCATGCGTCCAGACAGGAAAATGAGAAATTTATTGAAACAAGTAGACTGGGTATTTGAAACAACTCTAGGGCATGGAATTTTCTATCTCTTCAGATATTCAACTTGGCTTAAATAATTTAGGAGGGTGAGAGATCGAAATCTTGAATTTAACTTGGAAAACAAAAAATGGTTTTCAGGAGACAACACGCAGGATCAGTGGAGTGCCTCTGTTGGATCCTTGGCTGAAAGGCCACTAAGAAAATCCACCTTTTTACTTGCGCATGCATATACGGAAGTTGCACAAGTTAATTAGAGGGACTTATATTCCTAGGATGTTGGCAAGAAATCCACCAATTAGTCCCCAAAAAATTTTCTCGCTAATAATAGGATAATTTTTTTTTTGGTTTGGACCATCTCAAGATTGCGGTCATAGGGCTTGGGAAGCTTTCTTAGGTTTCTAAGTGTTTTATATTTTGAATTTTGCTAGGTTCTCCATTTTCCTACCTAAAGTGAAATTTGAAAATTACACTCTTGTAAATGATAAATTTTTGGCTTGTTTAAGTGAATTTTAGAGGTCTAGATGGTCAGGATGGGTAAAATGTGAGTTTTTTCATGCTTTAAAGTGATTCGTAAGGGTGTAATTAATAAAAATGATCTAAAAATGTGAAAAGGATACCTTTTTCCTATGTTTTACATATCATAAAAGTATCCAAAAAAATTTACATAAGTAGCGGATATGAGAAAAGGGGAGGAGAGTTTGAAAGGGATTCAATTACAAGTAGTTTCCATGAGGATGCAACTATGTGTAAGAAGAATTCGAGGAGAAAACAATTAAGTGGAATGAAGAAAAGGATTTGTTTTTGCTTTAAAAGTACTTTTGGGACTGGTTTCTTCAAGTGAATCTTAATGAAATGCATATTTTTTCATTAGATTGAATAAATTCTTGTTTTGGGAATTTTAAGGAGTAAGTTCATATAATTTTTCAAGGTTTTATGGAGGATTTGAAGTTTAGAAAGCTTTGTTTATTCTAATTTTCTCTTGAAAGCACCAAGAAGACTGTTTAGTGACTATTTTCCTACATAAAATAAGGTTGCATCACACTTTTGTTTGGAGAGGAAAATAATCCTTTCTTTTAGAAATTTGATGGAGTTTATGAATGCTTTGAATTGAAAATGCTATGTTTTTCTCTAATTTGTTCTTGAGGGTGATTTAAAAAATATTGAAATATAAATGTTAAATTCTAATTAAGTTACAACACAATGATATTGCAATGAAGTACAATTTTGAAACAAGTAAGTAAGCTAATAAATTTGAAACCCTAAGTGCAAGAGAAGGGATAAAATACTTAGTTGATTTTGTAATAATCTTGAAGTTATGTCGAGCTAGAAAATTGATTTAACAGAAGAAAGAGTGTCGCAAGTGAGCCCATGAATTTGTGTAAGCGTAAAAAATGATGGGACTGGGGTGCTTGGATCAGTCAGGGGCATTTTGGCATTGTAGACCACTGTTGGGCGTTCGTGATTGTGAAAATGGCTGGGAAGTGATTTCTTCTGTGTCACTTCTATGTCACTTCCCTGCATTATTGATCACATTTATATCACACTAAGTCCACAAGATTCACCTGTAACCTGCAAAACCCCAAAACACATTAAATCCTAAAAAGAAAAATACAAAAATGGGGATTCAGACTGAGTCCGACAATCACCTGACTGAGTGAAATTATGATCCATGCACTACACTACATTTTAGACTCCATGTATTTTTGTGTGTGCAGAATCGTGCCCTAAGTGGCTCTTGTGCCAGACACACTTGAATAGCGAGCAATAGCTAGATGTAGAAGATGTAAATAGATGTGTGCATGGAAAAATAAACTTCCCCTCCTATGAAGTGTATGTAGAATAATGAATTCCCTTGTCCCTTATATGGATGTTATATGGATGCTTTTATGCTCTTGATATGCCTTTGGATTTAACCTTAGGTAATAGTAGTATATGCCTAGTGTTTGGTCCTTTATTATGGTCATATAGCTTTTTATTTATATGATTCCCTTGTTTGAATTTCATAATTAATCACTAAAATGCTTACCACCAAGAAACTAAGATTCCCAACATATAGAAAGGACCCAAAATATGCGAGTAATATATAAAGAGGTCAGGGGAACCTAGAGGGGATGAGGGTGCCTAGGCATTGGCGTCCTAGTTGGGCACTTGTGTATAGAATTAGAGCAACCAGAAAGAAAGCAAAGAGGCCAAAGATAATGGTTAATTAGTAATTTTATCACTTAGGAATCACATGAATAGTGGTATGTGTTTAGGACCTAGAAATATACCTAAAGTGTGTGATTTAGTGTCTACAGAGGGTATAAAAATCCCTATTTCTCTCACCTAAACAGGTAAGCTATAGTAAGGTGTATGAAGTTTTCCACAATTCCTCTCTATACAGATTACTCAGGAAGCCTAAGGGGATAAAAAAAAAACCACACATTAAATTCTAGGGATTGAAATTAAATTCTTTTCATTTTAGAGGTTTTTGAATCTTCTTGAGTTGTCCTAAAACCCTTCCTTGGGTTTAAACAAAAATAGTGGTTTGTACTTCTAAACTCCATTTCAAGTTTTAAAATTTTGAGGATATCATCTAAGGGTGTCCTACTAATATAATTTTAAGGTTTCATTGATATAAAATTCTCCCATATTTCCCATTTCATGAAATTTTGGAAAATGGGCTTGTAGGTGCTTAAGGAGGGCTAATAGAAAATTTTGGAGTAGCGACTTGGAGGAGAAAAACAATGAATCCAATCCTAAAATTTTGTTAGGAGTAAGAAATTAAAAACTTGGGTATGCATACATAATTTCAGTTTCCTATAACTCTTTCTAATTTTTTATGAGTTATAAGCTTTGTGCTTCTAGAGGGTTACAAGCCTAAAAGACGGTTTGGTCAAAACAAGTGTAAACAAGAAAATTCCTCCTAGTTTCCACTAGTTTCTTAGCATCATTTGTGGTATCAAAGCAAGTGGGTAGAAGAAAAAAGAGTAAGAAGTGAGGTAAGAGTGAAAGTGACAATGCCAACCGAAAGAGTAATGAGAGGAGGTATTCAAATTGGAGATGTCATCCTGGAAGAGTTGAGAAATATGAGGATTAGTTTTGATGCAAAGTTAATAGTGGTGGAAGCTAATCAAAGAAGAGGAATCATAACAAGTGATGTGAGTGACAGAGAAGAATATCTATAAGCATCTCTAACATAGGAAGAGATAGAAGCTCCTGAAGAGAGTGACATTGACAAGTTTCTTAAAGTGATCATAAGACATAGATAAAAACCAAAGTTTGAAATTCCTACACATGCAAGTAGGATTGATGGAGAAGAACTAATTGATTTGATAACTTCGTTAGGCAAGTAATTTGAGTATGAGAATGTGCTATAGGAACAGAAAGTGAATTTTTCTTGTACCGAATTAAAAGGACTGTTAGGATAAATAATAATTTTGCATTATTAATTAAGTACATGACATCATTTGTTATATGGTTATGTTTTAATAACCATATTATTCTTGTATTGTTTATTTGTTGCATTATTGCTGCAACTGCATGTTTTTATACTTACTTCCTAGATATACTTCTGGAAGCTTATGTAAAAAAGTTTATTATTGCACCTCTGCAACATATTGATGTGTTTGTATTCAATTGTAAAATTCCTATAAGAATTGTAGCACTTCATTGTAAGTTTTATTTTGATTCATTATTAATAAAATTACCAAGATTTCTTCCCTATTCTTCATCTTACATTTGGTACCAGTGCAGGTTGAAGCTCCTGGCCAAGTTGGATAGAGTTTTTAGTGGTAAAATTGTCCTGGACAAGAAATATACATCTCTGGAGAGAATGTGTTGCCTCCAGTAGCTTCCCAGACATACCCGAATCCCCACAGCCCCTTGTTTCATTCCAAGTGTTTGGAATGCAATTTTTTTTTGCACTAGTGCACCTTGCACTAGGAAACATTTGCTGTAGGAATAGAATATTTAAAATAAAATAAATTCCCCACCAGGGGTTTTGTATTTTTAAATTTGGAGGAAGAACTCTATAGAGATTTGCATCCGAGCAACCTACCCGAGCTCCTGGAAAAGTTGACGAGCCATTCATTAAGTTGATTTGCATTGTGGAGAGTGAGATATACACCATATTTTCCATTGAGATGCTGAAGGTTGAGTTCATTTGTGCATTGGCCGGGTTGGCCTCTCTCACCAAGCCAAGCATCGAATTACATCAAGGACCGAACCTTCTAATCGAGCCATAGTCAAGCTATATCATAGTGGAGCCCAAATTGGATTGAACAAGTCCTCCTACCATTTCAACGTTGGCCAAGGCAACAAGCCAAATGTCTTCATAGCCCACGATTCACCATTCCATTTCACACTGAGTCCACTCGAGGTGGTTGTAGGTTTTTAGTGGACGAGTTGAGGTGATTGAATTAATCGAAAGGGAGCACAAAACAATAAGCACCGGTCAACCCCACCTCCATTGATGAGTCCACCCACACACCAAGTTCCCATGTGATCTACATACAAGCTCCACATCCAAGTGTTGACTTGTAACCTGTAACCACAAATGGAGCTCAAGCAACAAAAAAGTTGCGAACAAATCCTTGTAAATAATATCAATAAAAATATAATCGAATCCGGATTTTGTGGAATCCATAATTTTCCTCTACTACACCGCTTTCCACGTGGACTCCATGCTCCTACCACATTGAAATCTCAAGAGGTTAGTCAAAGTTTGGATAATTCATATATTATTTGCTTCAATTTACATTCCATGCTCTATACGAGTTGTGTTGGTTAGAGGTTAGAGTCTTGGGGGAGTGAGGTGCTTGGTTCAATCCTAAAGTAACCAATTTCAAATAAAATTTTAAACTCTGGAGGCATATTTAACAGGAAACCACCAAATTTAGGAGCAAATAATCTCATCTAAAGTAGATACGTGTGACTAAACAAGATGCTAAAAATAGCGGAGAAAACCCTAACATAGGGAAAAAATTGTTTTCTCCCATTTCAATTATTTTTTGATACTGAGAAACTTTTTCCAAAGGAGGGGTGTTTAAAAACTTCATTTTGAGCCATTTTTTATGGTATTTTGCTCATAGAGTTATATTGAGCTCCAGAGGCCACTAGGGCCCCGCAAAATAAAATGTTTTTTGCATGTCATTCAATTTTTTTAGAACTCTAGATGTAATTACATATTTCAGTGTATTGTACTAATTTATAGGTTGTCATATTCAACCGTAAACCATTGTAACTGCTATAAAACTAGTAGATATTTATACTGAAATATAATTAAAATTTTGTTTTGTATCATTCATGAGATCTTTGATCTCATTCACAGTGTTCGGTATAAATAGTGACTTTGGGAAGTGCTTACAGGTAAAGTCATCATGACTACTACTGCAGTTAACGCCTAATATAGTTACAACAACGTCATTTGGGCATCGACCCTTTACATCGACAAGGAGTAATAAGGACACAGTGCACACACTTTGAGCCCTCCCATCCATCTGTGAATGATTTCTTGACTTAAATTTGGACTGAGAAATTATCCAAGTATATAACAAAGTAATGCGCATGTATGATGATATTTCTTTGATCCGGTATTAATAATCGTATAGACCCCTTTTAGTACTTTCTTAGTACCACGTATTGGATTATTTAACGTATGTTAACACATCTTTCACATAGGTTTGGGTATATAGAAAGGGCGAGCTTCTTCCATGTACCGACGGGTATATCAAAAGGGCGCATATATATAAAGATTTGGTATATCAGACTGACAATATATAGATTAGGAGACCATATACCTGGAGTGATAAGAGCCTTACCCTTTGTTAATTGATTCTGCAAAATGGGCACCAATGCCCCCAAATTATTTCTTTCATATTCACAGCTACTCAAAGGAAATAACTATGTAGCATGGAAGACAAAAATCAAGACACAACTTGAGTTTGAAGATATTTGGACTGTTGTGAATGGTAATATCACCAGATCAACAATTGATACAACACAATAGAAATATTTTGATAGATCTGATCAGAATTCCAAGATAATTATCTTGTTTGGAGTTTTTGATGATGTGTAACCCCACATTTGAGATGCCAAAATAGCCAAAGAAGCATGAGATAAGTTGAGCATAGTGTACGAGGCCAAAAACAATAATGTCATACTAAATTTACAGAGTCAGTTACACACACTAAAGTTTAAACAAAATGAAAAAATATAAGTTTTCCTTCAAAGAGTTGTAGAGTTGAGGCATTCACTTCTATCCCTAGGAGAATTGGTCACTGATGACGCTCTCATTCCCATATTTTTGAGAGTACTCCATTCTTCATACCACATTTTTGTGACAACACTCAACTTGTTAGATTAGACAGTGTGTTTTGACAAGTTGGTAAACCTACTGTAACAAGAGGAAGCTATGTACAATAAATATGATGAAGATGAGTAGGAACTTTCTTCTCGTTAGAAATGGAAAGGAAAAGGAAAAGGTAAACCTAATTCCTATCAAAATTCCCAAAATCAGCATCAACAAGGGGAAAAACAATAAAAGAAGAAATTTCTTATCTGTAAAAGAGGACATGAATTGAAAGATTGTTGGTATAATACATACAAAAAAGGTTCATCAAGTAATTATGGACCTCAACACCACCAATCTTACAAGGGATATTCTAACTACAATCAAGGGAAGAAAAAGGGGAACTGGAAAATAAAACCCCATCAGCAAGGAAATATTGTTGAGCAAGAAGAACATTCAGATATTGAAGACTACTTGTACACTACTTGATCAATTGAACCCTCCATGTCATCTAGTGATGTCTAGTATGTTAATTTGGGAGCCACTCAACATATGACCAGCCATAGATACTATTTTACTTCAATGAGGGACACGCCTTTGAAAACCATGTTTCGTTAGGTGATGATTATTCATATACAGTTCAGGGGATTGGGAACATTTCTCTTCCTCTTGGTTCAAGAAACTGTAGATTTTCATATGTACTATATGTCCCTAGGTTGACTAAAAATCTATTTTCAGTTAGTCAACTCCTAGATCACAACTTTAAAATTGACTTTGATAGTTATTCCAGAAAGAAAATGTTTTTAATTCGAGACAAATCATGAGGTTCGAAAATAGTTACAAAAGCCTCTAATGTGGAACGCATGTTCCAACTTGATTTTTTCCATGGAAATGATTGGGAACTTGTGGCTAAGAACTCTACCTCTGTATAGTTTTGGCATCGGAGACTTGGTCATATCAATTTCAATTATCTCAAGACACTTCACCAACATAATATGGTAAATAGATTTCCATATCTCCAGAAGGATACAGACAAGTATCCTCACTTCCTAGTAGGAAAACAACACAGAGCTTCATTCCAGAAGAGTACTTATCAATCTAATGGTAAGTTTGATCTAGTTCATAACAATGTTTGTGGTTCGATGCAACTGAGTCATTCTAGATTTCAGTAGTTCATGCTTTGTGTTGATGAATATTCAAGAAAAATGTGAATTTTTTGTATTCGCAAGAAAAGTGAAGCTTTTGATAACTTCAAGAAGTTCAAAGTGGCTGTTGAGAATGAAACTAGTTGTCACATCAGAACTCTTGACTCACATCAAGGGTGGAAATTCACTAGAGATGAATTCAAAGACTACCTACAAGCTCACGTGATTCATCAAAAAATGCCTCCTCCACACACACCACAATAGAATTGTGTTGTTGAGAGAAGAAATTGTATTATCATGGAAATGGTGTGATGTATGATCGATGATTCTAGACTAGCGAGGACATTCTGGGCTGAAGCTGTAAAGACAATTGTGTATTTGTTGAATAGAGTGCCCATACTTTCTCTTGATGGATTAATGCCACATAAAGCATGGTCAAATTAGAAACCATATGTTGCACACCTCAAAGTATTTGGGTGCAAAGCAAGTATTCACATACCCAAGCAGAACATAAATAAATTGGATATGAAATCACAAAAACTAATCTTCATTAGATATAGTGAAGAAAATCTTGGGTACAGATTGATGGATCATAAGACTAGGAAAGTCTACATCGGTAGAGATGTTGAGGTTTTGGAGAAGGAAGCAGATACTCCTCCAGACTCACCTTATGTATATTTTTCACTAGTTATAAAAATAGAAGTTGATGTTCCCACAGATGATAAAAGTAATGATGGGGATGATGGTGATGATCAAATAAAACCACAAACCACAGGAGCAGTTCAACATATTCCCAAGTGGTATACTAGCATGCTATGAGATGCAAGAATGGATGCTCCACCGGATACATCCACCATTGGACCAAGGACTCATAGTAAAGCAAGAGAAGAAGTAAAGTTTACTTTAATGAGTAGAGTTATTAAATTTGATGAGCCCTCTATAGTCTAGGAAGCCCTACAGTCAAAATCTTGGAAAGATGTCATGGATGTTGAGTATAACTCAGTGATGAAAAAAACACTTAGTAACTTGTCGATCTTCCACCAGGGAAGAAACTCATTGGATACATATGGATATTAAAAAAAAAGTACAAAGCAGATGCGACCATAGATAGGTACAAAGTGAGACTAGTAGTAAAGGGGTATGCATAAAAATAAGGCATTGACTATGAGGAAACATTTTCTCCCACATCTAAGATCAAAATGAGCAGAATGATCTTTTCTCTAACTGCATAGTTTGGTTGGAAATTCCATCAGATGGATGTAAAAAATGCCTTTCTAAATGAATATTTACAAGAAGAATTATACATGACTCAACCTGAGGGATATATTATCTCCAGCCAAGAAGCAAAGGTATGCAGACTCAAGAAATCTTTGTATGTCCTTAAACAAGCACCCCAGGCCTGGTACATCAAAATTTATGAGCATCTCGTATAACATGGATTTTTTAGAAATTCATATGATCCTAGTCTCTACCTCAAAAAGAAAGGGGGGAGATTGTGATTATTGTTGTTTATGTTAATGATCTAGCCATCATTGTCAGTTCAGTGAGGATGATCAATGCAACGAAGAAAGATATTAATTAATCATTTGACATGACAGATCTCAGGTTGATGCACTATTGTCTTGGATTGGAAATATGGAAAAAGGAGAATCACATATTTTTTATCAGTTGAAATATACCAAGACAACACTCAAGAAATTTAGGATGATGGATTACATACCTATTGCTACACCGATGGAGATGAGACTGCAGTTATCTCATTCAGATCCATCTCTTGTGGTAAATTCCACTCTCTATCAGTAGTCTATTGGGAGTCTCATTTACCTCACATACACTAGAACAGATATCAAATTTGCAGTGAGCTATCTATCCAGGTTCATGCAGGAACCAAAAGTTTTTAATTATAAGGCATCAAGGTAGATCTTGAGATATCTCAAGGGAACAGTGGATCTTGGCCTAGAATACAAGAAGAACCACAACTTCTTCTTTTGAGGATATTCGAATTCAGATCATGCAGGTAATAGTGATGATGGAAAATTCACTTCAGGGTTTGTGTTCTTTATGGGATCTAGACCGATATCATGGGGAATCAAGAAACAACACTTTATTTCTCACTCTTCCATAGAATCTTAGTATCGTTCTGTAGGTGAAGTTGTATGTGAAGCGATATGGCTATGTTACATACTCGAAAGACTTGGAATAACATAGGATAAACTGACCACCTTGTATGTAGAAAATGAATGTGTTCTCAAAATTAGTTGCAATCTAGTTTTTCATGAAAAAACAAAGCACATTGAGGTACATGTACATTTCATATGTGAGCATGTCTTGAAACACAATATACAACTTCATTTTTTCCCAATGGTTGAATAACGAGCAAATATTTTCACAAAGTCACTTGCACGTGACAAATTTCAGTTGTTTAGAGAATTCATCTCTTCATTCCTTGAGCCAATGTAAAATTGAGGAGGGGGGGGAATGTTAGGATAAATAATAATTTTGCATTATTAATTAGGTACATGACACTATTTGTTATACGGTTATGTTTTAATAACCATATTATTCTCGTATCATTTATTTGTTGCATTATTGCTACAATTGCATGTTTTTTATACTTGCTTCCCGGATATACTTTTGGAAGCTTATGTAAATAAGTTTATTGTTGCACCTGTGCAACATATTTCTATGTTTTTATTCAGCTGTACAATTCTTATAAGAATTGCAGCACTTCATTATAAGTTTGATTTTGATTCATTATTAATAAAATTACCATGCTTTCGTCCTTGTTCTTCATCTTACAAGGACATGTAACAATATGGTGGGAATTCATACATGAAGATGGAATCGAACAACGAAAGATACAGTTTAAGGCATGGGTCAGGATGGTAACAAAGATCAAGGCTAAGTTCTTACCTAGTGATTACCAAAAAAACATGTACAAGAAGATTCAAAATCCAAAACAAAAATAAATCAATGTTAAGGACTACATAGAAGAGTGTTACAAATTAACAATCAGATCAGGATATGTGGAAGAATATGTGGAGAAGATAGCCATGTAATTAAATGGGATGAGATATAATATTCAAGATGAAGCTAGTTTGGTGAGTTCTATAACTTTAGAATAATGTTACCAATATGCATTAAAAGTAAAAGAAAAGTTGAATAGGATACAAGTGCAACATACTAGAGAGTACAGATGTAAGGATTTCAGAGGTAAAGGACAAAAATCAAGTAGAGAACAACAACAACAAGGAAAAGCATAAGAATCAAATAGTTCACAAGTGCGAGATGTTACAAGAGGTGGCTACTCAAGAGGAAGAGGTAAATATGAAAGAGGAAGAGGTGAGTTTCAAGGTAGGTGTTTTAAGTGCAACAATTTTTATAGTTATAGATCATATGAATGTCTAGAGAACTCTCAAGTAAGTTCTAGTAGGGTAAGCGAAAAAAGAAATTATATTGTGTAAGCTGATGAAGAGGAGAGGGTGGGATCATAATCACACAAGAGGAACCAAAAATAGAAGAGTTATTACTCTTTAGAAGATTCTTTTTCAAACCGGAAAAGGTAAAGGAACCAACCCAAAGGAGAACATTATTCTGTACCATCCAAAAATATCAAGGTAAGTTTTATAAAGTTGATATAGATGGAGATAGTACAAATATTATGGTTTCCTTAGAGATGGTTGGGAAAATATGCCTTAAGAGGATTAAGCATTTAATACCTTACAAGGTGTAATATCTTTAGAAAGGTCATCATGTTCTTGTGAAAAAGTAGAGTATGGTTGAGTTTCAAATATGAGGATGTAAGGATGAAGTACTGTATGATACCATGTCAATGGATGTGTGTTATGAGCTCTTAGGTAAGACTTGTAAATATGATAGGAACACTATACATAATGGAAGAGATAATAATTACACCTTGGAAAAGGATGGGAAAATTCATACACTAGTGTCTCTGAAAGTTGATAAACAGAAAGTACTCAACCCAAATGTCTTGATGATATGTGAAAAAGAGTTTTTGTAGCAAGAACAAGAGGATAAAAAGGAGAAGTATGTAATGAATGATAACAAGGTAAAAATTTCAGTCGCTAAAGTAACTTTTTTTCTCACTAATATTCATTATTTGGGTGAATTCCTTGAAATTGTGGAGAAAGACTCACCTAGTGAGTGGAAGAAGAAAAAGGAGAATGAGAGAGTCAAACCTAAGTTGAGTGTTGACCTTGGAGCATGATGAGGAAGAAAGATAAAAAGATTGGTTTCAAATAAAGGAAACAAATATCCTTTTGTAATATTTTTTGGAGGTAATAGATAAAGGAGAAGTCAGATAAAGTGAAACTATGAAAACAATACCTTATTTGGCAAAAAGTGATCTAGATTATAGAATATTTTCACAAGAAGTTCTAGGTACTGACCTAGAACAAGTTAAAAAGGTTATGAGAACAAGAAAGAAATAATAGGGAGTCAAGTGAAGGGAGCTCAATCAAGGACAATTTGTTGTCCATCTATGAAAGGCCAATGATGATAACACCAAGGATGAGTGTTATATAAAGAAGTAAAAGATAGAGTCTCTTAAAGAAGGAATTTTACTTCTTGTGTTTGTTGTTTGTGTAGGTATAACAAGATAAGACTTGGAGATGAGGAAAGAGAAGATTATTAAAAAGAAAAAAAGATGCATCCTTGAAGAAAATGCAAAAGTACATGATATACCATGTGATCTAGGAGGAAATGGAACAAGAAAATTTAGATGGAATGAAGAAGAGAAAATGAAAATACAAATAAGCTATTAATCACTTCAAAGAGCAGTTATACAAACACATGATGCTTTCTTTCAAGATATTAATCCTGTCATGATTTCTTTCAAGATGGGAATTTTTTTGTACAGGAGCATCAACTTGAATAATATAGGATAGTAAAATTTTGGTTTGGACCATCTCAGGAATGTGGTCATAGGGCTTGAGAAGCTTTGCTAGGTTTCTAAGTGTTCTATATTTTAAATTTTTCTAGGTTCTTCATTTTCCTGCCTAAAGTGAAATTTGAAAATTTCACACTTATAAATGTGAAATTTTCATTTTTTAAAGTGAATGTTAGAGGTCAATATGGTTAGGATGGGTAAATTAGGATTCATTTCATGCTTTAAAGTGACTCATAAGGGTGTAATTAAGAAAAATGGTCTAAAAATGTGAAAACGATACCTTTTTCCTATGTTGTGCATATCATAAAAGTATCCAAAAATAGTTACATTAGTAGCGGATATAAGAAAATGGAAGGATATTTTGAGTGGTATTTATTTACAATTAGTTTCCATGAGGATAAAACTGTGTGTAAAAATAATTTGAGGAGAAAAAAATCAAGTGGAATGAATAAAAGGCTTTGTTTTTTCTCTAAGACTGTTTTTGCAACTGATTTCTTCAAGTGAATATCAATGAAATGTATGGTTTTACTTGATATTGAATAAATTATTGATTTTGAAATTTGAAGGATTAATTTCATATACTCTTTTAAGCTTTTATAGAGGATTTTAAGTGTAGAAATCTTTGTGTATTCTACTTTTCTCTTGAAAGCACCAAGAAGACTGTTTACTGACTATTTTCCTTTATAAAATAAGGTTGTATTGCATTTTTGTTTGGAGAGGAAAATGTTTATTTGTTTAGGACATCTGATGGATATTGTATTGGATTTTTTTCCTCGAGTTTATGAATGATTTGAAGTGAAAATGTAATGTTTTTATCTAATTAATTTCATGAGTGTATCAAAAACCCTATTTTCTCACTTAAACATGTAAGATATAGTAAGGTGTATGAATTTTTATGCATTTCCTCTCTATAATTATTGCTCAATAAACTTAAGGGGATCAAAATAGGCATGTAGGTTAAATTCTAGGGCTTGAAATTAAATTCTTTTCATTTTAGAGGTTTTTGAATCTTCTCGGGTTGTCCTAAAACCATGCCTAGGTTTTAAACAACAATAGTGGTTTGGAGGTTCTAAACTCCATTTCAAGTTTCAAAATTTTGAGGATATCATCTAAGGGTTTCCTACTAACATAATTTCAAGGTTTCATTGATAGACAATGTCCCCATAGTACCTAGTTCATGAAAAACTAGAGAATAGGGTTATAGGTGATTAAGGAGGGATAATAACAAAATTTAGAGGAGAAAAATAGTGAATCCAATCCTGAAATTTTGTGAGGAGAAAGAAATTTGAAAAGGTTATCCATAAATGGTTTCATTTTCCTGTAGATCTTTCTAAATTTTTTTGAGGTATAAGCTTTGTGCTTATAGAGGGCTACAAGCCTAAAATACAACTTGGTCAAAATAGGTGTAAATAAGAAATTTCCTCCTAGTTTCCGGTAGTTTCTTGGCATCAACGTGTTGAGAAGGTTGGTGTAACTATCCCCTCAAAACCATCAGTACGGTCCCAACCAAGATATAGTTTTTTGAATCTCTTCCTGAATTTCTAAATTTGATTTTAGTTTTGAGTATTTATACCATATGTATACCTGTGTCTAAGACCAAAATTTAATTTGTCTCTATTGTAGGTCTAGAATACACCTGGGTGAATGCCCCCTCTTTTGAGGCATGTGTGATAAAGCATTTGAGCACATGAATCAAAAGAATAGATGTGTAACTATGTTTAATGAGTCTAATAATCTGTGTAAAAACACATGGAAGATTTTCATGGTGGCATCAATTATGGGATCCCAAACCTACAAAGGGGATTTACATGGTAGAAATACTAGTGAAAATAGCAATAGTAGTAATAATCCATGTATAAGAAAAAAAGTGTAGAGAGATAACATGAGTGAATTCAAAGTAAATAGTAGGAAAATAGTGTCACATAAAGACATAAATCCAAAAATATGGGACACCCATAGTGTAGCAAGACAATCATGGCCCTCAGAGATGTAAATATGAGAAACAAGATCACACAAGATAGGCATAGAGCAAAAAACATGGGACACCCACAATGTCACAAGATAAGTAATGCACTTAAGCCATAATCAATGGAGCATGCACGTAGTAGCACACACAACTAAAAAATATGTATAGAAAGTAGGAATGTTAAAATGTGATGAAGTAATATAACAGTTGATATAGATAAAAACATGTGAAGAAAGAGGTGTCAATGTTACACAAGAAATGTGTTAGTCATGTTATCTCAAAAGATAACATATACACAATATATGTAATCAAGCGTGATGAGGAAGTAAAAATGAACTATAATGGAATAATAACACTTGTGTATAGTGCGTAATAAATGCCTCCAGATGTATAGAAGGCCTCAATAAATGGTAGGAAAACACTTGTTATCGTCTATCTCTTTGTGTATGTCCTACATCAAGCTCAATATACCACATCAATGCATGTGTGTAAAGAGTATATACATGTGTTATCTATCAAACCAAAGTGACAAATAACATGTATAATGTAATGTGCCAATAATGCAAGCTATGTGTGAGTAGTGAAAATCTCAGTAGAAATTGAAAGATAAATAAATGAAACAATATACCTCTCTCCAAGATTTTCCTTGCAAACCTCAAGTAAGATTGTGAATCATTTGTACTTTTATAATCTTGTATTGTAAAGGATTTTAGATGCTCTTGAATTTTTCTCCAAATATGGAATTGCAAATGTTACGAGCTCATAAACACAAGGATGTGGATGAAATTTTTGGTAGAAGTTGGATGCAAATTACAAAAATATCCTAAGGATGATATATAACGGAATGGTATACTTTTTTATAGTTGAGGGTGAGGCCATGAATCTCGGAACATAGTTTGAATGAGTTCTAGGTCAATCATATAATTTCCTAAAATAGTAAGAGGATTTGGTTTGTGCAGTTGCATCTTTGCAGGGGAAATGATTATTTTGATTTTTTGTGGGAAGATGGTTGTACGTGCATCTTTTTTGCCCCCACCATTATAGGGTTCTAGAAGTGGAGTGGAGTGGAGTGTGAGTAGATAAATAGGATTATTTAAATAACTAACTTAATTACTTACAAATTATGAGAGGATAATTAACCATTTATTTAAATAAATATTTAATTAAATTAGCTAAAGGGGGTTAGGAATTAATTTAATTAATTCCAAGAGTATGATATAATTAAATTAATTAATTCTAAAATATTATGATTTAAATTATGGAATTAATTTAATTAATTCTAATGGGATGGAAACATGCTAGAAATAGGTATGTATTTTTAGAGTGTCTAGATTTTCCCCTCTTTAAAGTGTTATTAAGACGTAATATCATTTTAAAGATAGTAGATGCATGCAAACTTAGTAAGTAGAAGGCAGTAAAGAATTTAGATGCCCCAACGAGTAGAATGGTAAGGGAATGTTCCCTCAAGCGGATGGGTGACACAACAAAGTGGTGGAAAACCTCTTAATAGGAAGAAGAATAGGATGTGAAGAAGGATGAAAGGGATTGTGCTCGTATCATGAGCATCATTTGGGGAGTGAAATTTAAAGAAACCGTATTTTTCTATTACACAATAGATTTGTCATCACAATTATGAAAAAATAAAGATATTTAACCCATTATGTGTGTAAGATAGACACACACAATAAATAAAAGATTAAAAAGAAAAGAAAATAAACCTAATATACACTATAAAAGTATGCACCATGGCTATAAGGAAGCCAATGTGATAACAAAATATGTGTAATTGGTCCAAAAAGTAAGATCAATAATGCAAAACAATCTAAAAAAGAATACAATTAGTTATGCCCCTAATACGTACAACAATGATGATTAAGCAAATGAAAATGCTCCCAAGCACTAAACTTATGAAATTCATGAGGATATGATTAGACTGAAGAGTGGAATAATCTTAGATACTCCAAAAGATACTCTTGTTGGATCCGCATTGGAAAATTGATCTGAGGTTTGAAAAGGATCATTTCCCCTAAGAACTGAACATATGATTTGTAAGAGAGGGAATGAGAGCCGAAATTGGCCCAAGTGAAGTTATATCGTGAAGGAAAAAATAAATGATGATAGCCGTAAATTGGAATGATCACTAGGGTAAGAGATAAAATTTTGGTTTTATCAAAATTGTGTTGAGTTGGTGAAGTTTTGAAATTTTGGTAATTTTTAAAAAAATTGTTTGGAATTTTGATTTTTTTGAGATTTTTATAATTTTGTGATTTTTTTGAATTCATATGTTTTTTGGGAAATTTTGATGTAAAGGAAGGAAGTGTTATGTGTGGCACACTTTATTTTCCCTATATTTTCCCTAATGAAGCATTGGTGTGCCCTAATGAGATGAAATTAATGTAGGAAAATTCCCCCGCAAACGAGTGAGCATCGTGACGCGATGCTAGTCAATCATGTGAGAGAAGAGAGAAGAAGTTGCGGACAAAATGTCTACAGTAACAACGAAGAAAAATTAGTGTTCTTGGTCACAAAGGCCAAATTTAAAAGAATTAAGGTTTCAAAGGGTTTAAATAGATGGGCGGGAGGGTCAATAATCATTTTGAATCGTTTTTGCTTATAGATTATTTTTTCTATTTGATTGAGATTTGAGAGAGATGGCTCATTGATGGTAGAGGAAACATCATGCAGAATGTGTTTGAGAGTTCAAGAGGAGGCCAGATGAGGGTCCATCGGTGTGTAGCTAATTTTTAAAAAAAAATTAGAGCATTTATTACTAGTTTTGAGTAGAATAAGTTTGATTTTTAATGCTAGCATATACACTTGAGTGCACTAGCATAGCTCGAGGAATGTGCTAGCGTTCAAGTGTATGTGCTAGTGTGTAAGTGAGATGACCAATATTAAATGGAGGATGTGCTAGCATGTTGAATGAGCTAGCATGTTAGTGAGATCATGAGTGTTAAAGTGAGTGCACCAGTGTGAGTGCACTAGTATAACAATAAGGTTTATCCAAGTGAGATTCTATGTTTCAATTTTCCACTTATGTGTAGGTTAATTATACCTTTCATTCTATTACAATTGGATATTTTTGTAATAAGAATGTGACTATATATGCATCTACAAAAATGTGTACAATGATCTATTTGTAGATCCATGTGCATCTCTTAAAGAATTAAATGAGGCAGAAGCACCATCAAAGTAAGTGTCGAGAGGCATATTTTGGATCAATGGTGTCCTCACATCCATCTCATCCTCTATTTTTTCAAACCTGCACTCAATAGTTTTTCATGGAATACATCATCTATAACTTGGTGAACATTATTGAACATTGCAGTCCATATCTCAGTCTGGCATATGAACCAAGACGAGTTTTTCATGGGTGAATACATTTTCCTGGGTGAAATTTCATTCTTTCTTTGAGCATAGGATTTGGAAAATTTTACTTCCCTATCAAGAACATCTCTATTCACTAGCCATTGGTCTACTACCAAGTTTGGATTATCTCTATTACACTTGCCATATGTCAGTTAACGTTCATGATAGTTTGTTAGTTACAATATAAAACATCTTCATGAACAAATAGCTTATAAGTTCCTATTTGGATTCAACCAGTTCTACATGCAAAGAATACATGGATACATAGTGGGCTATTCAAATATGCACTAATATCCATTTGTCAACAACTATCCCATTAAAAGATAATCCCATGCTTTATACATTACACATTAGATTTTTCACTCCACATTGTAGTTTACTTGTATTTAGTTTTGTTAAAGGTCGTGTTTGTTATATTATTATACCATCGAAGGAAGTTATATTGTTTTCATGAAGATCATTAATTTTCTCCCTCTAGTCAAGAGAAATATGTCATGTGTTTTATAAAGGTTTATATTATTTTTTGTGAGAATATTTTGTTTTCCTTTATTCAAGAATATTCCATTATTTTTGCTTATTTCTATAATTTTGATGAACAATAAATCTTGTTCCAACAATAAGAGTGAACATTTGGAAAAAGTGATATTAATATTTGTAGCATATGGACCACAATGTCATGTCACTTAATGAATTAGTGTCAACTCATAAATTTTAATATTTGTATTATATTTTTATTTCAAAAAAACTCACAAATGGCCACCCCTATATATTTAACTCTATATGAGATATGAGGGTACATACAAAGGGAAAATTCATTTTCCAAAATTTTAAAAGGATAATAAGGTTGATATTTATTGTTATGTGTTTCTTGTTAAAGAAATATTTTTATAATTTTATTTATCAAAAATAAATTATCAAACTATAATTTTAATCTATAATTTAAAATTTTATAGAAATATCCACTTCTTTTTATGTTGTTGAATACACTTATATATCTTTTCTATAATCATGTTTTCTCCAATGTGTTCACATTGAAACTAATTACAATATGGTGGGTTCATTTCACAAGAAAAAAAACTCTTACAGAGCTCATTTGCTTTCTCATTTTTTTTTAAAAAAAAATCCTATGTAATTTTCCTCCACTCTACCCACAAAACATCACCTTCGGCATTATTTTCCAAATTTTGGCCTTGTTCATATAATCTTTGTTTTGTTTTTTTAAGAGTGTAAATAGTTTATAAGTTATTTGTGTCTTTTTTTAAGTATATAGATTTTGTTCTTATATTTAAAGTCTTTGTATATGCACTAAGAGTATAGTGTTTTTATAATATACTTAGTTCATAGATTAATATGAAAATTTGTTGATTAAGGGTGTTTGTTAAGTAAATTTTTCATAATGTGTTAACTCTATATTCCATGGTGTCTATTAGTTGTAGTCTATTTAATTTTTGGTTATTGTTTTTCTTTTAGTATATTTATGTTATCAAAAGTGTCTAGTTATTTTTTTTTTAAAGTAATTAAATATTAATTTTTCAATTGTCATATTTATCATCAAATTCTTCTTATTGTAAATTCAATTGTTATTCATGGGTAAAAATTCATTAGTCAAGTGTCAAAAAGTTCAAAAACTAAAAAAAAAATCTTGCAGACGCATTTTAGGTGTAACCTAACGTCCATATTGTAAAATGAGCCTCATGTTTACATTCTATTGAGTTGACATCAAAATTACTAGAGGATGGAGGTAATAGAGGAAGGAGGATAATCAAAATCCTCTCATATTTCACCAATGATGTGGCCACATAGTAGTTTTGGTGGTGTGTGTGTTTTTAGTGATTTTTCATAACTTGTTTTTTTCTGTTGTATTGTGTTGATATGATCAGAGTACCTTTTTTGTTTGTTTGCATTGTGTTTTCAATTTTTAGTATTGTATAATTTAAAATAGAATTGTATTCATATTCATGGGAGTCATTTAATTTTGTAAGCTTGTGATGAAAAAACATAGTGGAGAAAAAAAAACACAAAGTAATGTAGATCATGGGTCTTGAAAAGGTTTGTGATGATCCAGAAAACCACATGAGTAAACAATTGATGGGTTTATGTTCATATCTAGGATTTTGGTAAACTTGTGGAAAACCATGGAAGGTTGAGGAGAGGTCCCTTTCATTTGGATTAATATCATGACCAATAAGAATCAGGTGTGCCACAAGAGTTGGGCATACTACAGTTGAAGAGTGTGATTATGTTTCTACCATGTTCGCACTAAGGGGGAATATTAGCAGATATCATTTATGTGGCATATATTTGTTATTGTGTACATGTGGGAATAATATTATTTTAGTGGTTGAAATAGTTTTCCTAAATTTAGTTTGAGTATTTTGTGGATGTTTAATAGGATTCCTTACTATAAGGATATAATCTCCCTATAAATTTATATGACTGATTAAACTAAAATGGAAATAATGTGATCTATTCTAGCTTAATCAGATGTTATTCAAAGCAGTAAAAAAATAGATAAATAAATAAGGTAAATGACCCAATCAAATAATTAAATGAAATGTAATGCATTAATTTTCAATGAGAGTTAGAAAGAGCTTAGCTGATTCGACGATACTTCAGGACAATGTCACAAAATAGAATGGATAAATAGAATATGGGAACGACCATATATGGGCTCAAGAAATGGTAGATCCAAGAAATATGATTAGACTGGGGCACCTAGAGAAGGATGGGGGCACCTTGGGCACCTTGGTCTAAGATCTAGGCACCATGGTCTATGCAGGAGGTCCAAAAACCAAATTTGTAAGGTCGCTAGATGATCTAAGGCCTTCACTGCCTGTCACATGTATTTCGATGCACTGTTTCGGATGTTGCTAGTAGTCAGTGATGATGAAGAGACCTACAAAACCCCAAACCAAGCATCCAAACCCTAAAAAAATAAAGATGCAAATGAAGGGGTCAGACTGTCCTCAGTGGCCACAATGATGGACTTACTAACTAAGCATTGGACTACATTTTAGACCCAAATCTATTTCTACGTGAGTGTGTAAAATTTTTTCCCTAGGTGCTCTTATTCCAGTCACACTTTGCGAAGTAACAAGCTATGACTAGATGTAGAGATGTAATAAATGGTGGATGGAATATAATAAACTTCCCTTCTATGAAGTCTGATGTAGATGAACCAGCCTTGTCCCTTGTGATGGAGCTATATAGATGTAAATGAGCTCTAAATTCCTTAGATGGAATGCAACCTTAGGTGATGATATTAGTGCCTAGTGCTTGGTCCTTCATTATGGTCTCATAACTTTATATTTATATGGTTCTCTTGTTCTAATTTCATAATTAACCCCAAAAAGGCTGACCACTAAAAATATGGAAATATCAAACAACTATAAAGTGTCCAAAAAATGTGTGTAAAGTGGGAAAAGGATCAGGGCACACCGAATGGGACCAGGGTACCTGGGGCGCCCCAGTACTGGCCTGGGTACCGCAATCAGGGGTAGAATGACAAAAATAGACTAGGAATGTATGTGCTGAAGGTCGAAAGTGACGAATTGAAACAAAGTAAAAATTCCAAAGGACATGGGTTAATTAGTACTTTCTTTACTCAAAAACCATTTGAATAGTAGTATGATACCAAGACTAAATAATACCCAAAGTGTGTGATTTATTGTCTACAATAACTATCCCGAATGAATCATAATAGTGTGCTTATTTTCTATTTGTGAAGTGTTTATTATGTGATTAATTATTTTGAATTTGAACCAAACTCACAATTTGTACTTGCACACTTAATATTGTCACACATATTCACACCTACTTGTTGGATTTTAGGTTTTGGTGATTTCCCTTTTGAATCTGGGTCACTGAAGTGATTTATGATGGGTGTTCTTCTTCTTTATATTTCCCTTCTCCACCTATATAGATTCTTTTTCAATTTTGTTATCTCTAGGGAGGACCAATGTTTCAATGGTCACACCATAGGTAAGTATTGCTAACCCTCTTTGTCCTTTATCTTGTGTTTATTATTGTGCAGATGATTGATAATTCATTTCTATAGATTAGGATGGATGTATGTTTGTTTTATTATATATTTTTATATTATTATGTTATGCCCCTTGCGTTTATCCATCTTTTGACCTACTTATATTCTTAATCATCATAGGATACCTCTCTTTAATTTGGGTATAGGCCTTAAAAACCTATAGTTTTCTTAGGATTATGAATACTATCCTCTAGAATTTTGACCCATGTGCTCCTTGAACACCTTTGGTATTTACATCTTGTGTGAAGGCATAAATTTGATCCCCAATAGTAAGAGAAAATGTGGGGATCCATATTATATCATATTACATTTTGGTTAACCTAACATGAAAATAAATTTGACATAGATCAAGTCAGATTCACTTTGATTTATCATTTTTCTCAACATTTTCTATGTGATCGGCCACTGTGTAAATACCTTTACATGATTGATCTTGTTTGAACCCAAGATTTCCTAACCTTACGTCACTAGCCCTTATGTATCACTTACACAAACCATCTTGATAGGTTATTTTCCATAATTTTCATTCTCTCCTTTCTTGAAACAATCATCCCTTATGCATTTTTACACATCCCATTAGGATTTGGGAAATGTTTTTTTTCTAAGAATCGTGTCCAACTTTTCATCATGCCTCATCTTAGAAATTTTGTTACCAGTCTCAATCTGTTGGCATGAGTGAGCTTGAGGTTTTTCATTGATAAAAAATCTCAATAATGAAAAATTGGATGTTATAATAGTGCTAGAGGATGTGTGGCATGATGGTGACATGGAAAATCATGGTGTGACATGATGGCATGAGTAAACACTATGAGAATAGCTTGGCCTAGTAGGCCTAATCAAGTGACCTTTCTAGCCTAGGTGATATAGCATGATGGGTTGAGGATAATAGTAGAAGCATGGAGAACATGATTGGAGAGTGTTAGGACACTCACATGAGCTTCATAGTGTAGGTACGGGTTGTGGACTCAGTTCTAGGAGCTCATCTAGACCTCGTCTAGGTGTTTAGAGGCCAAATGGAGCATGAGAGTGAGGTGTAGAGATATGATAGATCATGGAGGCATACATGGGTGTGTGACATATTGTCTCAAGTATGTTAAGTACTTTTGGAAAGATTTGAAGCAGAGTTATAAGGTTTGTCTACTTGGTCTAGGTCCAAACTAGACCTATTCCTAATGTTTGGACACCTAATAAGGCATGCTGATCACTTGTAGGTGTGTATGATATATTGAGGACACTCAAGAAGGTATTAAATATTTTTTTCATCATGTAGAGTTAGTTTTTAGTGATTTTGAGCATGGTTGAAGTGTTAGTTCACTTGGTCGTGGTCTAGAACATGAAAAACCCCAAGGCCTAGCCATGCAAGTCATGGTGGTTGAGAATATGTAGACCTATTTTTGTAAAAGTAATGATATTAGATGATGAATAGGGGTTTCCTATAGGTTTGAGAAAAATTTCAGGTTTCCATGATGAGAATTTTGCAAGTTCTGTTGTTTAGACCAAAATAGGGTTCTAGAAAGCATGTTTTCCAGCTCGAACTGAGAGAAATGGTCATGGTTGGAATTTGTAAGGCTTTCATGGGATATGATACTTTTAAGGATGTTTGTGCATGGATTTTATAATATCTTATAGTTATAATGAGTTCAAATTAGGTCCAAACATTTATGAATGATTGTTAAGAAGGTAATTCACTTTTTTATGGCTTTGAAACCCCGGGTTATAAGTGATGGAGAATATATTAATGGTATGAGGCCAGAATAGATTGTTTTTGCAAATTTGATTATTTTGGGTTATATAGGACTCCTCAATATTTCTAATGATTTATTTTATAGCTTGTGATAGTATGTGAGCCCCACTCAAAAAGGCTTGTTTCTGAATATTTTTAGTTTGTGCAAAAGATGTCCATTGAACCTATTGAATAAATCACCATTTATGAAATCCTGGGAGTTTTAATACATGTTCATGATAGTTTCAAGCTATTTTTGAGTTCCTAAAGTGCAAATTGTTCCCTATCTTTGGAGATTGATTTTTGGGCCTAAAAGGGTAGTTTAACAATGTTGGAAAATGAAAGTTCTTGAGCACTTGTGATATTTGTAATGGAGTATAATTTCATTAGAGGTTTTATAAACATCTCATGTGACATGTTTCATGTTTTTTTAGATCTCTGAAAGTGCATTGATGTGGCATGGTTGAAGTCACAAGTTGACCCAGTTTGACTGGTTCAGGACAACACTACTTTGGTTAGAATATGGATGTAGAAGACCCATATTTTGGCTTATATGATGTTGTATATTCATTTGAGAGTGTAGAGGGATGAATTTTGTTCCTATTTAATTCATTTATAGGTATTTAATTTGTCTTAAATGGTGAAAACTAGTTGATTTTTTAAAAATGATTTTTGGGTAATTCAGTTTGCTGAAGAGGAAAATTGGTCTCATTTTCATTATTGGATGTTTCATGATGTCTAACATGCATGGATGTGTTATAAATGTCAATTTATTTTCCAATTAGTGGTTACAAGGCATAGTTGAGATGCTTTGGTGTGATCTTGAGCTCCAATAGTGAAGATTGGTTCTTGGAAGTGCTTGTTTTGAGTAGGAAACAATCCTACATGGTGGTGTTATGAAGAAAATGATTGGTTCAGAGTTCCTTGATCAGATTTATGATGTTGTAATGGTTTTTTGGAAATTTTTGAATACTTTTGAGGCATGAAAAATCTTTATGAAGTGTTTGAAGTCCTTGGTATGCTCGGTGATGGTGTTTTTGGTCTTCTTGGGCTAGTGAGAGCCAGTTGCGTGTCTTGATGATTGTCGACCCATGAGCATCCTTCATGATGTTTTATATGAATATTTAGTTTTTTTTTTATGTTTTGGTTATTTAACTCTTTGGACTTGGTAGACCATTTTTATATTTTTGAGTTGAGTCTCATATTAAAGCGCATGTTATTGGTTCATTTTTGAACTAGTTGAGAGAGAGGGAAAAGGTGTGAGCTAGGTGAGAGAGTGCAAGTGGTTAAAGGGAATAAAGATAGATATTATATAGTGTGTGAATTTTTAAGGAGTTTTCAAGAAATTCTAAGCAAGAGCATTTGTCTATTTTATTCCATGATTGATCGAGTTTGAGTGAGTTAGGTGAAGGTGCATTTGAAGAGGGTTCGAAGATGTGTGAGATAAATTTTTTATCTCCATCATTTGTGGCAGAAACAATACATAATATATCTCCATCTAAATTTTTTTAAGTTGGTTATTGGTCACCTTATGGGGTTGTATTCTTCTTTTGGGGTTGGTGCCTAACTAAACTAGGGGTTGGTGATTCTTGTAGAGTTGGTGCTCTACTAAACTAGGGGTTAGTGCTCCTTGTGAAGTTGGTTATTCACTAAATTATTTTTATTTGAGTAATATAATCAAAATCTCAGTCGTTTTTCTTCCCCTTAAGGTTTTCCCACTTATATCTTGTGTTATTGTGTACTCTTTCTTGGTTATGCTCTTGTTGATGATTGCTACAAATTGTTAAGATCACATTAATGAATGTTTGAATGGTAAATGGTGTATACAAGTTAATTTGGATTGTTTAAGGGGTTTTTGAAGGAATAATTCACCCCCCTCTTATTCCATTGTGATTCCAACACAATCCACTTAAGATTCCCATGGGATGTTCATTTACTATTTATTTTATTCCAGACAACATCATTGTGCATCCAAAAATGCTTGATCATATTCTTACCTTCATCAAGATTGACACCATTAATCACTGTGACCCAACATCTTATTCCTCTCCTTACATCATCAACCTATGTAAAAGAGCATGAAAATTGTCATCTGATACCATCCTTTCTCACATATAATTCGACGGAATTGTCCAACCTGCATCTATAAGGCCAATCCCATATGATTTTCCCCCAATTCCACCTAACAAAATCAACCACTATGCACTAGAACAATTGATCTCATTAGGGATCAACCTTATAGTTAATTGTAATATATTAGAAATTATAAAATTTGATCATATACAAATCATCAAAAATATGAACAATAATGAACACTTTACAACCACTAAGGAGGGTAAATTAATAGAAGTTTCTCAAGAAACAACTTCTATAGAGGATACAATCCTAAAACCCTCTTCAAAACATATTATTCATGATAAGCCTCCTAAAAATGGAGAAATCCCCAAAAAACTTATCTAAAAATAATGTCAATGTTTCTTCCTCTAGTGGCCTAAATCCACCACTTGATCCTATTCTCATGATCATCAATTTTTTATATCAAGTGTCCATTATGCAATCTTGTACCATTTCTAGAATGTTTCAAATGTAAAATCAGATTTTAAAAATAGTTTCACAAGTTCTTATGGGTCCTAATCAATCTTCAACACCTCCTTTTCCTTTGGATGTTAATGGAAACCACATCCCTCCCTCTCCAAATAATAAGGTTCTTCAAACACTTAAAAATTAACCCTTGACTCCTTACATAGATTCTATGAATATATGGGATATCTCCTACCATTTATTATGATGGTATAATTAATCTAACCATATATCTTAAAAACTTTGGAAACATTTATAAGGAATTAATTCAAACCAACACATATGCTACCACTAAGCTCCTAGAAAAAAATGTATGAAATGCTTTAGAATGGTATAATCAACTCCCTTCACACTCTATTGTTGATCTATAAATTTTAGTCCAATCTTTAGAAAAGGAGTTTCAACAATCTAATCTCCCTTAAAAATAAATTTAAAAAACTCATGAATTTGAAACAATCCCTTAACAAATCAACCCATGATTTCATCAAACGAGGAATATTTTAGCTAATCTTCAAGCTATCACCTTGATAGTCAAAATATTTTCAAATATTTCTTAAGAATCTTGTTCCTAATATCCAATATAAGTTTTGGTCCTTCTCTCCCACTACATTGGTAGAGGATCTTGAGTAGGCCAAGTGGCAGGACTACCTTATGCAATGATTTTAACAACCATCTAATCCTTTAACCCTTAAATCAACATCTAATATCATTGATTGTCAATCCCTTTCTACAGAAAAATCCATCACATGTTCCTCTTCAAATAATGACGATAAAATTGTTAATTCTCATAGCCCACACCACCCACCCTTGTCACATGTTGAGTTATTACAAATTCTTCCCACCCCTTGTATTTTTCCCTCACACCAAACAACCATCAACTTCCTTCAATCATGACCTATTCTACTAGTGGCTCACCCATATCATTCATTCCCATGAGAAGTTTGGGGATCTTAAGAAGTTTTTTCTTGATTTCTTCTTTGGAACCCAATTCGACACTAAATTCATTATCCATGAATGTTGCAAGAAATATCAATCCCTTATACAAGCTCATAAAAATAACCAATATGGGACCAACCCTGAAAAAAACTTATGAACAAATATGTAGGTAATATAGGAGGGTCTTATGATCATAACTATGAAAATTCACATTATGCCAATGGAATAAGGTTAATTATCAATGTAATCTCACACATAATAATCTCATCCACAAATCCAAAAATTATTCATTTACTAACTAAAAACTACCGATACTTCCCATGTGCAATCCAATGATGAGTTTGCTCCCTCGGTTGAGCCTTGTCACAAAATCATTCTTCCCTCAACTTCCCAAGATTATTAGTATATTTCCATACAATTTACCAAAAATGATATGATTAATGACAAAATCTTATTTTGTGTTCACAATACTCCCCTCCTTATTAGTATCAACATTTATGATGCCTCAGTAAGACAAGTCCTTGTGGATGAAATATTAGGTATTAATGTTGTTTCTCTCTCTCAAATTAAAACCTCTTTTTTTCTAATGATGACCTTAAACATACCCAAATAACTTGTTGTGGATTTGACAAAACCCATCAAAAAATGTTTGGTTTTTATTTGGATACCTATTATTGTAGGACCTAATACCATCTACACCAAGCTCATGGTTTTTTGATAAACCTCTTTCTTATAGTCTTTTACTATGTATACCTTTGATGTACATGATGCATGTAGTTTTATTGTTTGGGTTTCAATTCCTTATATTCATTCATAATAACCAATAGTATAAGCATGTTGTCAATCCTAACCTGTGGGACATATATGTACCCTTCCCTGACAAGCCCATATGCATTCTTACTATTTATATAGTGCATAGTGTTCCATTTCTTGACTTATATGACTACATACCTAAGCTTAGTGTCAATTTTTCCAACTCAGATGATGAAGATCATAACAAACTACAAAATATAGTTAGCAAAAACTAGCTACCACAATCCACCACTGATTATCTTCCTCTGGTTCTTTTACCCAAGATGGGTTTCCTCCTATATTATAATCTCAAAAGGCTCCTTAAAATGAGACCTACACCTCCTACAATCTTAAGGAGGATATTTTTTAATGTAATGAATTTGGAATTGCTAAAATACTCCTAGATTATCCACCTCTCTCTCCCTGATCTTTCAATAAGTTGGGAATCTCAGAAAAATTATTCTTTCAAAACTATTACCCCTAATGACACTAATATACCTACATGCACCATTCTTCCCTCCCATGATTAGGACTACATCATGTCATAATCATTGTCTAGACACCATGATGTACATCATTATCAAAAGAGTCTAGCTAGAATGCATACCTTTAACAACATTACCAACATGATTGAAGCTTCTTTTGGGGAATATCATGATGTTACTTCTTTCACCACACCATATTTTAGAGCACCTCATAGTGCTCACCTTTCCTTCACATCAAATATTTTACTTTAAGAAATATTCAAATAATAATGTCTTATCTTGAAGGGTATACCCAATCATGTTTATATTCTCCTTGTGCACTTAGATATGCATGCCACTTCACATGTCATAACTAATTGCACTATCCTTCCATCACATTTATTTCCTTATGATTTTACATAGTTTCAGACTCCTATTAGCTTCTATATATTTTATATAATATTTTTGGTTTGGTTGAGTATTCTCCCAACTGACACCTCATAGACGATATAATTTTACAAATTAAATCCTATATCAATCTATTATTCTATTCTATTTTCATCCCTCTTGGATCTCTACATCTATTGTCTCATATCTTGGATATTTTTATAATATATTTACCTCTACTTATAGGCCCCCTAACTCTATAGCATCTCATCTTGGTTAGCACCTTTTATCTCACATTATCATAATATAGCATTTACCCATTGGTTTTTTGTGCTCTTCAAATTTTTTATCCACCCCTGACATATCATCTTCTTTATCCACCTCTTCTTCTTTCCAAAAATCCAATCCATCCTTCCCATGACCTCCTAGCTAGGATATTTATGTATTATTTTACTAATTATCTTCTAGTGTTTATTTTCAGTCTTATCTCTTCGAGGTTACAAGAACTCATTGCACTCACCACAGACAAACCAAGTGACACTAGAATATAAGCATGAGGTACACATATTTCATTTTGTGGAGTTCATTATTTATTTCCCACACTTTCATTATTACTTCATTTATAACACCTACTTTTGATTTCAAGTTTTACATCAGTATTTTTTGAAGACCACCTCATGTTTCACTATTGTGACATGTGTTGATCTTTGATTTGGGCATATATATACAATTTATTTTATATGATTGTTATTTTCATGTTTTGTGTGGAATTATTAGTGTATTATCCCCCTAAGTGGGTGCCTTAAGGGGTCCACTAAGATTAGGGTGTGATCATACTTGCTTATTATACGTTTGAGGGATGACATTATGTTTTTCTTTATACCATAGTTATCATATTCTTGATTTGTTTCTTGTCTTGTTCAAATGTTTCCATCATTATGGTCACTTGTTTTCACTCATTCCTAGTCTTCCCATAAATTTCGGTCATCTTGGACCTTCTTCATACCTACATTATGTCTTCAACATCCATTCCCCATTTTTTACACTTTTAACCTTATTATTTCCCCCAAATCCGATAAGATCGACCATGATCGATTTTTTTGGGTTTTTTTATCTTGATCATTGATAAGATCTACCATAGTATATCTTGTCAGGTTTTGAGATCTTAATTTTGGACAATATTTATTATTGTAGATCTTGTCGAGTTTTGTGATCTTAATTTCTAACAATATCTACCATGGTAGATCTTGTCAAATTTTATGGTCTTCATCACCAACAATATTGACCATGGTTGATCTTATAAAGTATATATACACACATCATGTCTTTCTATTTTATGGATCACCATCATGTTGGGAATTACCCCATAATGGTGAAGAGTTGAATGCTCAAATGTGCACAACACACAATTTGATCAATCTCAACAACTCTATTCAATAATATGAGTTACATATAAATATGATTTTTCCTATAACCACACCCCTAGAATATAGGTAAGTTGTTCTGAAAACTTACTAACTTATACAATCATATAATCTCTCTAAAAAAACCACTAACCACTTACAATATCTCTACTTGATTTGTTATAACAAATCACTTACATTAATATATTTTAATATAATTCACTGTATACTAACTTATAAAAATAATATTTCTCACATACTAATGTATATACTAATGTGAGCACTAACCCATGTTTTTCTAACATCCCCCCTTAGTAATTTTTGGGCCCCTAATTTATCTTCCAAATCTTAAGGGCGCGTAGGCGTGCATGGCCGGGGGAAGCGCACAAGTGTAGCCATGCAAGGCAGAGTTCAAAATGCTTCTTGAAGAACCCAATACGTGCGTATTGCGCAAAGAATAATTTGGGACTTAGCCATTTTTAGACTTTGGGATAGAACACATGAAGAACGCATTCTGTTTGGATAAGGTTATAGCCTGGTGACAAGGTGTCCTGGAGGGAATATACCTTGCGATAGAAAGATCCAAAAAGTTAATCATGACATGGAGAGGCATGTGCCCGGGGTGACCCACACCTTGACACTTGGGGCCAGATCTGAGGCTGCAGAGGAGTTTTTTAGAGCTTAGAGGCCTATTTATATGCGTGCCCTTGGCAAAGAAGAAGAGGGGAAAGTGAGGTAGCGGAGCTCTGCAGAATTACTACGAGAACTATGGGATGAAAATGGGTACATAATTCCAGTAAGGATGTAATGGGGAAAAGGGGAATGAAATTTTTGTCTTGTGAGAATACATGTATGGAACCACATATGGCGCATGACTATGGTCTACCTTCCGTAATATTTTATATGTAAACACTATGAATGAATGTGATAAGGTTACCATGACAAATGTGTTAAGACTCTTTCTCTATATTATCTGCATATTTCTATTGTACTTCTGTTCTTATATAATCATGAATCTTACTTGAATGGTTAAGTATAGTAGTATATTTACAACTCTTAGTTCTATTATGACTAAAGGGGTGTAGAAGCCATCCTGAGCTCTATAGCTCTTCATGTCTGTTAAATCACTAAGTCAGAATCATGAACTATGCCTTCCACTAGACTCACATAAAAGAGAGACTCGGCTCCCTCTCGCGTGCCTCGAGTGAGCGCCCAGCACCCGCTGGGTGATAGGCCAGCATGCATGAGGTTCCTTTTTTCTTAGTGGGTGTAAAACTGACTACATCTTCATTCCATTGTTGGGACCTCTTTTTGAAGTTATAGGAGAGCATGACATATATCATGATATTTGTAAAAAGTGATGGTGGAGCGCTTAACACTTGAAGGTGTTGAATATTGGTTTAAGAGCACGGAGGACAAATTCACTCAGAGATTTGGTACCAGATCTGGGTTTGATACGCGAAGATGGGTGGAAGACACTCTTTATCATGAGTTATACGAAACCTTCTTCTGTTGTTTCCCAGTAGAGTTATTTGAATGGCTCTCAGCTTATACATCTCGATCGGGGTGGCAGTATAGATCATACCCTTGGACCCAAGAAACTATCAGAACCTGCAAGATGTTGATCTAACATGGACCCGTGCTATAGATCATTGGTGGAAGGGAGTATTGACTAGCTACACTTTGGAGTACACCATTTCCACGTATTCCTATCCAGAAGTTGTTGAGTTTGAGTTCTTGCGAGAGCCCAGGGGATCATTTCTACGTGTTATTCCCCTTGCGATCAAAATTTTGATGGTAACTATGGGTTTATAGGTATTCCCCATGGCTGGCTAAACCACCCTGAGCACTAGGCGAGGAAGCCAGGTTGGGGAAGGATGGCTGATCTAATGACTGAAAAGGAAAGGGAGGAGAGGCGGATCAAGTATAACGAAGCGCGTGAAAAGGAGATTGATAGACAGTGTGGGATTACAAGTGGTATATGGAGCCAAACATGGTGGAAAGGAGTTGAGGTTCACATGGAGGATGTGGAACCCGAACATTTTTTGGTACCCCATCTTGGTAAGTGCAGAAGATACAACCTTGTGGCTTTAGATGAGATTCCGTCGCGTAGAGAGAGAAGAGTCTTTGGCATGCATCTAACCCCACCTAGCAACTAGACCTTAATGATTGGCTTGTTCAAACGAGGGAAGAGTATAGTTGATCCATTTGATATCGGTGGAAGCAATCGATCAGTGCCTAGAAAATACAATTTCTTGTTTAGGACTTGTATGGCTTCACACACTATTCCGGTATTTGGTAGAATGTTTGGGCAAGGCATGTATATGGCTGGTTTTGGAAGTACATTAGGAGGTGGTGGAGGAACTACAACTGGGAGTGGTACTAGTTCACAAAATTTTGGTGTGTAATTTAGTGGACAAACAGGAGCACTCTGTATGACAAAAACAAGCCCTGTACCTAACACAGGAGGATCTGGAGGTGGAAGTGGTGGAGCTGGTAACTTAGGATCCAATGGATCTAGTGGAGGAGGAAACACTGGAGGAAACCAAGGGACTGGATCAAGAAGGCAGGGGCCTCAACCACCTCCTCAAGTATTTTTCGAGATGTCTCTACACTTGCTAGATTACAGTGGAATAGAAGATGTCGCAGAGCATGTGCATAAGTGTGAGCTGCTATGGCACGCGAAGGGAATCACGACCCAGTATCTAAAGGCCATTCAATTTGTGACATCCTTGCAAGGATGTGCACATAGCTCGTATAGAAAGTATGACCCTCATCAGACTGTTGTGGATTATACCATACTAAGAAATGCATTCTTGGTGGAATTTCACATACCTGAGTTTGAACAGAAGATTCTTAGGTCTCTCAAATAAATCTATCAGGGAATGGCAGAGAGCATGCAGGAATATGATGTGCACTTAAAAACTCTTTTTTCTAAGCTGTCTTATGATATCCACCCTTCACAACATGCTCATTGGTTTGTTGGAGGGTTGATCACACCCTTTAGGAGGGCCTTATCTCATAAAACATTCACGGACCCACGTGAAGCATTGGAAGCTACTTTACACGCTGAAGCAGTTGGTAGTGTTGACACCGGTGTTAGCCCATTTCTAGGGGCTCAGATTTCTGCCATGGCTAAGCAATTGGAGAAATTTTCTGCTAACACAGTTCCAAAGATTCATGAAGGGATGTGGTGCACGGATTATAATGTGGAAGGACACAAAAAGGATAATGGTGGGATATCTACTTGGAAGGTGGTACATGTCATGGTAGTAAACTGTGAAATATGTCACAAGGACCATGATGCAAGTAGGTGCCCCCTGTTGTAGCGCACGATCTGCAAAAATATATCTTATTATTACAAAATATGTTCCTCAACCACACATGACACCAAGGATTATATATTGATTGACCAGATTCATGAGGCAATTGATCTGGGTGTGTGCCAGACTAGCATTGCTAGCAGTTCCAAAGGAGATGAACATCGGTATGAGGAGCATAGAGATGGATATGCACATGGAAGATGGTTTCATGGAGGATTTCATGGTCATGGTGACCGCGGAGGAAGAATTGATTTCCCGTGTGGGATGTGTTTTAATTTTGGAGCCACATACCATTATAAGCGTGAATGTCTAGATCTTCTACAATGCTCCTGGTGTGGAAAAAAACATAAGTATGAAGAATACCCAGAGTTGTACGAACATATGAGTTAGTAGTATCGGAAGGATAAGGGTGCTGACATGGTGAGTATTAAGAAGTATGACGTGTAATGGCTTCCACAAGTAATATGAGAATTAGAACTAGAGCCTGTTATGGTAACAATGAGGGTAGAATATGCGTGCGTAAGGGAAGCGACTAGGTAGAGACCTCTAGTTTTGAGAGAAGAAGTAGTACATGGGAAGTATCCAAACCCGGCTAACTAGAAAGAAGTTTATCAAGAAACCATGGACATAATTCTATGTTTACAAGGGGAGATCCAATGCTTAAAAGATTAGAATAGAAAGGATGAGCAAAGGAGAACCGTAGAAGCACCAAGGGCTGAATTGGATGAGGTTAAGGAGGTGTGTAAACTATTGAGGTAGGAGAATATTATTCACCTACTAGGGGCATGGTTGAGAGAAAAGGTGCCATGCACCGAGGAAGAACACGAAATGTAGATCCTACATGCAAACCTCCCACCTCACAGCCTTGATTATGACAAAGTGATTACCCTGAATGCAATAGTGGATGGATGGTTGCTTAGCAACATCCTCATTGACACAGGCACGGAGGTTAATGTTCTTTCTCTGGATGCCTGGCATCAAATGGGAAGACCTGCATTACAGCCATCTTCAAATTTGTTGTATATGGAAAATAAAACAAAGGCAATTCCCATAGGTGTCTTGAAGGATGCAACCATTACAATTCAAGGGACTATGTTCACTGGGGATTTTGAAGTCTTAGTGCTTTCTGAGGTAGATAATTTCCTAGCTCTACTTGGGCACCCGTGGTGTTATAAGAATAATTCAGATCTCCAGTTTAAGTAGCGGTACATAAGCTTTGAAAACAAGGAAGAGTGGGTAGTTATACCACTGGTTGATGGGAAGTCCACCCCCTATAACTGAACCCCCTATGGAGGAAGTCCTGGACAAAATATATGTGCACTCTATAAGAGATCTAGAAACCATCCACCCTACAGAAGGAGTCATCCAGTTTGATGATGCTCAATCTGTCAGTGATACTACCAGTATAACATGCGATAATTGGGTGCATGGGACTTATGAATTGATTGGGTGACATCTGAAAGGATCAGTAACCAAGGTAAAAACAATGTATGTATAGTTTGGCACCTGGGAGGGAAGACAATAACAAAGTATTCTGGGGATGCATACCCTGAGGTCTTTTCGAGAGAGATGGAAGCTCACTAGAGGGAGGGCGAGCGACGAAGCATGCTAGGTTATGTTTTGATAGGCACATCAGCAAGGTGGTGGGCCGTGCATAGTGAGAACTTGTTGGAATGGCGCGAAGTTTGAAATTGCACTCACTTTCTGATTCTCAAAAAGTAAACATACCCACCACTATTAGAAATTATAGTGGCAATGGGCCTGCCTCTTCCCACATCTAGGCATGTGAGAGGGTCTGGGGAGAAGGCGTGGAAGCTTTACCACCCTCTCTTTTGGTGCACAAGTTGTATTCGACACTACAAGGTTGTGTGCGTGCTTGGTATATCCATTCTAAAACACGCCACCAAATGGGAAGTTGGCAGGAATTAGCGGCTGACTTGGTTCACACATTCGAGTACTGAAGTACCAAGCAACCAGTTGATGAGGCATTGCAGACTATCAAGTGCCTCACTCTAGGGGATTGTGCCATGGTGGAAGATAGGTTAGTAAAATTACTTGGTGGACCTAGCTTAGAAGCATGGTTCGAAGAGGGGGAACCAGAAGACATACAATTCGAGCACATGTGTGCTGAAAAGGAGAAAGGAAAGATGGTATACCTTATTGATGGAGAGGAGATAGAAAGCCTGAATGTCAACCATTTGGTTGGGGTGCACGTGAAGTAGTTGACAGTGCGGATGCATGTGCACACACGTATCATGAACCACTCAAAACCAAGAAAGTTAACATCGGCTCGAAAGAGGAGCCCAAGGAAGCTATCATTGGGGACTACTAGTCAGACAAGGAAGTATCAAAGATCATCGATCTCTTATGCAAATTTGAGGATTTATTCCTGCGTGGATACCATGAGTTGAAAGGCATCCACCATTCATTGGGGGAAATGAGGATAAAGTTGAAAGATGGTGTGCGCCCGGTCAGGAAGAGGCCTTATAGGATGAATCCCAACATGTGCGTAAGGGTTAAAGAAGAACTAGACAAGATGATAACATCTGGTATCATTGAGGCTGTGGAGGAATCAAAGTGGATAAGTCCAATGGTGATCAACATAAAGAAGGATGGGCGGATTAGGATATGTGTGGATTACAGGGAATTAAACACTGTTTGTATCATAGATCCTTTTCCCACCCCCTTTACTGAAGATATTTTGGAAGGAGTTGCTGGGAGCGAGGTCTATTCCTTTACGGATGGATTCTTGGGATATCACCAAGTAAGGATTGCCAAGGAAGACCAAGAAAAGACAACTTTCACCACCGAGTGGGGAAGTTTTGCATATACGGTCATGCCCTTTGGGCTGAAGAATGCACCCACTGTATTTTCACGCATAGTGGTACAAGCATTTAAGGAATTCATCCACAAGTTCCTTCAGGTATATTTGGATGATTGGACAGTGTATGGATTAGTAAGGGACCATTGTGACAACTTAAGGTTGATGTTTGAAAGATGTCGGCAGTTGAGGATCTCCCTCAACATTAAGAAATGTATCTTTGCAACTCCTTTTGGAACGTTGTTGGGGCATATCATATGTAAAGAGGGCTTACTGGTGGATCCCACAAAGGTTGCAATTATTGTGGGGTTAGGGGAGCCTACCAACCAAAGCGCCATGTGCATGGATTTCTTGGACACACTGGGTACTACAGAAAGTTCATTAAGGGATATGCCAAGATCACCGTGCCTTTGGAAATATTGCTCAAACACAAGAGTGCCTTTCAGTGGGGAGAGGCGCAACAGAGGGCATTTGACACTCTAAAAGAAAGGCTTATCACCACACCTATTTTACGATTCCCATCATGGGATAAACCTTTCCATGTCCACGTGGATGCCTCTGGTATAGCAATGGGAGCCGTTCTTGCTCAACCAGGAGAGGGGATTGTTGATCATCCCTTGTGTTTTGCAAGTAGAAAGTTGACACCAACAGAACAAAATTATACAATGACTAAGCACGAGGCATTGTCAATGATCTACACACTCCACAAATTTAGGCAATATCTGCTGGCAACTCCTTTCATATTCTACACTAACCATATGGCCTTGAAGTATCTGGTAAACAAAGCAGTGTTGCAAGGGCGCATATGTCGTTGGGTTCTTCTATTTCAAGAATTTGAATTCAAAGTGGTGGTAAAACCGGGAAAGAACAATTGTGGGCCAGATCATTTATCAAGGATTGATTCAGGAGAGGATGCACAGAGTATCGAGGAAACCATGCCAGATGCACAACTGTTCAGGTTACGGCGCACGTCCTCAGAACTAGAAGACATTGCTATCTTTCTTAAGGAAGGTGTGGCACCCGAAGGGATGAATGCTCTGGAAAGGAAAAGGTTAGCCATATGCGCAACGCCCTTCATGTTGATCAATGGGGATTTGTATAAAATGGGCCGCAATGAGGTTTTGTGCCGATGTGTACTAGAACATGAACGTGTAGCTATAATAGAAGAGGCCCATGGTGGGATTACCAGAGGACACTATATAGGGAATGCAACTGCATGCAAGATCCTAGTCACTGGACTATGGTGGGAGATGATTCACCAGGATTGTATTGAGTTTTGCAAGGCCTGTGACCACTGCCAGTGCCTTGGAAAACCTGGAAAAAGGGACGAAATGCCCTTGCGCCCCATCACCAGCGCGGAACCTTTTGAAAAGTGGGCAATAGATTTTTTCGGACCAATCTCACCAGCTACGCGAAGGACTAACTCATGGTATATCATTACCTGTATTGATTATCTAACAAGGTGGGCAGAGGCCTGGCCCACAAGGAATTGCACCATAGCCATAGTTGCTAGATTTCTGTGGGAGAACATTATCAGCAGGTATGGGTTCCCATTAAGTTTAACAAGTGATAGGGGCACTCACTTCTTAAATGAAACAATCAGGATTCTATTGGCAGAATTCATGGTAGCCCATCACAAGACTACCCCTTATCACCCTCAGGAAAATGGGACTGCAGAGGCATTCAACAAAATCCTTAGTCACACATTGACTAAGATATGTGACGTGGGTAGGAAGGATTGGGATGACAAGGTGTCAGCAGTCCTTTGGGCATACAGAACAATGTATAAAAGGTTGAACAAGGCCACACCATTTCAACTGGTGTTTGGCGTGGAGGCTATTTTTCCAGTTGAATTTATGCTACCATCACTACGTATAGCGCACACAGGAGGGTTGGACGATGAACAAGCGCTGGAAGAAAGAATTGATGAATTAATAAAGTTGGATGAAAGGTGCTCACTAGCAAGATGGAGCCAAACAACTGAAAAAGCTAAACAAAAGGCATGGCACGACCACCACATTAAAAACAAATAGTTTGAGGTTGGCCAGATGGTATTGCTATATGATTCTAAATTTCTACACCATCCTGGAAAGTTGAAGGTGCATTGGTTGGGTCCTTATGTAATTTCATACATCCTTGATTCAGGCATGTGCCAGCTACAAGCACTGGATGGAACAAAATTACCTGGACACTTCAATGGGAGTAGGCTGAAGCCCTACTATAAATAATGCTTCTTGGTGTTTGTAAATAAGGTAGTTCTGCCAGTTAGTTTAGAGTTTCCTTTTATGCTTTTCCTTTCTTGTTTTTCCCTTTCACGTTGTTGTCTTGTTTTGCGCCTTGGGCACCGGAAACCTTATTACTTTTTAAACTTATGATTGCGCAGAGGACCACACATCAATTTAGTGTGGGGTGAGGTGATTAAGAGAGGCATGAAGTTATTCTGCAGGAAGATTGAGTTGGTAGACCATTCAAACTGGCCCTGTTGAAAAGATGCATTAGGAAGGCAGATGGATGACAAAATAGAGTTCCATTGGAAATCCACGTACAAAGGAGAAAAAGCACAAAAACATGAGGTAGGTGAAAGCAAGAATCATGAGGATGGAAGAGGTGCCTTTGGCACTGGTAACACGTGCACGAAAGTCTTCTGTCAAGATGGATTGTCTATGTGCCAGAAGGTTGGAAAATTTTCCGCGCAAGGATTGGGTGCGGGTGAAAAATGTTTCACGCAAGGATTGGGCAAGGATTGGGTGAGGAAAAGTGTTGAAGTCAGGTTTGTTTGAAAATTCCACATTAAATATTGTCATATGGTGGTAGGTAGCCTAGCCTTTAATGCGTAAAAGTGGGAAAAGCTATAAATACAAGGATGGGAAGTTCATTATTTTACTTTGCGAAAACAAGGAGAACAATTTTCTTTCAAGAGCTAGGGTTCGAGAGCTAACTCGTGCAAAGGAGAATCTCAGAAACTCACACGCAATCAGTCTAGTTGATCTACAAACTAGAGCAGAAGTGATTCACGGGTGTGAGGAACGTTGGGAAAGAGAGTTATGATCAAAGGAGGAAAGTTAGAAATTAGGGTTTGTACTCTAGGGCACGGGGTGCATGAAGAAAACTCTCAGAAAACTCGAAGGTAACCAAGGAATGAAAGCAAAGGGTAAAATGATGGCCACGAAACCAGTTGATAAGCCTACAGTACAATCCAAGAAGGGAAAGGGGAAGGGAAAAGGAAAGAAGAAAGAAGATGAAATCCCCTTGGATACCAATGAGGAATGGTACTCAGAGATGCAATACCCGGATGGGGTTTTGCTAGGGCAAGAGTGGGAGTCCCACATCAGACAGATGACCGTAATCGATTACAATCACCGGTCGAGTATAATTGCGAAGGAAATGGCATTGGAGCTGGTGCACCCCACAAACAAATGAACACCTGATGGGATGCCAATTTACAGTGATGTAGTCAAGGTGAAAATGGAGAAGGCAGGGATTCTCCAGCTTTACGAGTTTCCCTACTTCGGGAAGCCCAAGTGCCTGTACCAATGGTTAATGATGCGCGTGCATGAATATTTCTTCTACTTCACAGGGCACAAAATGTGCATAACCCCATAGTTAATCTCACACTTTACAGGCCTAAGCTGTAAAGGGGACGCGATCCTAGATGACCTCTAGGATGAGGAGGCAATTAAGGAAACCATCACATCCCAGGATTATAAGAAGGGATCGAGGTACTACGACATCATGGATATCAGTGATCCGGTGATGAAAATGGCCGCACACCTTGTTTCCAAGCTAAATGGACAAGAGAGGTGGACCCAGGTGAGCAAGCCCTGGTTGAATGTCTGCAGAAAGGTCGCGAAGGCACCATGTACAATATCTCCCAGTACATAGCAGACGAGATCATAAGCAGCATGGAGAATGGAGGAAAGATATTGTTTGGGAACATTCTATTAACCATTGTGTTCTCAGAAATTGGGGTGCCAGATGCATCTGATAAGTTCGTATGGGAGTACCCTGATGAAGACCCTTCACCCGCGGACAGGTTCCAGAAGTATACTTGTGAGTCAATGACAGGGGTGCACAAGGCGTGCTTGGATAAATGGTATACGCGCCTTAGGAATGCATTCGGGGTAGAATGGTGGATCCCAGAGCAACTCCCCACGGTGACTGAAGGAGAAGTAGAGTTCACGGTGTACCAACACTTCTGCATTGGTAGATTTATCTTGGTGGATGGCAGTTGGAGTCCCTGGTGCAAACTCCCCTTCTCATTTACTACCCAATTCTTCCAAGCAGGGGTAAACAGATACAAGGAGTTGAAGAAGTTAAAACTTGACCTGTCCACCCTTGACAGTGAACATAGAGAGATGAGAAAGAAGCTGGTCTACCCAGGGAAGTGTGCATATGTTGAAAGGTATGTGTCGCAGGACGTGCACATCGTAAGGCCGATGACCTTACCGATTGCTGAGAGCACTGCTACCAGAATTTACCTACGCATAAGACCAAATTTTGAGAAGGGTGTATACGTAGAGAATGAAATATCCATCCTAGACGACCCCATGGGAAGGGAGAAGCTGGTGCTAAAGCGCAAGGAGAAAGAAGAAGAATAAGAGGAAGAACAAGGGGCAGTGGAAAGGCAAAATGTAGGTACTGCGGGGCTAAGTACCTATGTCTAGAAGAAGAGAAGAACGGTGGTCAAGGAAAAGACCCCAGAGCTTGTGAAGCCACCATCCCCTGAAGAACCTTCAGATGAAGAAAAGACAGCATCCCCGACTCCAGAGTTTTCTGCAAGGGAAGAAGAACAAGGAACAAAGGAACAAGGGTCTGAAGATATAGATGACTTGAATGCCTATGTAGGTGAAAGGGATGATGATGAAGGGGAAGAGTTGGAGGTGGATCAAGAGCCAATTGATATCCATGACTCAGAAGGAGAGGAGGCTGAGAATGCAAATGATGCCTTCATCTTTGTAAGGAGGAAAGGTGCCCAAAGGGAGGAAGGCGTGCGCAGCGAAGAGGGGAGTGAAGGGGCTAGTACCAAGGAGCCAGATATGCCCAAGCTCACTCAGGAGGAGGTGAATGAAAAGGCAACAAGGGAGGCAGAGAAGATAATTGATGCCTTGGTCAATGAAGAGTTGGGGCGGCGCGGAGCTCGTGCTCAGCGAGTTCAAGAAGGAGCAGAGGGAGAAGAGTGGAAGTAGCACGAAAGGCCCAACTCTCTTGGTAACTGTTCCCAAGGGCATGCGCACGGGAAGTAAACACGTGGAAGGGGGAAGAACAATGATGGGTTACATTGATGACCCCAACAAAGTTTTACGTGCGCGTTTCCAAAGTACCGTGCCCACCAAGGAGCTCACCGCCATGGAGTCCTTTGACCCTGAGGGTGGATACCTGCGAACGAGGAAGATGCTATCTTGGGCATTCGACTCCCACCTCGATGAGCCTGAATTCGAGATTAACCAAGGAGTGGTATTGAAGCTGTCTGAAGGAAAGGGGGACAACCCCATTGTAAACACACAACAACTATCGGATGAGCAAGTGTGCAACATGCTGAACAAAGTCTCAGTGGAAATCGAGGCTAGGATCTTCGGTAGAAATGACAGGGTTAGAGTCTTGGAGGACCTGTTGGAGAAGAGGAAGGAAGAAGTGGTGAAGCTAATGAAGGATCTCAGCCTCGAGAAATTAATCAGCGCTCAACTACAGAGGGAGCTTCAGGAGGAAAAGGCCAGGGTACGTAAAGTTTCCAAGAAGGTGGAGCTCATCTCCCAATCGATTATCACAAAGCACCCAGACCTTAACCCTCCTGCGTAAAAGTATAGATCCTCCCTGGAGTGCCTAGAGGACTTGACTCAGATCCTCACCATGGAGAGGCAGCCCTTGGCATTAGAGTCGGTAGAAGAGGTAGTGGCATGCTTGGAGAAAGAAGACAAGTTAAAGGTCGTCGCATTCATGGCTGAATACAACAAGGTGCTCGCCGATGTAATAATAGTTACACAAACCATGGGTGTTTCTTACGACCACTACGCAGATCAAGACAAAGTGACAAGCATACTGCTTACCAGCGACAAAGCTGAGTTGAAGGAATTCAGAGAAAAGAATAAGGGAAATAGAGCCAAGTGGGAAAGGATCATAGCTGAAGTAGAAAAGAAATCCGAAGCCATTGAGAACCGGAAAGTCTCAATCAAAACCTGGCTAAAAGAGCTCTACAAGGTCATCACAAGGAATATGGATGCCCTGGAAGATCACGCTAAAGAACTGGAGACTGTGGTGGAAACCATTACCACACAAGGGGAGGGGCTAACTTACGACGAGGTGAGCACCCTGGTTGGCGGCATCTGCACTAAAGTGCAGAAGGAAGTTAGCGCTTGGAGTACACTGGAGGCTGACCTCCAGAAAAACTTTCCCCTCCTCCTTCTTTAGGAAATTTTCCCCCTATTCTTTCTCTTCCCCTTTCTTTATTCTTTCCCCCCATTCTTTTCCAAGGCAAGGCCTTGCATTCTTTTGTACTACATTCTTTGAGAAGGTTCCCAAGGGTGGAGAACAGGTGAAGTGTGGGGTAATGTTGGGCCCCTAATTTAGCTTCCAAATCTTAAGGGCGCATAGGCACACATGGCCGGGGGAAGCGCACAAGTGAAGGTGCGCAAGGCAGAGTTCAAAAGGCTTCTTGGAGAACCAAGGATGCACGTGCCACGTGAAGAACAATTCAGGACTTAGCCATTTTTGGCCTTTTGGACATGACACATGAAGAACGTGTTCTATTTGGATAAGGTTCCAGCCTAGTGACAGGGTGTCCTGGAGGGAATATACCTTGCGATAGAAAGATCCAAAAAGTTAATCATGACATGGAGAGGCATGCACCTGGGGTGACCCACACCTTGACACTTGGGGCCAGATCTGAGGCTACAGAGGAGTTTGTTAGAGCTCAGAGGCCTATTTATACACATGCCCTTGGCAAAGAAGAAGAGACAGAAGTGAGGTAGTGGAGCTCTGCAGAATTACTGTGAGAACTATGGGATGAAAATGGGTACAGAATTCCAGTAAGGATGTAATGGGGAAATGGGGAATGAAATTTTTGTCTTGTGAGAATACATGTATGGATCCACACATGGCACATGACTACGGTCTGCCTTCTGTAATCTTTTATAAGTAACACTATGAATGAATGTGATAAGGTTACCATGACAAATGTATTAAGACTATTTCTCTGTATTACCTGCATATTTCTATTGTACTTCTGTTCTTATATAATCATGAATCTTACTTGAATGGTTAAGTATAGTAGTAGATTTACAACTCTTAGTTCTATTATTTCTGTTGCGCGCTTTGGTTCTATTATGACTGAAGGGGTGTAGAAGCCATCCTGAGCTCTATAGCTCTTCATGTCTGTTAAATCACTAAGTCAGAATCATGAACTATGCCTTCCACTAGACTCACATAAAAGAGAGACTCGGCTCCCTCTCGTGCACCTCGGGTGAGTGCCTAGTGCCTGCTGGGTGATAGGCCGATGCGCATGAGGTTCCCTTGTTCTTAGTGGGTGCAAAAGTGACTACAGTATAAACATCTGAATACAAGACATATATGTAATAGACACAAATTTCTAAGGATAACATCAACTGGAAGAACACAAAGTTTCTTATTTAGACATATACAACCTATATGAATCAGATATAAATTAGATATAGAACATAAGAAAAGATGAGAATAGAACTTCTGTATTGATAGTAAATTTAGTGTTTCTACATCAAAACATCAAAATCCAACAACCTCGAATGACAAAGAGAGCTCTCTAAATAGTCTTAAGGGTGGTTAACAATGAGTCTTTTCAATTTCCTTTCTTTTAATCAAATATTAACCACTAATAGACAATTATAATTAAGTTGGACCCACTTAAATATTACATTTTTACAATAAAAGGTGGCCAACTTAGTGAAATACATAAAATAAAAGAAAGGTTTAAGAGTTGACTACTAGATTATTCAAAGAAGAGGTTGTCATGGTCTTCACTTTAAGTATTTGATTCCTCAACTTTACCAATGCCCCTGTTATCTCCATACCCCGAGGAATAGTGGTGTTGGTAGTTGCATGATTCTAGCTTCCTAAGCAGTCTTCCGTATCCTTACCAAATCTTGTATTTTCTAAAAATCATTTATTTTCCTCCTTGACTGAAGTTTGAACAACACATATCTCTTCCATCTTCTCCTTTGAAATAGTTTTTGATTTGAATAAATCATCTTTGACAAATGTTTAGAATTTAGCCTTAATTTCTTAGACAGTATACTTCTCTTCAAGATCTTCTTTGAGAATCTAGCAACGGAGGCCCTAAAACTCAAATATGATGCAAGCTTGAAAAGCTTCCCCCTTTTTTAGCATCTTCCTTAGTTCATCAATTTCCTCTTCAAGAACCTTCATTTTCTAATAAATATTAAATACCCACTACTTGGTCAGATTGTTCTTTGGATCATCAAATGCTTTGTTGGCTAGGATAACTTGCATATTTGTTTCACTCATGAGTTTGATGTCTTGAATACAGTCAGTCCACATTTTCAACTCTCTCTTTAGAATATTAAGTGTTCTATTGAATTTCAATTGTATTCATGTAATTTGATCATATGCTTTATAATATTCTTCAATGAAGTTGATTCTAGTGATTAACATTTCATCCACGATAGCTTCTATCGGTATGTGTATCCAATAATTCCATAACATATGTTCCAATACTAGAAAAAGGCATTTCCTTGACAGGAGTTTCTTTGAAATATGACTCTACAACATCCACTATCTCAACTTCTGAAATGTGATCCTTTTACTTATCACCTTCCTCTTATTCTATTTTTTTCTTCCCCCTTCAATGTCACTTTTCTCATGCTCTATTATATCTTCCTCGTCATCACCATAGAGGTCAACAATATGCTCAATTTCTTCTACTTTATTTGAAGAGGGAAATTGTTTACTTTCCTCCTCAATCACCTCCTCTACCTTTTCAACTTTCTTACCTTTCCCCTTCTTAATTTACACCAGAGTTGAGGACTCAAGAGGAGAGGGAGATAACTATGTGTGTATCTCAGGTGTTGTGGCATAAGTCTTTCCATGAGGATGAAAGCTTCTTGAGAAGCAGGACTTGTTCTTTCTATTCTAAATATCTTCATTTTCCTATCGAACCAAACCTTGGTCCTGACTAATATTGGGTTTATGATCTCTTACAAGTTGTCATTTTCCTTACTAAACAAATCAATGGTTTCAAGGGGAGTATGCTTGATAGTTCTGTCAAATTCAAGAGACTGCAACTCTTCATTGTCGTCCTACAGTTCATCAAGTACTGTGTAGATACCAAAGTCCTTGATTTAATGTAAAGAGAGATGACCATAATATCTCCTTCTTGCTTCGTAATCATCAAATCAATCTTCCCAGTAGTCTTCTGCATCATGAAGATGATAGAAATACATCTTGACATTATTGGCGATGAAACCCTTGAGATCAAAATAAGATATTTTCTTAAAGAAATGGAAATTCAAAGCAGTCACTGTCCTTTCAATATTTTGAGCATCTAAGGTAGTCTTACAAGTATAATTGCCTAGAGTTGTGGGGAATTGTAACCGCCTATCTTCTTGTCTTTGCAGGTCTTGTGTAACTTATCAAGCTGCCTACGAATTTCTACTAGGGAAATCTTATCACTGCAAAACATGGGAAGCTTATAGGGACAATCTTCAAAGCATGCCAATATGATGTAAGAGAATTTATTGAATTGAATGAAATAACTGGCATAGGTGGATATCAGTTTTTTAGCTTCATCAAAAAATATTTTGGTTGTATCACCTTCTATAAGCCTTACTATCTACATCACGAAAGCATCATTGACCCTCCCAAAATGATGATTTCTATTCTTCAAGGTTAATTTTGAGAAGTACTCATATACTGGAGAATTTTTCTTGTTGTCATCTAGGGAAAGACCGAACCATTCCTTGTATGCCCGAATAGTGTACATTAGATAAGAGGTTATGTATAAAGTAAGGGTTCTCTACACATTAGCTAATTACACAGTTAGATTGATACAAATTATTTCTTCCAAGTCCAAATTCAACTTCCCTTCACATATGATGTTGATGTAAGAGACATCCAAAAGTGAAATTAATTGCTTGTAGGAATCCTCATTATCTTGGATAAAGAATGATAATGTCAGAGATTTCTTATTTAAAATCACTTCGGTACATGGTTTTAGGAAATCTAGAAGCTCCCTTCTTTGGGGCCTTCAACCAAGAATTTGCCACCATGTGCTTGTATTTATCAGGCTCTTGATCAAACAATTGTTGAGCTTGTTCCATGGTGAGGACATTAGAATATTAAAATATTGGGATCCCGAGAGTAGCATTGATACATCCCATGTCCAATTTGGCAATTACTTGACCTTGAGGGTTTGTAATTTCTTCTATGTTGGAGTCAAAATGAGAAGCACAAGCCAAAATTGTGTCTTCACATTAAACTAAAATAGAGTACCCTCCAACATGCACTATCATGTAATATTTGATGAGTTGAGCCACAGGATGAGGATTTGTGTCATTTATTCAAGCCCATAAGTCGTTGAAATCCAAGTGTTGTACATCGATATCCCCTATGTTAGGTATGGAGGTCTCGAGGGAAGAAATATGCTCATGACCTTTATAGTGAAAATTCATTATGGAAAAAGAGGGTTAGGGAACACTGGTTCAAAAGAGAGGATACTTATTTTAGAAGAAAAAATATCGTAGGGCACAAGATTAGATTAACCTTAGAAATCACACAAAGGAATATGAAAATTCTACCTTCAACCACTGGATGAATGGCAACCTTCTCAGGATCAGAAAATACTTTGAATTTGTAAAATAGCTACGAGTGGTTGTGTTATGGCTAAAAAAGCTCAAAACAGAATGTGAAAATCTCATTCTATGAAATAAATGGTTAACCCCTTCCCATTTTATAATATATCGTTTGGAGAAGTTTAGTGGGATGTATTTAATGGGATAATTAATGGTTTATAGGGAACAAAGCGTTAGTAGTGCTTAGTGCGGATATGTCGGAAGGAAACAACACAGGAGGCCCAAGGTGTATGGGACATGCAGGATAAGAAGGGAGGAATTTTCAGCCTGAAGGCCCGTAGCCAGTAAGATCAAGCCAAATGTCCCATGGGCATCGGAGTGACAAAGCAGCGGGAGAAGTGGGAAATTTTCCCAAAGGATAGCGCAAAGAGAATTTTTTGCCCCCATGGCCCAAAACGAATTGAAACCCACCATGTGTCTTCAACCGGTGGAGTGTGGGGAAAAGCTGGGAATTTTTCCAAAGTAAATTCGAAGGAAATATTGAAAGGAAAATTCCGCCCCCTAGACGCGAGCCAATGGGATCTTGCCACGTGTCCAGTGATGGCAAAAAGTGCAAGACAGGCCCGTAGGAAAGATTCAAAGGGAAAATCCCATGTCCAATAGGGTTCTGCCATATGTCTAGCTTAGGGAAAATGGTCAACAGTGATGAAAAATTTAAGAGAAGATGCCCGTGGTGAATCATATCATGCCACGTGTCCTCAGGTCATCGGCCCGGCGGAGAATTTTTGGAAAATTTTCCAATAGCCAAAACGGTGGAAAACGAAGCGCAGAAGCTCCACATCCAATCTGAATGTGCCATGTGGCACCAAGAGTGGTGGGACGTGTAATTTTTGGGAAAATTTTCCCAAATGCAAAAAAGTGGGAAAATTTCAAATTTCTGGCCCGTCATCCCGTTTTGGCCCTGTTTTGCCCTAAATGTTCAAACGAGCATAACTTTTGATCCAGAGCTCAGTTTTTCACGTTCTTTATATCAACCAAAAGTTGGTGAAATTATCTACATGATTCCGAGCTCACTTTTGTTAATTTATGGATTTTGGAGAGAGAAAATTGGAAAACTTCTCTGGCACGTAGAAATGAACAAAAATGACATTTCAACCACCATTTTTAATGCAGCATGGATCGCATTCTCTCCCAGCATGGAAAAAAATGTCAAGGAATGGACCTGTAAGGATACCCATGCTGTTTATTATGAATTTGGTTAGTAGTTGAAATTTTTCTCACGTTTTCCCATGTTTCTCTCTCCTGGGCTCGTTTTTTACACTGTAAAAGCTAGATTTGGCTCATTTTTGGAGGTTGGACATTTTTCATGTATTACAGGCTCCCTTTTTCACCTTGAAAAGTGATTTTGTGGAATAGTATACCTCTTCCAATACTGTAACATGTTTTCTACCTCTCAGATGTTGCAATGCATGTGTTTTTTATATTGGAAATGACAATGCAAGCTCTGTGAATGAGTTTCAATCCTCTGTCTGTGTTATTTGCTTCATTCCTGACCTTCCATTACATTTTATGAGTTTGTGCATGATGTTTTGTTGCATTTCTATGATATGTGTCAATTTTCAGAATTAAAGAATGTTCACCTCTCCTTTGGTGTATCACCTCATTAGCCTTAGTTTTATTTCTTTTGCATTCTCTATCTCTGTCCCCTTGGAATTTAGAGTAGGATTATGAGTTTAAACCTCTACAACTTGCAAGTAATACACCTGATCAGAGGAGTTAAGTAACTAGCCTATAACCTGGAGATTCTTTTCCCATTTTTATAAGTCCCACACTTGGGGAAAAGATTCAATGTTGTGCAATCACACTGAATGTCCAAAATGTCAAACTAGAAATCTGATCAACACCTAGGGGTGCTGCTGAATTGCACCAAAAGTTTTGGCATGCCCGGTGGGACCTTAGATGTCTTCATCTTCATTGAAACAAAATTGATGTGCATTTTTTGCAAGTTTCTTGCTTGAAAGAGCCCTAAATTGCACATCTGACGACTCCAAGGAAGAAGAATCAGCTGGTTTTAGCAGTGTAGACTTGAAAACTCATGAGAAGAATCACCACAAGGTCAAGATTTGGAGAAGAAGAGGTGATGTTTGAATATCTGTAATTATCTCCAAGAAGAAGACAAAGAGGGAGGAGAATTCAAAGGTCTCCATCTCCACCAAACAGAACTCTATCAACTCCTCCACCTGGTAGGCCTTTCATCCAATCAACAAGGGTTCTAAGGCCAATCAGAATGGCACAACACAACCCCTATGTCAATTTCACTGGCAACAGCCCACTTGCTCGCAATGCACAAAATCCAATCCCAGTTGCAGCATTGAAGAACATTCCATACTTTACTGGAGAGAATCAGACCACTCCTGGTGATCATGTCAAGGATATTGCTAATATTTGTGCAATCCATGAGATTAATGAGATGCAAGTTGCTGTCAAAATTCTGGCATCTTCATTCAAAGGGAAATATTTGCAATGGTTTAGGAGTCTTTCCTCAGGTTCTATCCAAAATTAGAACCAGCTATGTATAGCCCTCCATGAGTAGTTTGAAGAAAAGGGAGATAACTTGTCCATATTAGAACAGTTGACAACCATCAAGAGAGATCCCAATGAGCAGCTGACTGACTTCAACTTCAGGTTTCAAATGAATTGGGAGACAATTCCAATGGCAGTAAGGCCAACAGCAGAAGGTGCTTTTCTATATTACCTTAAAGCTCTAAATTCTTATATTTCTATGTTAATTCAATCCATGAGATGCACAACTATCCCTGTTGCTTATAGCATTGCCATTAGAGCTGAAAATTATTTGATTCAAGCCGACAAGCTAGCTCCTAGGCCTCCAATGCCATTATATCCTAGTTTAGAGAGCTCAAACACTAGTCAAGTACCTATTTTATCTCCTATTCCCACTCCTAGAAATCAGAATTCAAGTGAATCTTCTACTTCATCCTCTAGTGCCTCAAATGAACTTCAAGAAGTCATGAATCAATTGCAAAATTTAGCTAATGAGCTGGTTACACTCAAGAGGTAGTAAGCCCAAGGTTTTAGACCTTCTTTCCAGCCTCAAGCTCAGCCTAACATGCAGCTATACCAGCCTCAAAGACCACCCAATATAGTTTGCAAATCAAAATCAAGCAAGACCTCCTGCCAACAGACCATTTCAGCCCTATAATCCCAATGCTACATCTGCCTCTAAAGCAATAGTGCCAGTGCAAAACAACATAGCTCAAGATTATGATTGGTGTTTCCCATGCAATGAACCTCACAACCAGTCTATGTGCTTCAACTATGCATTAAATAAAGCATTAATGGTAACAACTACTAGTGTGGAGGGTGAAGGGAGTCAATGAAATAACCAACAACAAGAAACATCCCAGCAACAATCAGCCCCAAATGATACCACACTTGTAAACTGGCAGGCAGAATATTTTTATGGCATGAATCAAACAATCTCCCAAAGTGTTGTAGCCAACACAAGGTCAAAAAGGAGAAATTTGGGTGAAGAATAGCCATTGGCTCTAAGTAATCCATGACCTTCTACAACTCCAAAAATTATTGGCAAACAAAATGCAGTTCCAAACACGCAAACTCAAATTCCATTTTTTGTTGCCCATGTGCAAGGAATGAATGTGCAAGCCAAGGGACAGCAGAGATATGCTTCATCTCCATTCAACATCATTGATCAGATGAAGAAGACAAATGTAAACATATCAATGTGGGAATCACTATTCATCCCAGGTCAAAGAGATTTGCTACAAGCTGCAATGAAGGACTGGTCAACTTCAAATCAGCAGGTCCAAATGTAAGAGAAGGTACTCACAAATGCTTCCCAACCTAAGGGGAATCATGGAGGAAAGCAAGGTAAAATGTTGAAGCCCCCTCCATTCTATGTTTCGTTGATCATTGGAAACCAATTAGTACACAATAGCATGATTGATTCCAGGGCAAGTAGTTCAGTAATGCCCAAGCAAATAGCTGATCAGTTGGGGCTTTAATATGAATTCATAACCAAAGGGGTAGTGTAATTGGATGGGACTGTAGTAACAACAGTTGGAGTGATAAAAAAATTGAGTCTTACCTTGTATGCATGCCCCAACGTTGTTGTTTTACAAGATGTCTTGGTAATAGACCTTCCACCACTCTTTGCCCTATGTTTGTCAAGGGATTTCATAGCTAATATTAGAGGTTATTTATCTATTGATTGGTCACACATGTTGTTCAGAACAAGATATGGAACTAAAGCCACAATCAGGTCTGAACCTATTGCAAACTTTCACATCGAGCCTCACACTCTAAGTCAAATCAATACCAATTGTTTAGCATTTGATCAAGAGGATTATCCAAGCACTGATGAAGCTGACACCAAGGTTGGAAGAATCCCAAATCTTACTCTTGATGAATGGGCAAGCAAGGTACATGCTTTTGATCCTTATCAATAAATAGAAGAATCTGAGCTAGGAGTCTATTGCATGCATGAAGAAAATCAGCCTATCCCTAGCATCACCAAGCAAGACCACAAGGATGAAAATGAGGTATGGTAGTTTTTTTTTTATGGATCAAGGAGTAGAAAAGGTGTAGGAGGGGGAGCCATGCTTGTTTCACCCCAAGGATTTAATTATTATTTAGCTTTTAGATTTCAGTTTGCATGCTCTAATAACATTGCTGAATATGAAGCTTTGATACAAGGATTACATTGGTCAATCAAGAGAGGAATAAAGAACTTGCAAGTCTTTGGTGACAGTGAGTTGATTGTCAACCAAGTTAAGGGGTAGCATGCTACCAAGAATGATCTACTCAAGTGCTACAAAAATAGGGTGTGTGACCTCATTTAATATTTTGAGGGATTTGGCATCAAATCCATTCCTAGAAAAGAGAACCAAGCTGCTGACAGGCTTGTAGCAATTGGAGCAGCCTTTGATGTTGTTGAAAGCATCCAAAAATACAAGGTACAGCCAAACATCCATGTGATTGTAAAACATTTAGTGCCAGACAACAATGTAAGTTGGCAAGTGTTTGAAAATGATCAACAAATCATCCATTTCTTTCAAGAAGAGGTTGAGTTCTTAGCTAAAAATTAGGAAAAGTTGGAACAGCAATATGGTGACCAAGTGGTACAGCTGAGAACCAACAAAACTATCAAATGGAATTATTAATTTGGAGTCCATTTTCAATCCTAATTATCAGTTTAGGAAGGAGAAAGCAAACATCCAAGTCAAGGGAGAAGATTCAATGTCCATCTTGGTGGAAGAAGGCAAATCATTCTAAGTTGGTAAAGTGAAAACTGAGCAAGAAAGGTATGAGTTCATACAGTTTTGTCAAGAATTCCCTGATGTGTTTTCTTGGAGCTATAAAGATTTGAAAGGTTTTAATCCCGAGTTAGCTCAACACACCATTGAATTGGATCCAAGTACTAAACCCATTAGGTAAAAACAAAGGCCTGTCAGTCCACATATGGATCCTTTCATGAGAAAAGAATTGAATAAGTTGATAGAATCAAGAATCATATTCCCTATCAAGCATTTTAGTTGGGTGGCCAGCTTGGTTCCAGTTAGAAAGAAGAGTGGGGAAATCAGATTGTGTGTTGACTTTAGAGATTTGAATAGAGCATCTCTCAAGGATAATTATCCACTTCCTTCTATGGAGTAGATTTTACAAGTTGTTTCCAGCTCTGCGAGGTTTTCATTACTTGATGGTTATTTGGGGTACAATCAGATTATGGTGAAAGAAGAGGATCAGTTCAAGATAGCCTTTACAACCAAATGGGGAACTTATGCATACAGGAAAATGCCATTTGGGCTATCCAATGCTGGATCTACTTTCCAAAGAGCAATGGACATGGGATTCAAAGATTTTATTAACAACATGGTGCTAATATATCTTGATGATATCACTATTTTTACAAAAAATGCAGCAGACCATCTCTTTCACTTGAGACAAGTGTTCCAAAGGTGTAGAAGATTTGGGGTATCCTTGAATCCTAAAAAGTGTATTTCTCTAGCCCATGAAGGAAATCTCCTTGGCCACATTGTCTCCAAGGAAGGATTAACAATTTATCCAGAAAGAGTTGAAGCCATAAGAGCACTACCATTGCCAAGCCACAAGAAGGCCCTTCAAAGTTTCTTGGGGAGAATAAATTTTGTTCGAAGGTTTGTCCCAAATTTTGCAACCCTAGTCAAGCCTATCACCAAGATGTTAAAGAAAATCATAGCTTTCAAATGGATAGCAGAAGGAAAGGAAATTTTTGAAGCAATCAAAGAAGCCATCTCTCAAGCCCCAACTCTCATTAACCCAGATTTCTCCAAGGATTTCATCCTCTATGCATTTGGGGGTGATGATACTATTTTTGTAATTTTGGTGTACAGCAGAAAAAATACAATGATGAGCAGCCAATTGCTTTCTTCAGCCAAATCCTAGAGGACTATGAGGTGAAGTATTCTTTCATTGAGAAGCATGTTCTTGCAGTAATCAGGAGCTTGAAGAAATTCCAGCATCTAGTTTCAAACAACAAGGTTCAATTGTTGGTTTCTCGTGTGGGTGTTAAGGACTTCCTCCTCGACAAAGACTTGAATGAAAAGAGAGTAGGTTGGATTACTCATGTTATGGAGTATGACATTAAGATAAAATTCACCAAGTTGGTCAAAGGAAAAGGATTGTGTGAGCAGTTGGTCTTGAACAAACACAAGGAAGCATGCAATGAGAAGGAGGTTGTTTTGGTGTTACAAGACAGCCATGAGCAAGGAAGCACTCAAAAGGAAAATGATGGTGTCCTCACTCCTTACTGGACCCAAGACCATAATACACTTCCTAAGCAGAGGTCTAATGCCCTCAAAATATGGACAAGACCAAAAGGAGACACTTCAGATTGTAGGCTGTCCCATATGCGCTTGTTGATGGTGTTATGTTCAAAAGGGATGTGAATGGAGTGCTGCTGAGATGAATTGGTACAAATCAGATTCACAAGGTGTTGGAATAGTTTCATGGTGGATCAGCTAGTGGTCATTTTACACTGAGAGTGACAGCTCTAAATATCATGAGGGCTGGCTATTATTGGCCCAAGATTTTTAGTGATTGTTATGCATGGATCAAGAGGTGCAAGAGTTGTGCATTCTTCACGGGTAAGGAGAGACTAGCTGCCCTTCCATTGCATCCAATTTCAGTTGACCAGCCATTCATGCAATGGGGTTTCAAATTCATTGGAGTCATTAATCCAAATTCAAGCCAAGGACACAAATGGATTCTAACAGCAACAGATTACTTCACCAAGTGGACTGAAGCAGTAGCACTCAAAGAAGTAAATGAATCTAGCATCCTGGACTTCTATGAGGGAATAGCAACTAGATTTAGCATACCTGCTACAATAATATCAGATAATGCATTGGCATTCATTGGGTCCAAGGTAACTGAATGGGCTGTCAAGAATGGGATCTACCTAAGCACTTCATCAAATTATTACCCTCAGGGTAATGGCCAAGATGAATCTACAAACAAGAACTTGTTGAGGATCATTAGGAGGACTCTTGATGAAAATCAGAGGTCTTGGCATACTAAGTTGAAATCAGCCTTATGGGTTGATAGGATAACTCCCAAGAGATCTACAGGTAATTCTCCATTCAAGCTTGTTTATGGAAGAGAGGTAATTTTTCCCATGTCACTTGAGTTGCCAACATTGGAACTCATGAAACAATTAGAGTTGTTGGAGTTTGGACCCATGGAGGTTAGATATGTAGAATTGATGGAGCTCCAAGAAATTAGAAATCAAGCATTCCAAGCAATGGAGAAGGATCAATCTTTGATAAAGAAGACCTTTGATAGAAAGGCCAAGGATAGATCTTTCCAAGTTGGAGATCTAGTGCTAAAATGGGATGCAAACAGAGCAAAACCGGGGAGGCATTCAAGATTTTATGCCATTTGGAGTGGCCCATACATGGTCACAAAGTGTAAGGACAGCATTGCCTTCCAATTATCTACATTGGACGGCGAAGAGTTGTAAATTCCAGTCAATGGAATCCATCTAAAGCATTGCTACTAAAGGAAATTCTCCACCTTGTACATATTAGCTTAGGTTTTCATTCCTCCAAGTGCTTATGCACATTGTTTTGTTGTAAATTAGCTTTACTTTCCCTAAGTGCTTGGCAAAGGCTTGTTGTTCCAAGAAATGTGTTTTGCAGGTCTTGCTCCAATCAGATGGTGTTCTACCTTCCATCTTCCTCCTTGCAGTGTTCTAATTAGTTGGGGTACCAAGCAGAGAATTTAATGACTCCATGCCTAATGGATTGTTTCAGGCAACTGGTAACTTCATCCAGTAGGCAGATGATCCCTTTGAGTCACCAAAATTGTTATCCAAAATGAGCCCCTTACTCATTTTGTGGCTAACTCCCTTCATTCTTCCCTCTCTTGTGCCTCAGTCATAATTTTTTGCTTTTCAGGAATTCAAGACCTTCTAGAAATGGCACCATTTAATAGATATTTTTCTCATCTTTCCAGAAAGTAAAGTTTTCCTCCTAATTCCATGTATTTTTGAAGTTATGGCTCGGTGGAGATTTTTGGGGAAATTTTCTCCTGAAAGGCCCACAGCCAATAAGATGAGGCCACATGTCCTCAAGAGGGCGGAAGGCAGAGGTAAACTTGGAAGTTTTTACCAAGTGTTTGAAAAGTTTTCAAAAGGAATTTTTCACCCCGCAAGCCCACCGACAAATTGGATTCCGCCACACGTCCAGGCGGGGAGAAATTAGAAAAAATTCCTAAGGGTGATACAAGCAAAATTTTCGACGCCAGGCCCGCATCCAATCACATTGTTCCACGCGTCTCTAGAGGAAAGGAGTGGCAGAAGGTGGAGGTAAAATTAAAAATTTGGCAAATTTTTTTTGCGAGAGGAAGGGAAGAATTTTTAGCCTGAAGGCCCACAACTAGTAAGATCAGGCCATGTGTCCCGTGGGCGTCGGAGCGACAGAGCGGCAGGAGAAGTGGGAAATTTTCCCAAAGGATAGCGCAAAGAGAAGTTTTCACCCCCATGGCCTGAAATGAATTGAAACCCACCACATGTCTTTAACTGGCAGAGCATAGGGAAAAGTTAGGAATTTTTCCAAAGTAAAGTCGAAGGAAATATTGAAAGGAAAAGTCTGCCCCCTAGACGCGAGCCAATGGGATCTTGCCACGTGTCCAGTGGAGGAAAAAAGTGCAAGACAGGCCCGCATGAAAGATTCAAAGGGAAAATCCTATGTCTAATAGGGTTCTACCACACATCTAGCTCAGGGAAAATGGTCAACAGTGACGGAAAATTTAAGAGAAGATGCCCGCGCCGAATCATATCATGCCACGTGTCCTCAGGTCATCGGCCCGGTGGAGAATTTTTTGAAAATTTTCCAATAGCCAAAATGGTGGAAAATGAAGCGCAGAAGGTCATCCAATCCAAACATGCCACATGGCACCAAGAATGGTGGGGCATGGAAATGTTTGGGAAAATTTTCCCAAATGCAAAAAAGTGGGAAAATTTCATATTTCTGGCCCGCTATCCCATTTTGGCCCTGTTTTGCCCTAAATTTTCAAACGAGCATAACTTTTGATCCAGAGCTCATTTTTTCACGTTCTTTATATCAACGAAAATCTCGTGAAATTATATACATGATGATAGGCTCATTTTTGTATTTTGATGGATTTTGGAGAGAGAAAATCAGAAAAAACCTTTGGCACGTAGAAATGAACAAAAATGACATTTCAACCACCATTTTTAATGCGGCATGGCTCGCATTCTCTCCCAGCATGGAAAAAAATGTTAGGGAATGGACTTGTAAGGATACCCATGTTGTTTATTATGAATTTGGTCGGTGTTTGAAATTTTTCTCACATTTTCCCACGTTTCTCTCTCCTCGACTCATTTTTTACACTGTAAAAGCCAGATTTGGCTCATTTTTGGAGGTTGGACATTTTTCATGTATTTCAGGCTCCCTTTTTCACATTGAAAAGTGATTTTGTGGAATATCAGACCTATTCCAAGACTGTAACATGTTTTCTGCCTCTCAGATGTTGTAATGCATGTGGTTTTGATATTGGAAATGACAATGCAAGCTCTGTGAATGAGTTTCAATCCTCTATCTGTGTTGTTTGCTTCATTCCTAACCTTCTGTTACATTTTATCAGTTTGTGCATGATGTTTTGTTGTATTTCTCTGATCTGTGTCAATTTGCAGAATTAAAGAATGTTCACAACTCCTTTGGTGTATCACCTCATTAGCCTTAGTTTTATTTCTTTTACATTCTCTATCTCTGTCCCCTTGGAATTTAGAGAAGGATTCTGAGTTTAAACCTCTGCAACTTATAAGTAATACACCTGATCAGAGGAGTTAAGGAACCAGCCTATAACCTAGAGATTCTTTTCCCATTTTTACAAGTCCCACACTTGAGGAAAAGATTCAATGTTGTGCAATCACACTGGATGTCCAAAATTTCAAACTAGAAATCTGATCAACACCCAAGGGTGCTGCTGATTTGCACTAACAATAAAATTTTTTTGTTACTCCAAACCTAATCAGGATGTTCTCCTTGATAAAATTACATACTACTTAAGAATTTGTACTTATAATAGGGATAGCTTCTACCCACTTTGTGAAATAGTCAGTTACAGTCAGAACATGCATATGCTTAGCACTTGAGTTGGTATTGAGAGTACCTACAATTTCTATCCCCCACTATTGAAAGGGCTCTTCAATTACTACGGGCTTGAGTGGTAAGGTGGCTAGCTTGGGTCTTCCAACAAAATTTTGGCATGGTTCACATTTTGTGACCCACTTTATTACATCCTTGAATAAGGTTGGCCAATAATATCCCGCACGAAGGATTTTATAAGTTGTCACAGCAATTGAAAAATGGCCTCCACAAGCTTGATATGAAATGCTCTAAGAAATATTTTTTGTTGTTCTTTATCCAAACATCTAAGAAAACTTCCATCAATCCCTCTTTTGAACAAAGAATTATCCCAAAGCACATATTATGCAGACCTCAATTTAATAGCTCTTTTCTCCTTTGCATTCAAATGGGCTAGACACTCCTTGTATGTTAGAAAGTGAGCAATATTTGCATACCATTCATCAGTTGAGCTAAGGAAAAGGAAAGTGGGGATATCAACATCTTCTTCTTTAGATAGGTTACCTTTGGCACTGTTAGCAATCAATTCACAGAGGCCCTTGCCTTGGACCAACTTGGTTGGCCTGATATCCAAATCATAGTCTTGCACTTTTTCCACCCAATTTCTTCTTTTATTCCCAAATTCTTGTTGTGTAAGAATTGATTTAATAGTTGAGTCAGGCACAAAGAAAACTAAGTGAGAATTGAGGATATAGAAGAGGAATTTCTTGACTTACTTAAATACAACAAAAGCATACTTATCCAATTATGTATATTTCAATTCATGAGATTTCAACACATAACTCATGAAAGAAATGGGAAGTTCACATCCTTGAGGATTCTTCTGTAACAAAATGGCAGCCAAAGTATTCTCGATGGCATAGAAATAGGTTATGAAATCCTTCTCAAAGTCAAGACAGGAAAGAACGGGTGTTCTGGAAATAGCTTTCTTGATATTTTTAAAATCATCCTTCCCTTTCGATGTCCAGTAAAATGATTTTCTCTCTCTCTCATCATCTGAGCTATGCTCATAGTCAATTCTGCAAAATTGGGGATAAATATTCTTAGAAAATTTGTTTTTTCAAAGAAAGAGTGCACACCTTTTTTTCTTTTAGGGAGAGGAATCTTCTGAATATCTTGGACTCTCTCTGGGTTTATCTTGGTTCCTTCTTTGGAAACGATGTGTCCAAGAAACTTTCCCTCTGTAACACCAAATATATACTTCTTTGGATTTAGGGATATCCCATGCACCCTGCATTTCTAGATAACAGCCTCAAGATGTTGGAAATGATCCTCCCTCTTCTTAGAGAAAAAATTCAAGTCATCAAGATATATTACAATTAAATTTCCTTTTAAATCACCAAAATCTAAGTCCATTTCCCTCTGAAAAGTGGCACCGGTATTGATGAGACCAAACGGCATCCTTATATACGCAAAATTACCCCGGGGAGTTATGAAATTTATTTTGTTCTTGTTCGGGACATCTACTTCAATCAGGTTATACCCTGAGAAACCATCCAACATAGATAGCATCTTTAAACCAGTGACAACTTGCAGGATTTGATCCATCATGGGGAGTGGATAGTTATCCTTTAGGGAAGCCTGGTTTAAGTTTCTAAAATACACACAAATCTAGATCTCTCTGCTCTTCTTCCTTACAGGAACAATGTTGGCTATCCAAACTGAATTATGAATAGGGAAAATTTTCCTTGCTTTTAACAACTTCTGAATCTCCTAGTGAATTGTATCTGCAATCTTGGGATTATATTGTCTTTTCTTTTTTTGAAATATCTTGATCCCTAGATTTATTGGAATGTAGTATGCATTTCCCTTGGTTTGAAATATTTCAAATCATCATATGAATAAGCCATCACATCAACATACCTTTTTAACAATCCAACCATTCTATTCCTTTTTACCCGAGTGCAGCATTTGCAGATATTAACAAGCTTGGGCTCTTCTTCACTCCCAATGTTAATCTTCTCATGCTCTACTGATTGATGAACCCCATGTGATAATAATGACTTGATATACCTATCATGCTTGTTGAAAAGATCTTCCAGTCTTACCAATCCTTTAGGTTTTTTATAACCTTTAAGTCTTATACAACCATCCTTATCTGATTCTTCTTCGACTCATTCTTCAGGTACATACGATGGTACAGACTCATGGGGAGCAGTCTTGCTTCCTTCAAAATACAGTTGACTAAAGTTTTCCTTAAGTTCAAGAAAAGAGAGCAAGTGTTGATCATCATTGAATACCTGCCAATTATTCACATTATCCGGCACACTTTGTCTATGTATCATCTTAATTGTAAACTTCTCTTGGGAAAAGTTAGGATGAGGTATCAAAAAAGACCCTGATACAACTAAGGCATCAGCTCTAGTATTGTTTTCTCTTGGTATAGATTCACTAGAGAAGGCATCTAATAATTCAATTGAATCCCATGCCAGATTTTTGTAATGCTTTAACCTTTTTATTTTTTACCTGGAACACCCCTCTGACTTGTTTGACAATAATTTTTGTGTCTCCTTGTGCACAAAGATTTTATATTCCCATTTCTCTTGCCATTTCTAGACCTAAAAGTAGAGCTTCATATTCTTCTATTATTAGTATTTTCAAACTTAAGCTTATAAGAGAAAGGATAAGATTTCCTTTCAAGAGAAAAAAACCACATCTACTCCAAAACTAGCTGAAGAGAAACTACCATCAAATTCAAGAATCCAAACACCATTGGGGTCATCCATCATACCCTTAGGGGCTTTCATCTCATCTTCTGACATGATCATGTAGTTACCATGACCAATGTCTTCATAGAGAATTTTTTCTTTAGGATCGTTAATATTTTGCACAATATATTCTATTTGTCTCTCAGGTAACAACTTCTTCATTTTTCCATTAACTGGAATGAGAGAATGTGACCAATCCATTTGAATTTCTCCTCCCACTTCTTTAAAAAAAATTCTACTCACCTACATACCATAGGATGGTGGAATATTTTCCACCAGAATTGTAGCTTTGACTCTTTTCTCTGGGAACACAGTAAAAGATACTTGGGCTCCTTAATCCTCCCAACAAGTGGAACCTCCTTACTTTCAATAGAATAACATGATCTGAATGTGCATGTCAATGTGATTCCTAGAGCATGAGTGAATTTAACATTCATAACATTTTATGATGCTCCTGAGTCAATAACACAATTACTTAGTCTATGGCCATCTATGAGTAGCGTGACATAAACGGGATCAATATTTTCAGTTATAGAAGGTATTGCAACCATAAAATTTTGTTGAGGTGAAGAGGTGAGAGTGGGTAATAGGCCTTTGGAAGTGGTAGATGATGAGTTAGGTTTGGATTTGACAAACTTGATAACCTGGGTGAAGGTATCAAGGCGAGTTTGATAGAACTCAACTTCAAAAATTTGGATCTTTGTTTTCTTGATATGATCAATTTTTTCAAAATATCCCGAGGTGGATGGGGCATCTACACTAGAAGAGGTAGAAGCCTTAGGCTTATCATTTTTTAGGATTTGAGGTTGTTTTGGATGTAAGGGTTGAAGCTATATTATCTTTAGGTGCAGAAGATGAAGAGGTAGAAGTATTAACATTACTCACCTTTTGAGTGGAAGTGGTGGGAATAGGAGACTCTCATTTTGCAACAAATGGAATAGAGACTGGAACCTCTTTGGAATTCTTTGTAGGTTGGACAACTTCTTTCTTTTTTTCATCTATTCTCTAGTCACGACAACATATGATTTGTTTTTCATATCTGTCACTACTTCATCATAATCATCTTCGTCATCATCAACCCCTTCTATGGTAAGGAAATTAACTTGAGAATCATTTGCTTCTTCCAGCACCTTGTTTTCTTCTTCCTTGGGCTCCTTGTACTCTTCAACCTCTATTTCATCTTCAAGTTCCTGAACCTCACATGTTGCATTGACTAGAAACTTGAGGGTTGGTGCTTCAATTTCCAGTTTAGGCTTGGTAGGATGCAAATGATTTTGAGGTTGGAAATTCTTCCTTGGGATATCTTTGTAAGGATCACTTTGAGCCAATTTCTTTTTTATTTCCATGAGGTCATTTTCCAATTTTTGTACCATCAGGTCAGAATTAGTACCTGAAGAATAAGTCTTTTCTTTGGGAAAATTCTTTTTCAACTTCCCAGACATTATCATATCATCTTTGACACTTATAGCCAAAGTTTGATCATCATCTAGAGTAGCAAGATTATCTCTTCTTAATGCATAACTTACTTTTCGTAATTGAGCATTTAGGAAGAAACATTTCTGAATTTGATGCATAGGATGAGTGGCAACTAGAATTTTATCAACCAATTTGTGAAATCTTGCCACAAATTCTTGCATGGGCTCATAGGGTTCTTTTTTTAGTTGTGAAAGTTGAGCCAACAGAGCATGTACATCCTCAATAGGCTTGAACCGGTTTTCAAATTGAGTTTTAATAGGATTCCAATTAGTAATGACACTAGTTGGAAGATGATAAAACTAGTTTGCAACATTTTCATGTAAATTTTCAACAAAAATCTTGACAAAGACATCCTCATAGTCAAATTCAAGTACTCCACAAGCCACAATGAAAGAGGCAATGTGTTTTTATGGATACACCTTCCCATCACCTCTAAATTTGGGGAAATTATTTCTATTCCCTTTTGGGATATCTGTAGACACCTAAAATTGGTTTCTCAATTTAGTGTCCATCACATTCGTTTTAGGTAACCTGGGGCATGTTCACGTCACCAACTATCCCCTTGGGATATTATCCAATTTGTGATTTAATCACTTACTCTTAATTTAATTCATCACATCACATCTTACCCATGAGTAATTAAATAATTAAATATTTAATTACGCTTCTTCCCATGCATCTTAATCACTTATCTACCCCAAATTTATTCTACCCATGTATCACATCCAATTTTTAAATCTTCCCTAAGCGGGATATTTCCCGTGGTCGGGATAAGTCTTGTCTTTTTCGAATCGATCAATTTTGGCCATCTCGGGAGTCTTCTCCGCGATCGGCGCCGACCCATTTGGTCGGCGCCGGATTTATAGGAGCGGCGCCGATTATAAAAGCAGGTCCATGCTCAGTTCGAAGGACCGAAAAAGAGACGAAACGAGCGAAAGAAAGCACTTACGCACGAACAGAGAGCGAGAAGATTCAGGTTTGCAAGAAAGAGAGATCTTTTTAGCATCAATTGTCTCAGTTAGGGCAGATCCTGTCCTAATCAATCCCTGAGAGGAGCACGCGTTACTCTGCCCATATCATATCAACATCATACACCATCATCTATCATCTAGTGACTCTGTTTCAGCGTCTCTCCATCTTCGGCAACATCTTGCAGACTACATTCACCTTCCAATCCCAGAATCTCATCGCACAGTCCCTAATTGGTCAGTCTGCCTTCAGTGGACACTGATCTTAATAACCTTTTATTTTTTATACCCTGTAAACCCCCTCTGACTTGTTTGACAATAAGTTTTGTGTCTTCTCCTCTCCTCCCCTTGTGCAACAAAGATTTTATTTCCCATTCTCTTGCCATTTCTAGACTAAAAAGTAGAGCTTCATATTCTTCTTATTGTATTTTCAAACTGTAACTTATAAGAAAGGATAAGATTTCCTTTCAAGAGAAAAAAACCACATCTACTCCAAAACTAGCTGAAGAGAAACTACCATCAAATTCAAGAATCCAAACACCATTGGGGTCATCCATCATACCCTTAGGAGCTTTCATCTCATCTTTTGACATGATTGTGTAGTTACCATGACCAATGTCTTCATAGAGAATTTTTTCTTTAGGGTCGTCAATCTTTTGCACAATATATTATGTTTGTCTCTCAGGTAACAACTTCTTCATTTTTCCATTAACCGGAATGAGAGAATGTGACCAATCCATTTGAATTTCTCCTCCCACTTATTTAAAAAAAATTCTACTCACCTACATCCATAGGATGGTGGAATATTTTCCACCAGAATTGTAGCTTTGACTCTTTTCTCTGGGAACACAGTAAAAGATACTTGGGCTCCTTAATCCTCCCAACAAGTGGAACCTCCTTACTTTCAATAGAATAACATGATCTGAATGTGCATGTCAATGTGATTCCTAGAGCATGAGTGAATTTAACATTCATAACATTTTATGATGCTCCTGAGTCAATAACACAATTACTTAGCCTATGGCCATCTATGAGTAGCGTGACATAAACGAGCTCAATCTTTTCAGTTATAGAAGGTATTGCAACCATAAAATTTTGTTGAGGTGGAGAGGTGGGAGTGGGTAGCAGGCCTTTGGAAGTGGTAGATGATGAGTTAGGTTTGGATTTGATAAACTTGACAACCTGGGTGAAGGCATCAAGGTGAGTTTGATAGAACTCAACTTCATAAATTTGGATCTTTGTTTTCTTGATATGATCAATTTTTTCAAAATATCCCGAGGTGGATGGGGCATCTACACTAGAAGAGGTTAGAAGCCTTAGGCTTATCATTTTTTAGGATTTGAGGTTGTTTTGGAATGTAAGGGTTGAAGCTATATTATCTTTAGGTGCAAGAAGATGAAGAGGGTAGAAGTATTAACATTACTCACCTTTTGAGTGGAAGTGGTGGGAATAGGAGACTCTCATTTTGCAACAAATGGAATAGAGACTGGAACCTCTTTGGAATTCTTTGTAGGTTGGACAACTTCTTTCTTTTTTTCATCTATTCTCTGGTCATAACAACATATGATTTGTTTTTCATATTTGTCACTACTTCATCATAATCATCTTCGTCATCATCAACCCCTTCTATGGTAAGGAAATTAACTTGAGAATCATTTGCTTCTTCCAGCACCTTGTTTTCTTCTTCCTTGGGCTCCTTGTACTCTTCAACCTCTATTTCATATTCACATTCCCGAACCTCACATGTTGCATTGACTGGAAACTTGAGGGTTGGTGCTTCAATTTCCAGTTTAGGCTTGGTAGGATGCAAATGATTTTGAGGTTGGAAATTCTTCCTTGGGATATCTTTGTAAAGATCACTTTGAGCCAATTTCTTTTTTATTTCTATGAGGTCATTTTCCAATTTTTGTAACATCAGGTCAGAATTAGTACCTGAAGAATAAGTCTTTTCTTTGGGGAACTTCTTTTTCAACTTCCCATACATGATCAGATCATCTTTGACACTTATAGCCACAGTTTGATCATCATCTAGAGTAGCAAGATTATCTCTTCTTAATGCATAACTTACTTTTGTTAATTGATCATTTAGGAAGAAACATTTCTAAATTTGATCCAAAGGATGAGTGGCAACTAGAATTTTATCAACCAATTTGTGAAATCTTGCTACAATTTCTTGCATGGGCTCATAGGGTTCTTTTTTTAGTTGTGAAAGTTGAGCCAACAGAGCATGTACATCCTCAACAGGCTTGAACCGGTTTTCAAATTGAGTTTTAATAGGATTCCAATTAGTAATGACACTAGTTGGAAGATGATAAAATAGTCTGCAACATTTTCATGTAAATTTTCCACAAAAATCATGACAGATACATCCTCATGTTCAACTTCAAGTACTCCACAAGCCACAATGAAAGAGGCAATGTGTTTTTATGGATACACCTTCCCATCACCTCTAAATTTGGGGAAATTATTTCTATTCCCTTTTGGGATATCTGTAGACACCTAAAATTGGTTTCTCAATTTAGTGTCCATCACATTCGTTTTAGGTAACCTGGGGCATGTTCACGTCACCAACTATCCCCTTGGGATATTATCCAATTTGTGATTTAATCACTTACTCTTAATTTAATTCATCACATCACATCTTACCCATGAGTAATTAAATAATTAAATATTTAATTACGCTTCTTCCCATGCATCTTAATCACTTATCTACCCCAAATTTATTCTACCCATGTATCACATCCATTTTTAAATCTTCCCTAAGCGGGATATTTCCCGTGGTCGGGATAAGTCTTGTCTTTTTCGAATCGATCAATTTTGGCCATCTCGGGAGTCTTCTCCGCGATCGGCGCCGACCCATTTGGTCGGCGCCGATTTTATAGGAGCGGCGCCGATTATAAAAGCAGGTCCATGGCTCAGTTCGAAGGACCGAAAAAGAGACGAACGAGCGAAAGAAAGCACTTACGCACGAACAGAGAGCGAGAAAGATTCAGGTTGCAAGAAAGAGAGATCTTTTTAGCATCAATTGTCTCAGTTAGGGCAGATCCTGTCCTAATCAATCCCTGAGAGGAGCACCGTTACTCTGCCCATATCATATCAACATCATACACCATCATCTATCATCTAGTGACTCTGTTTCAGCGTCTCTCCATCTTCGGCACATCTTGCAGACTACATTCACCTTCCAATCCCCGAATCTCATCGCACAGTCCCTAATTGGTCAGTCTGCCTTCAGTGGACACTGATCTTATCCAGTCGACGCCGATCAGTCCCAGTCGACGCCGATCACATCAGTCGCCGCCGATTATACCCAGTCGACGCCGATTTCACTGCAGACAGGTAAAAGGTCACAGGTAACACAAATCCAGCATTATTTCGCAGTTCTCTGTTTTCTGTACTTTCTGTCTGCTGTTCAGTTTCTGTTTTATTACTGCAATCAGAAAATCTAGTCTTTATTTATATCTTTTATCATGTATGCTTCTTTTCTTTATTGAAAACGTGGACTGACATCCGTTGAGGAAGCTCATCGCTTCTCGGACCCGCTTCTTGGGCAGTCCACTTAAATATATTTTAACGTGGTCTTTTTCTGTCAAGCATCGGTGTTTTGCAGGTTATTCGGAGCTATTGTGCAAATTGCTCGTGTGCGCCCGTCTTGTCTACATCAGCTTCCTCATCCGTCTACATCTTCATCAGGTATCGATTTCATTGGAGTTTTTCAGTGTTTTTGTGTTTAGTTTGGTACATTAACTTGGACAGGTAACAAACGCGAAATTCTTGATCTACATTCTGGCACGCCCGGTGGGACTTGAACCAAAGTCCCTTATTGGTAAGTTCATTTCTTTTCTAGTTTTGAACTTTGTTCCTTTTCTTCACTGATTTCTATCGGTCCTATTTGAGCATTTCTGTTCATCATTTCAATCTTGCTTTTTAGGCAAAATCATTATCTGGAAATTTTTCTATTTTTAGAAATTTTTTTGTTTCACCATTATCTGGATGTATCTTTCCGGATCTTGTTTGTTGTTTGCTTGATCTTTTCTCGCGGAGCACTTTGCTTGCTCGTGGGATTGTTCGAGGGGAAGAGCTCAACAACGCGCTTTTTGAAGTCCACACACCTTGGAGAGCTAAACCTACAGGTATTCCTCTTTTTCAGTGTTTTCTCCTTTTTAGGATTTCTTTGTTGGTTGTCTATCACATCCAAACACTTCAATCTTTGGTGCTTAAAAGGAACTTAATCGCATTTGGGAAAGAACTTGTTTGACTTGTCTTCATCGAAATCAAACATTTCGTTTTAAGTGCTTAAAAAGAACCTTTTCTTTGTCATTGCTGCATGCTTTTTCATCTAGTCTTAATTAGGTTGGAGAATTGATCAAAATCGGTAGTGACACTATTTGATTTTTATTTTTCACCCTTGCACACAAAGCCAAAATCACTAGGCATAAAGCATCTAAACAAAACTCCTTCCCTGGCCTCGCCTACTTGGAAGTGATATCCAAGAGGAAGAGCCTACGCGGTACTCGGGTCGCGCTATAAATTCACGGAAGATTTTGGTATATATTGGCAAAGCACCCGACTCCCTTATCGCAGCGGTGTGTGAAGTGCGGGGGTAGGCCCCTATATCAAGCCACGTACCGGTCTTTTACTGAAGTGCCTTCGGGACTCCTCACCACACATTACCCAAACCATCCTTAGTTTGGCTATCTGAGTAGTTCCTGTTCTAAAAAGCCTTCCCTAACATTTTCTTTTCTTAAAAGCATCAAAATTTAAAGGAGATAATCACTTGCGTTGCTTGAATTGTTTGTGCATTAGCTAGGACAATCTTCTTTCTTGCTTGCTTATGACGGTTATCACCCGGTCACAATCTAGGAAAATGGCCCAACAGGTTCCTTCTTCCTCCGAAATCACCACCAGCGTGGATGTTTCGGCACCCCTCCAATCTTCCTCGGGACCACTGTTAGTGGGTTCCCCCTCATGGTCGTATAATCCTTTCCATCAAGCCAAAACAATCCCATCACGTCCAGCTTCTCCTAGTCCATCAGAAATATCTTCTGACTTGGAGTCTATTCCTCGTGGGGATCCTGAATTTCAGGCTCTCCTTGATCGCAATCCCGTAGCCCTCATGGACTACCTAGTACACAAGTCCATTCAAATATCTGATCAAGGACCACCAATCCAACAAGTGTACGATTATCCTTGTGGTTCATCCCAGGCCTATGTAGAACAGTTTTCATCCTCTCTCCCATCTCGAGCCACGGAAAAGGGGGAGGTTCTTGTGCCTCCTTTTTCTCTTCCACCAACCATGTTGACTAGTTCTCAAATTGCCTTACCTATTCCTAATACTGCAGTTACCTCAACTATTCCTCAACCTACCTTTGAGAGGTCTTCTGCCTTGGCGATAACGAGTGCGTCTGTGCACCCGCATATCGCTGTTAATTCATCTATGCCCTCTATTGTGTCTCAAGGTCAGTACCTCTTCATGAGCCAACCCCCTTCGGCTAGTCAATTGGTTCCTACTTCTCGTCCTCCGGTCAATCTTTCTTCCAATATTCCAGCAACTGTGACCTTCGCCCATCCCCTAGTATCGGCACCCTTGGTACCAAATTCGGCGGTAGAAGGCCCCTTTCAGGTCTTGTTCCCCAACATGTCCAATCTAACCAACACCCATATTCCTCAATCTGTCCCTATTCAATCAACAAACATAGGAGTCCACCAATCACAGGCTCCATTCGTCACCCAACCTATATTTTCTCAACCACTTATTATCTCACAGCCTGCCTATACACAAGCTACCTCACAACAAATACCTCACCAGGCGTCACCTAAAACACCTGGTTATTCCTCTTACCATCCCACCAATCAACAGATCAATCCCCCATTGACACCTCAACAACATCCATCACTTGCTCCTTATGTAGGACATACCAATGTGCCTACTCCTCAATCTGATGTGGTTCAAATTCTCTTCAAGAAAATTACAGACTTGGAAGCCTCCACCAAAGGAGCTCGTCCTTCATACTCCTTTGAAGAAGTGTGCAATGAACCCATTCATCCTTCAGTGGCTTTTAAGCCTTATCCTCCCCAATGGGAACTTCCCAAATTCTCAAAATTTCATAGTCGGGAAGACCCTCAACAACATCTGCGAGCATTCAAACATGCTTGCTACCTTATCGTCCAGGACCAGGAACTCATGCTCCGTACCTTTCCTATGTCTCTAGCGGGTCCCGCTTTGGACTGGTACAATAACATCCCTCAACATTCTTTGTTTTCTTTCTCTCAATTGGCCCAGATGTTTGTTGAAAACTTCTCAATAAATATCGCGCATAAGATCTCAATCACAGATCTTTATAACATTCGCCAATTCGACGATGAGTCTATAGCAGACTTTGTCGCTCGTTGGAGAGGGATAATCAACCAATTGTCTTTCTCCCTTCCTCAATCCCAACAAATCGAGTTGTTCACCCGATCTTGTGCTAATCACATTTCTTCCACTCTAAGGATCCAAACTTTTCATACCTTTGAAGAGGCCTTTACAATGGCACACAAACTTGAATCTCGCGCCATTGAACAAGGGAAGCTAAAACTTCGCTCCAAATCTAAACCAGATTTCTCTCGCTTTACCAAACCAAATTCTTTCCCTCCTAAAGATAAGAATCAAGGGTCCACAAATGCTATCGTATTAAAAACACCAAGAACCGATAGTACTCCTAGTCAACCATCACGAAGAGACCCTTCATCTACTCGAAAAGGGCCTTCATCTTCACGATCCTTTGCTCCCTTGGGGGAATCATATGCCTCTATCTTAGAAAAAATGTTGGAAGTTCGCATGATCGAACTTCCACCCATTAGGGATATTGATGAAAGTCGAGAACGTCCTTTCTGGTATAGGGAAAACGATTTCTGTCATTATCACAGAACCAAAGGTCATGACATCGAACGATGTCAGACTTTCAAAAATCTTGTCCAAAAATTCATTGACAAAGGCGAGCTCATCCTGGATAATCCGAATGCTCCCCCAAATCAAGCAGTGGACGTTTTTAAACAACCTTTCCCCAATCATGCCCCAAATCATAATTCTTCGGAATCTCAAAAACCAAACACCCACACTATCAATTTCATCTCTACTGAAGAATCCATCTTCTAAAACCACATCATCTGAAAACACATCAATCGAATCAGATCCTCCTTCCTCTTCATCAATCACGGGAGTTCCAATATCTTCAGACAACCCGTCTTTGAATATCCCTACATTACTAAGCACGGAGTCATCTCTCTCCGCTCCTTTGTCTAACCTTCCATCTATACCCTGAGACAGTGTCATCCTCATCTGTCTCATCATCAGACATTCTTTCAATGCTCGAGGCAATCACATCCCTTCGAGTTTCCACTACGGACACATCTACTTCCGTTGCTCCCATTCCCGCCGCAACTATGCCTTTGGTGAATGTACCCATAATTGTGCCGACTTCGACGGAAGTGTCTTCGATCTTGACCCTTCCTATCTCTTTTCCAACTACATCAGAAGTTCTCCCTCCGCAAGGCACTCCTTCTTCATCACTCCCTTCTCCCATCAATAGTGTTACTTCACCTATTAAGGAAAAATCAAAAGAAGTAACACCAACACCTGCACACTCGATTCCTCAACCTAAACCGCGACAACCAAAATCTAACACTACACCATCAGTACCTCCCCACTTGCTTCCTCCGAAAAGGTTACAGTCACCTTATGCCGTGGAAGTTGTCACCATCCCTGAAAAGGGAAAACCCATATTTCGAACCATCAAGACCCTTGGTGCTCTTCCACAAAAATCTCTCTCCACGCCTCATAAATGATTGGATTTGCCCGTTGAGAAGGCGTCTTCTTCTACACATCCATCAAAGTCATCATCTTCTTCTTCATCAACACCCCTAAAAGTAGACTTACCTACCAAAAAGATGCCACCTCTTCCATCAAGATCCTCATCTTCGGTACCAACAACCAAAGCACCCTATATTCCTCCTATTACACCTACCTTGAGGACTTCTTCCTCATCCGAATCAATATTATCCAAATCATCCGTAAATCCGACCAAGCAACCCCCTTTGTCTCCAAAGACCGCAAAATCTGTCACATCTCCATCCTCCTCAAAATCTATCTTAGGGGCTCCCCCTCCACCAAATTCAATCATGTCTCATTTACTCCCATCCCAAGCACCCAAGACTGCTCCTCCAAATGTCCAAACAAATAAGAGGATCCCTAATAAAACTGTTAAACCTAACATGCAAGTTCTTTTACCTCTGCAGTCGGTTAATGTAAAAGAACCATCCCGCATCATCTCTATCCTCATCTTCGTCTACCGGATTTTACACCGAAATCCTTCATCAACTTATCCAATCTTCATCTATAACCCTTCCTCCGATTAAACCATATAACCCGAAAGGAGTGAAACCTGCTTGGTTTAACTCTGATTTGATTTGTGCCTACCACCGTACTCCGGGTCATGATACTGAGGGATGTAAAGCTCTCCAAGCCGTTATCAAGAACCTTCTGGAAGAAAGTGACCTTTTGCTAGAGGAGGAGGAACAAGTACCTCCTGCCACCTTAGCTCCATCCAAACCTCAACCATCCACTCAGACCTCTAGTGGTTCCACGCCGCCTGATCTTCCACCCTCTCAAATCGACATGATCCATATCACCACTAGAACCCAACGTTATCATAACCCATCTTCATCTCCAACATCTAGACCACGGGTTGTCATTTCCGCAGCCCCTGAAGGCGTGTCTCCTTCCTCATCAGCCCCACGACCCAAGATCTCCATTCGTGCTGCACCTCGGACTCAAGTTCCCGTATCCGTTGAGGAGAGTGTCATGAAGCAACTCACCCAAGCTCCGGTCAAAATGTCTCTTTTTGACCTCATCCAATCCTCCCCACAACATCGCCAGGCTCTAATCGATAATCTGCGTCGCATCGCAGTAAATTCCGATGAGCCCCAACCCTTCGAGTTGGTTGTTGGATTGAATGGTCCATCGACCGCCATTTCTTTTGAGGATTCAGAAATTCCTCATCTTTCTTCAGAGGATTTGGAGGCTCCCCTCTTCATCACAGTCCAAATCAATAACACTACCTTAAAATGTGTTATGATCGATAGTGGAGCTGCTCTCAACGTCATCTCCTCCCACACATTCGAACAACTTAAGTTACCCAAGAATGTGGTGTCACCTCCACCCTTCGCCCTTCGATCATTTAACGATCAGCTAGCAATCACTCTAGGAACTGTGGTCTTACCCATCCGAGTAGGTAAGAAGCTGCTCCATGAACTCTTCTATATTGTCGAAGGAAAATTCCACTATAACATGATCCTCGGACGCTCCTGGATTCACGCAATGCATTGTGTCCCATCCACCCTCCATCGATGCCTAAAATATCAATATGAGGGCAAAATATACACCCATCCAGGAGATCCTTTTCCTTCTGCACAATGCGACATGACCATTAGGTCCGCCCCTTTAAAAGAAAATGCATCTTCTCCAAATGGGGCCTCATCTTCTTCCATGCCTGCAACCAAATTACCGGATTTACAAAATCTGGAAGAGACATTGCAGCATTTCTCACTAGGAGAGCTTCCTCTCCTTTCTTTCGATGCCCATCTCACACCTAATGAGTATGGTAGACCAGACAAACAACCTGAATATCAACCAAGTCTTGGTCTCATCGTCACCATTGGTTTGCCCAATCAACAGACCAATTTCATCTACGGTGGTCTTGATACACCTCATTATCACCCGGATTCTCCTCCTAGAGCCAAACCTTACCTAACAGGGTTTGATTATCTACAGAATCCCACGTTTGCAAAAACTTATCTATATCGATGCGCGTGGAAAGGTTTTGGCCTTGGAAAATATGAACAAGGTATACATGATCTCCAATCCATTCCTACTCTCATGCCACATCAAAAATTTGGGTTAGGGTTTAAACCCCTTTCAAAGGCCACCGTCACTATTCTTGATGAACCTCTTCTTACTAAGGAACCATCTTCTCCCACTAAATCAGAAGCATCACTTGATGTGGATGACGACATTTCCATCCCACCTAACTTTTTTTTTGATCAATACCATTTCCTTAGGGCCGTTAGTCTATGAGACTAACAATCAGTCCGCTTCTATACCATTAATCTTTCCTGAAATAGTTGGAGACGACTCTCCTAATATCAACACTATCCACTGTGCGGATGATGATTCTGTCCTCACCTATCTAGGGGCAGAGGATTCATATCTCCCCAAGACTATTCCTTCTGACACGTCTACCCTTCTCAACGAAGCCACTGTCGACCTTAATATAGGGACTTCTGAAGACCCTCGCATCATTAAGGTCGGCCAATCCCTTAATCCACAGGAATTAGGGGACTTTACCGCTTTTCTCTCCAAACATCGTCAAGCCTTTGCTTGGTCATATGAGGATATGCCAGGGCTCGATCCCGATATTGTGGTCCACAATATCGTTACCCTTCCCAACATCAAACCAGTCAAGCAAAAATTGCGTAAAATGCACCCTAGAATAGCCCTTCTTGTCAAAGAAGAGTTACAGCGCTTGCTCTTGGCTAACTTCATCCAACCCATCGATTATCCGCAATGGGTGTCCAATGTAGTACCAGTAACTAAGGCTACTGGGAAGATTCGAATTTGTACCGACTTCCGAGATCTTAATCTTGCCTGTCCAAAGGATGATTTTCCTCTTCCTAATATCGACCAACTCGTAGATTTAACTGCGGGTCATGAGATGCTTTCTCTTATGGATGGTTTCTCTGGATATAATCAAATCCTCATCGCACCAGAAGACCAACATAAGACCTCCTTCATAACTCCTTGGGGGACCTTTTGCTATCGTGTCATGCCTTTTGGCCTTAAGAACGCAGGAGCAACCTATCAACGAGCAATGACATACATCTTCCATGACCTCTTACACAAAACTATAGAGGATTATGTTGACGATCTCCTCGGCAAATCCAAACGCCGTCAGGATCATCTTTTCATCCTTGCACCTCTCTTTGAGAGGCTTATCCGCTTCTGTCTTCGTCTAAATCCATCTAAATGCGTATTTGGCGTTCTCACTGGTAAACTTTTAGGTTTTATCATTTCCATCAGGGGCATTGAAGTCGACCCCACAAAAATAAAAGCCATCCTTGAGATGCCTCCCCCTTCTAACTTAAAGCAACTCCGCAGTCTCCAAGGACGTCTTCAGTCAGTGCGTCGCTTTATCTCCCAATTGTCGGACCGTTGTCAACCTTTTCACCATCTTCTCCGTAAGAATGTTCATTTTGAATGGGATGAGCATTGCCAAAAGGCCTTTGATGATCTCAAAGCTTATCTTCTTTCTCCACTTGTGCTTACACCTCCACGCGAGGGGGAGCCTTTCTATCTTTATATCTCTGTGACTGACCATGCTCTGGGAGCCATGATCTCGCATCGGGACACTTGTGGTAAAGAACAAGCTGTTTATTACATCAGTCGCACCCTCCATGAGTATGAGACACGTTACTCCGAAGCTGAAAAACTATGTTGTGCTCTCTTCTTTGCAACTTCTAAGCTTCGTCACTATCTCCTTAATCATAAAACTTACATTGTCACAAGTGTCAATCCACTTAAGACAATCCATGCGAAGCCTTATCACAATGATCGTATCACTCGTTGGCTCATGCTCATGACTGAGTTTGACCTCGAGTTTATCCCGCAAAAGGCTATCAAGGGTCAAGTTATCGCAGATCAATTAGCTGATGCTCCTCTTCTGGACACTCGTGACCCCCTTGCTCAATTCCCTGATGAATACATCCAACAAATTGACTTTGGTCTATCTCCATTTAAAGTAAAACTCTTCTTTGATGGATCCAAATGCCAGCAAGGGGGAGGTGCGGGTTTCGTGATGATTCCTCCTTGGGGTACGCCTATCCCAGTCACACATAAATTAAACTTTGAGTGCACCAATAATATGGCTGAGTACGAAGCTCTTGTCTTAGGTCTTCAAAATGCCATTAATCTCGGCGCTCGCCATATTGACATCTTTGGTGATTCTGAACTCATCGTTAACCAAGTCACGGGTGTCTATCAATGCAAGAATGATATCCTTCAGAAATATCGCGACATCGTTCTTGCCCAACTCCAATCTTTCGATAACTTCACTATCCAAGCCATTCCTCGTACTGCAAATCGATTCGCGGATACCATGGCTTCTTTAGCCTCTCTTATCCCGCCTTTTACCGAAGACTCGCGTCTTTATGTGGCTGTGCAACGATTGGATCAACCATCTCATCTTGGGCAACTAACGTCAATCAATGCTGTCACAACCCATACTCAGGATGAGTGGTATCAACAGATAGTTGATTATCTATCTTATTCGGTCCTTCCTCCAGATCTGACTCCCAATGGTAGAAGGTCTTTTGTCCAACGCGCCAACCGCTATACTATTCTAGGTGACCTTCTTTACAAACGCGGCTTTGATGGTATTTTGCTTCGATGCCTCAAAACCCATGAATCATCTAAGGCTATTCAGGAGGTCCATGACGGTATCTGTGGTGGACATTTTAGTGGCTTAGCTGTAGCCAAGCGTATTTTACGTTTGGGATATTATTGGCCTTCTCTTAATCAAGATTGTTGTGAATACACTAAGAAGTGCATCAAGTGTCAGCAACATTCCAATCTCACGCACATCCCTAGTCAGGCTTTGCAACCTGCAGTGGATTTGTGGCCTTTTTCGCAGTGGGGTCTTGATCTTATTGGTCTCATCAATCCTCGTTCTTCACAACGTCATCATTCTATCATTACCGCCACTGAGTACTTTACTAAGTGGGTAGAAGCTATCCCTCTTTCTTCAACAAAGGCTAAACCCATAGTTGATTTCGTCTATCAACACATCATTTGTCGCTTTGGCGTTCCACACAAGCTAATCACAGATAATGGTAAATCTTTCAAAAATGCTGATTTGCAGAATCTCTATAATGCTTTCAATATCAAGCTCAGTTTTTCTTCTCCATACTACCCTCAAGCTAATGGTCAGGCCGAAGCTTCCAATAAAACTTTGCGTAATATCCTCGCAAAGGTAACTAGTCGAGCTGGTAGGGATTGGCATCTACATATCCCTTTTGCTCTCTGGGCTTATCGGACTAGCATTCGTACTCCTACTGGTGCTACTCCCTTCTCTCTCGTCTATGGGTCTGAGGCTGTCCTTCCTTTGGAAGTCCAAATCCCATCTCTCCGTGTTTCTCTCAGAGAATTTGTCTCCGATGAGGATTATCGTCAAAATCGTCTAGCACAACTTGAACTATTAGATGAGCGACGTCTTAACGCTCTTGAGCATCATCAGGTCTATCTCGAGCGTGTCAAACGTGCTTATAACAAGCACTTGCAACATCGTGACTTCAAAATTGGTGATCTTGTTCTTAAGGAAAATCAAAATGTCACTACACTCGAAAGGAGTCAACGTGGTAAGTTTGCTCCCAACTGGATGGGCCCCTACATTATCACTCATAAATATGGGTCTGGGGCTTATCGTTTATCTTCCATGGATGGTATCCCTGAAGCGGAACCTCTTAATGCTTTGCATTTACGGCCCTTCTACTGTTAAAATCTATCTTATACAAATCTAGTCACAACTCAGATCTTCCATCCGTCCTAATAACCAGTCATCTACTTTCGTGGTGATTTGAAATTGTGTGGTTCTCCGCCTATTGCCTCGCTTACCTTAAATATGAGTATCGCGGCTCTACTCATTGCACGTTTCTTTTGGATATGTTCCTCCTCATGGTAGGAATACCTTAATCACCACTTCATCTGTCCCAAGTACTTATCTTCATCGGATCTACTCGGGTCATGAATGCATGTTCTTCTATGTTCTCTTCCCCTCCATCTGATCTATCTAGGTCTAAACTCAGCTTCTTTCAAAAAGTTTCCAAAAAAAAAAAAAAAAAAAAAAAAAAAAAGATGCTATCCAAAAAGATAGACTGATCCCTCGAAGGACAGCTATCCATACATTATCAAGTGAATCAAAAAGAAAATAGACCATACCCTCGAAGGATGGCTATCATTAAAATTCAAAATACAGACCGCTCCCCTGAAGGACGGCTGTTTCTCAAAGAAATATTCAAGGCTTCTTGTAATCAATCAGCCTTCCAGTCAGTTTATACACTTTTTAGCATCACTGAAAGACTTCCCGCATCGATCAGTCTTTCCATATCAAGCAAACTTCCCGCATTGATCAGTTTGCCTATCTGTCAAAGTCATGAAGCTGAGATTTAGGACCTTTTGTCGATCATATGGAGAATCCTATTTCCCCACTATGGACATGTATTCTGTCCCTTGTAAGTTCCGACAAGATACTTACTTTTCTTTCCATTTCTATCCTAGATCTGGTTTGCGACTAGTTAGTGTCAGATTTATTTTAATCTTATATAGGACCTTGTATGCTTGGTCTTTAGGTTCCCTTTCTGGATTTTATCTATGGTCGGTTGGAAGTCCAACTTATCATTTTTCTTCTTCTCCGAGTATCTTCTCTTCTGAGTCACAGTTGTTTCCGCTTTCATCTTTGGCTCTTGTAAGGAGTATACCAATCGGCGCCGACTGCGAGGCCAGGCGTAAACCAGACCTTGGCCTCCCATACGCATGGAAAATCAAACAAAAAAAAAAACTAAGAAAAGTGGGTTCAACAGTGACTACTTACCCCAGGTCGTGTCCTCCTGCGCTTCTGTCCGCTCCCAGAGGCTTCCATTGTGTTCAAATCAAAAATCTATCTCTGTCTGAATCAATCGTCACGTTGCAAATTAATCGTTTACGTTTTCCGTCTGCATATTTATATGCGTCTGGATTGGTCGGCGCCGATTTTTTGGGTCGATGCCGCTTGATTTGGTCGGCGCCGATTAGTTTAGTCGCCGCCGATTTTTCCTGTCTGTTTGCCATAGTGTTGATGCTTGGCTTTCTCATCTATCTGATCATTGTTGTGTGCTGAATCTTGCCTTTTGGCACATCTTTTAGATGTCATTGTCTATTTCGGGTTTGTTCCCTTTGCATGGGACACTCGTATCTTTCGGCAGCTTAGAGTTAAACGGGTCTGTAGGCACTAGCGTCGTCTAATTTATCGACCGTCTAGTTCTCCCTACCAATGTGTCTCTCTCTAGATGCTGACTATTTTGCAGTTCTCCTTACACTCATGGGTCTGTAGGCACTAACGTCGTCTCATGAGGAGACCGGCTAGTTTTCCCTACCAATGTGAGTTCCTTAGGTTGCTGCCCTTGTGTTTATTTTTATGCGTCCTCAATGGTCAGTTCTACTCCAGCTATCCGACTGAGGCATCCTGCATTTTCCATCTACCTCTTTTAAACTCGGGATCGTCTGTTCTATCATCCATCCCATCCCTAGTTTGAGGGGGATCACATCACCACAAGTTCTTCTCTTCTTCCATCTCCTTGTTTTTGTCTCATAACCTTGCTTATCGCAAGTTACTTGACAAAAAGGGGCAAAATGTAGACACCTAAAATTGGTTTCTCAATTTAGTGTCCCTCACATTCGTTTTAGGTAACCTGGGGCACGTTCACGTCACCAACTATCCCCTTGGGATATTATCCAATTTGTGATTTAATCACTTACTCTAAATTTAATTCATCACATCACATCTTACCCATGAGTAATTAAATAATTAAATATTTAATTACGCTTCTTCCCATGCATCTTAATCACTTATCTACCCCAAATTTATTCTACCCATGTATCACATCCATTTTTAAATCTTCCCTAAGCGGGATATTTCCCGTGGTCGGGATAAGTCTTGTCTTTTTCGAATCGATCAATTTTGGCCATCTCGGGAGTCTTCTCTGCGATCGGCGCCGACCCATTTGGTCGGCGCCGATTTTATAGGAGCGGCGCCGATTATAAAAGCAGGTCCATAGCTCAGTTCGAAGGACCGAAAAAGAGACGAACGAGCAAAAGAAAGCACTTACGCACGAACAGAGAGCGAGAAAGATTCAGGTTGCAAGAAAGAGAGATCTTTTTAGCATCAATTGTCTCAGTTAGGGCAGATCCTGTCCTAATCAATCCCTGAGAGGAGCACCGTTACTCTGCCCGTATCATATCAACATCATACACCATCATCTATCATCTAGTGACTCTGTTTCAGCGTCTCTCCATCTTCGGCACATCTTGCAGACTACATTCACCTTCCAATCCCCGAATCTCATCGCACAGTCCCTGATTGGTCAGTCTGCCTTCAGTGGACACTGATCTTATCCAGTCGACGCCGATCAGTCCCAGTCGACGCCGATCACATCAGTCGCCGCCGATTATACCCAGTCGACGCCGATTTCACTGCAGACAGGTAAAAGGTCACAGGTAACACAAATCGAGCATTATTTCGCAGTTCCCTGTTTTCTGTACTTTCTGTCTGCTGTTCAGTTTCTGTTTTATTACTGCAATCAGAAAATCTAGTCTTTATTTATATCTTTTATCATGTATGCTTCTTTTCTTTATTGAAAACGTGGACTGACATCCGTCGAGGAAGCTCATCGCTTCTCGGACCCGCTTCTTGGGCAGTCCACTTAAATATCTTTTAACATGGTCTTTTTCTGTCAAGCATCGGTGTTTTGCAGGTTATTCGGAGCTATTGTGCAAATTGCTCATGTACGCCCATCTTGTCTACATCAGCTTCCTCATCCGTCTACATCTTCATCAGGTATCGATTTCATTGGAGTTTTTCAGGGTTTTTGTGTTTAGTTTGGTACATTAACTTGGACAGGTAACAAACGCGAAATTCTGGCCTCGTGTGTATCTTCTATCCGCCAAAATGTTATTGTTGTTGGTTTGCAAAGTGTTTCAGTTGGCAGCATTGAACGTGCCCTATGGTCGGTGCCAAAAACTGTTGGTTGTGAAATTTGACTTGAAAAAAAGCAACAGTCGGGGGACATAAGTCCCTCCTCTTTATGGGAGAGGTTCCCTTATTGAACACATAAACAAGAAAGTAAATTTACTTATTTACAAATGTACCAACTATTAATATTTTAATGAGGATTTTGATGTCTTAAATGTTTTCTTTTCGTAAGATCCTCAATACAAAAGAAAAATGATTTATAAGAATTGATGGTTTAGAAAGTGAAGAAGGAGGAACTTTCAGATATATAGATTTCAGAATGATATCTTACTTATGCATGCATAAAAAATAAACCCTAAATTATACACATCTAAATATAGGACACATATGTAATAGACACAAATTTATAAGGATAACATCAACTTGAACAACATAAAGTTTCTTATTCAGACATATATAACCCACATTAATCAGATATAAAGCAAATATAGATAGAACACAAGAATGACAAATAGAGCTCTTTAAATAGCCTCAAGGGAGGTTACCAATGAGTCTTTTTAGTTTCCTTTCTTTTAATCAAAGATTAACCATTAGTAGATAATTATAATTAAGTTGGATCCACTTAAATATTACATGTTTACAATAAAAGGTGGTGAACTTAGTAAAATACATCAAATAAAAGAAATGTTTAAGAGATGGCTGCTAGATTATTTGAAGTATAGGCTACCATGGTCTTCACTTTGAGTATTTGATTCTTGAACTTCACCAATGCCCATGTTATCTCTATACCCCAAGGAATAGTGGTGTTGGAAGTTACATGAGTCTAGCTTCCCAAGCAGTCTTCCATGTCCTTTCCAAATCCTATATTATCTAAAAATCCTTTATTTACCTCCTTGACTGAAGTTTGAAGGGCATAGATCTCTTCCATATTCTCCTTCAAAATAGTGTCTAATTTGAATAAATCATCTTCGAAAAATGTTTGGAATTTAGCCTTAATTTCTTGGATAGTAAAATTCTCTTCAAGATCTTCTTTAAGAAGTTGGCAAAGGAGGTCCAGAAACTCATATATGATGCAAGCTTGAAAATCTTCCTCCTTTTGTAGCATGTGCCTTTTTTCATCAATTGCCTCTTCAAGAACCTTAATTTTCCAATCAATACTGAATACCCATGGCTTGGTCAGATTTTTCTTTGGATCATCAAATGCTTTGCTAGCTAGGATAACTTTCATATTTGTTTCACTCATGAGTCTGATGTCTTGAATATAGTCAATCCACATTTTCAACTCTCTCTTCAGATTATTAAGTGTTGTATTGAATTTCAATTGTATTCATGTAATTTTATCATATGCTTTATAATCTTCTTTAGTGAAGTTGAGTTTAGTAATTAACATTTCATCCACAATAGCTTCTATCGATTTTCTATAGGAAGCATGCTTATGGATATCCTTAATAACCTGAACCTATTCATTGGTTAGGACAATAAGGGGAGGAATTGTATTCAAAGGAGTTGGATCAATCACCTTGTCACTTGCTAGTAGAGATCTAATGAATTCTAAGAGAGTCTGTATATGTTCTTTAAGCTGCTCTTGAGACTGTTTCCCTTTTTCTACTCTCTCAATCACCTTAAACATTTTTTCCTTCAAATTATGCACCTCGCTTTCAGGAGTATATTCTCCCATAGGGATCCTTGATAACTTCAAATCATTCAAATACAAATATTTCTCGTCCTTGTCAACTTTGGGTTTAGAAATTTCTAAAATTTGTTGGCCTTTAGAATCAGATACCAACCTGGAAGTAGTTTTGGCTTTTTTAGCAGGTGGGGTAGGAGTTTTGCCTAGAAGAAAAGCCACGGCATCAAATTTTTTACCAACAATATGAGATGAGATATTTATTTTATTACTATCCACAAATGGTTGAACCCAAGAAAAAGAGGTAGTAGAAGAAGAGGGAACAAGAGGTATGAGTGCAAGTGTGCATATTGTACTCAAGGTCTATGCAGCTAGTACTTCCAAAATAGATGTTCCAATACTAGAAATAGACACTTCCTTGATAGGAATTTCTTTGACAGATTTCTCTAGAACAACCATTTTCTCAACTTCTGAAATGTGATCCTTTTTCTTATCACCTTCCTCTTCTTTTATTTATGTGTTTCCCCATTCAAGGTTACTTTTCTCATTCTCTCTTGTATCTTCTTCATCATCACTACAAAGGTCAAAATATTCTCAATTGCTTCTACTTGCTTTAGAGAGGGAAACTGTTTACTTTCCTCCTTAATCACCTCCTCTGCCTTTTCAAATTTCTTACCTTTCCCCTTCTTAATGTACACCAGAGCTGAAGAATCAAGAGGAGAGGGAGATAATTGTGTGTGTGTCTGAGGTGTTGTGGCAAAAGTCTCTCCATGAGGGATGAAATCTTCTTGAGAAGTAGACCTTGTTCTTTATGTTATAAATATCTTAATTTTCCTATCGAACCAAACCTTAGTCTTGACTAAGAGTGGGTTTATTATCTCTTACAAGTTGTCCTTTTCCTTCTTGAACCAATAAATGGTTACAAGGGGAGTATGCTTGATAGTTATGTCAAATTCAAGAGACTACAATTCTTCATCATCATCCTGCATTTCATCAAGTACCTTGTAGATACCAAAGTCCTTGATTTTTTGTAAAGAGAGATGGCCATAATATCTCCTTATTGATTCATAATCATCAGAGCAATCTACCCAGTAGTCTTCCACATCAGGAAGATGATAGAAAGACATTCTGACATTGTTGGCAATGAAACCCTTGAGATCAAAATCAGATCTTTTCTGAAAGAAATAGAAATTGAAAGCAGCTACTGTCCTTTCAATATTTTGAGCATCTAAGGTAGTCTTAAAAGTATAATTTCCTAGAGTGGTGGGGAATTGTATACCACTTATCTTCTTGTCTTTGCAGGTCCTGTGTAACTTATCAAGTTGCCTACAAATTTCTACTAGGGCAATCTTCTCACTGCAAGACATGGGAAGCTTATAGGGAGAATCTTCAAAGAATGCCAATTTGATGTAAGATAATTTGTTGGATTGAATGAAATAGCTGCCATAGGTGGATATCAGTTGCTTAGCTTCATCAGAAAATATTTTGGGTGTGTCACCTTCTAGAACCCTGACTATGTACATTGTGAAAGCATCATTGACCCTCCTAAAATGATGATTTTTATTCTTCAAACTTAATTTTGAGTAGTACTCATATACTAGAGCATTTTTCTTGTTGTCATCTGGGGAAAGACCCAACCATTCCTTGTATGTCCCAATAGTGTACATTAGATAAGAGGCCATGTAGAAAGTATGGGTTATCTACACATTAGCCAATTGCTCAATCAGATTGATACAAATGATTTATCCCTAGTCCAAATTCAACTTCCCTTCACATATGATGTCGATGTAAGGGCACATCCAAAAGTGAAATTCATTACTTACAAGAAGCCCCATTATCCTGGACAAGTAAAGATAACTTCATAGAGTTCTTCTTTAAAATCACTTCAGAAAATGGTTTTAGGCAATCTAAAAGTTCCTTTCTTTGGGGCCTTGGACCAGGATTTGGCCACCATGTGTTTGTATTTGTCGAGCTCTTGATCAAACAATATTTGAGATTGTGCCATGGTGAGGACATTAGAATCTTAAAATATTAGGATCCTGAGTTTAGAATTGATACATCCTACATTCAATTTGGAAATTACTTGACCTTGAGGGTCTGTAATTTCTCCTATGTTGGAGTCAAAATGAGAAACACAAGCCAAAATTGTGTTTGTACATTTAACTAAAACAAGTAACCCTCTAGCATGTGTTATCCCTCAATATTTGATGAGCTGAGCCATAGGTTAAGGATTTGTGTCATTGATTCACACCCAGAAGTCGTTGAAATCCATGTGTTGTACATCAGTATCCCCTATGTTAGGTATAGAGGTATTGAGGGAATAAATATGCTCATGACCTTTATAGTGAACCTTCGTTATGGAAAAAGAGGGTTGAGGAACACTGGTTCAGAAGAGAGGATACTCATTTTAGAAGAAAAAATGTGGTAGGGCATAGGATTAGATTAACCTTGGAAATCACACAGAGGACTATGGAAATTCTACCTTCGACCACTGGATGAATGACGACCTTCTCAGGATTAGAAAATACTTTGAATTTATAAAATGGTTGTGGGCGGCTTGTGCTATGACTAGAAAATCTCAAAACTAAATGTGAAAAGCTCAGTCTATGAAAGAAATGGTTAACCCCTTCCCATTTTATAATATCCCATTTGGAGAAGTTTGATGGGATGCATTTAATGGGAGCATTAATGGTTTGTAGGGAATAGAGCGTTAGAAGTGCTTGGTGCGGATATGTTAGAAGGAAATGACATAAGAGTCCCAAGGTGTATGGGACACACGAGACAAGAAAGGATGAAATTTTTACACACAAATATAAAGGCCTTAATGCATAAAATGCGGGCCTGTGGGGAAATGACGGTTAGGTTGCACTTGGGACACCCGGGACAAAAAGAACTAAAAACTCTGCACTAAACTGTCATGCAATGGGAATCAGTTAAATCGAGAAAAATATGCATAGGTGGCCAATGGGACAGGGTGAAAAAGGTTCTCCACTGAGCCGAAACATCCATACAGTAGAAGACTTAGAAAATTTAAAGGGTTGCGGGTACTGTAGCAATGCGGAGAACCAAAGACACTGGAGCACATGGGCCAAGAGTTCATAGAAAGACCAAAAATTTCGTACAATAAAGGAAGGTTAGTTCAATGCGAAGAAGGCAAAGGATCAAATAATAAGAAACCTAAAGGAATATGGGACACATGGGACACAAAAACCTGAGATACCCATAGAACCAAGGAAAATATTCCCAAACACAAAAATTTGAGAATTGACTAATTGTTGAAGACAAACTCTTTTCTTTCAAACTTCACAAAGGAAAACAAGGAATTTGCAACAGTCAACTTACCCAAAATTTTTGAAAGGTCCCCCAAAATACACACCTTTTTTGGGAGGTGACAACAGGTTACATCTAATAATGCATCCAAAATTATTTCCCTTACAATTTTTCAAAAATATCTATACTTACCCTTTTTTTGAAACAATATATACTTCCATTTTACAAAGAATTTCCTTAATAGGAAGAGATACCCATTCATTAAAAAAATCACCATTTATGGGGTGTTGAAAAGGTTTGGTCCTTACACATATCATTATCCTCAAGGTTATTTTTTATAAAATATATATATATATAACTAGCCAATTTATTAATAAATCTACATGCCAAAACTTTTATTTATGTTTTAAAAATTTCACCTTTTCAAAAATAATTCATCCCTAATTTAAGGTTAGGGTTTAGGTATTATCATCACAAGTCATTGCGTTGCTAAAGGAGGAGATAAAATTTGATGTGGATTGTCTGTCACCATGTTGAAGAAACCAGTTCTCATGCAAGGAGCTTGATGCAGGATCAAAGGGAAATAACTCGCCAATAGTGTTGAAATTCCTCTAAGGTGATACCAAATGTGGGTTTCTTTGAATCTTCCATTTTTTTCATTAATAGTAGGTTGATATTTGGAGCCAAGCACTATTACAAGGGAGAGTGTAATTTTATTTTCTTGATGGATAAGTACGTCCAAGAAGAGAAACCTGCAAAATCATGTGATATGTAATATATTCCAAGACTGATTTTGAGGTTGTTGGGAGTTGATTTGATGGCATCATTGAACCAAGAGATCTCAAGGCCTATCACATCCCTCATTTTTGGATTTATAAATTCGATACTTTTTTAATATAGATTGTTGAAATGGCATGCTTAATTTGTAAAATTAACTATTATGATCATTTTTAAATGATGAAATTGGCATGCTTAATATCATAATGAGAAATTTTGATGATTTTTACTACCTATATTTTTGTTGACATGAGGCGAATGTAGGATCAGGTACACCCTCATTAAAAAATTAAGGGAGGGAATCATCAGGGAGAGGTAGGAAGATCATGATAACGAACTTGAAATTGTGAAGGTAATTGATAACTAGCACACACCACTAGATGGGGGGTATCATTTAATTACTTATGTAATGCATGAATTCTTTATGTTATCCGGTATTTTGTCTATCTGTTGATATTGATATACAATGAGAGGATTACGCTGATGTGTCTAAATTCCCCCAGCATAACCCGACCATTGTACATCGATATTTAACGATATTGTGAGTAATTAGTTTATTCCTTTTTCTAAGTACTTATAATAATTAAATATGAGTTTTAAAACATAATAAAGTGGATGGAACAGGTTGTTGTGTGTTATGATCATTTGGTTTTAACAATGGATGGTTGACAATTAAATTGTTTTTCTTTGATCTCATTGACTTTGTGGTATAGCAGGAAAAAAGTATAACATGCCATTGATATTTGTTTGATTTGTCAAGTGGCATATGAGTATAAATTTTAATTTAATCCTAGTGAGATTATGATCTAAATGCATAATGTTGATCACTTTACATTAAATGAAAATTAGCCTTAATGTTAAGAAGATGGGAGATAAGTATTAGTTAAAGGTTTAATGGAAATTCATGTGAATGAATGAGAGGATGGATAATTTGTTGACTATGTGGGATACATGGATAAGTAATAGATAAGGAAATTTATTTTGGAGTTATTATGAGTTAAGTGGTCTTTATGTTTTGGTATGTGGGAATAAGAAGATGAAGTAAAATAGAAAAATGAGGAGGATGATTGGGGAAGAAGTTATTTCACCTTTTCACACTATGGAATCACTATTTTTTTGGAACTGGAAGGATCCGAGGATTGGCATTTTTGGAAATCTAGAAACTAGTGAAAAAGGGATTTGAAAAATGTTTCACAGGAAAGGCTTTTTATTCTTTCTCTCTTGATTTGATTCGATAATGGAATTTATGAAACAACTATTCAAGTAAATGGAAATGCATGAAATTTACACCCTTTTTCTGGGATTATGTTTTGATTATAAATATGTGAATTTACTACCCTTTCGGGCCTGCATATTGGGTTGTGATCTTGGGACTGCTACATTTTTTTTTTTTTAGGAAATCAATACCCATTTTGGGCCTCCATGTTTTTATGATTTTTAAAGAGGAAAATACACTATGGAATTTGTTGTTATAGAACCTTTTGGGTTTGTATAGTTATGACTGTGTATTGATGATTATATCTAGTTTTCCTACACCAGTCTAGGTTTTGGAAATAAAATATAAAAGGAAAAATACCCATATCCGGGTCTACTCATTTTCATTTCTTGGTTATGCTATGTTTGCATTTAAGTCAATTGTTACCATATTTTAAATCTATGCATTTTGAAGTATTAATTTTTGTAAAAATATTTTTAAGGAAACATACTTTTCAGTCTTTCTGAGTCAGTGTTTGATAATAAAATAGTATTAAAAATACCCATTATTGGGTTTGCATATTTTTGTATAAAAATGTGGTTGTATTAAAGTTCCTTTGGTTGATTTATACCAGGAACTGGGCCTGCACATTTCCAAACTTTGAGTTGAGTTATGTTTTCCTTGTGGGATGAAAATATGAACACCCAAGTATAGATTTGATCCTCGTCAAAATTCAAGACCTTGTTACATTTTTTAAATCCTACATCATATTCTTATATGGATTTTTAAACCATTATTGGCAAGATTCAATTGACACCCTCTTCGGGTCTATGAATTTGGTAATATACAGAGTGTGAAGTGTAGTATATAATCTATCAGTAGATGATAAAAACATCCAAGAGTGATGGAAAGGGGGAAGAAGTGCGATGCCCCCCAGGTGTGTGGGTAAGGTTCATTTAATTCCCTCGATAGTCATGTATGAACATTGAGAACACGAGTGTATCATTGGGTGGAAAAGGTATTGCATTTGATTGAGTATAGATGCTAGGAAATATTTATTATGAAGCACAAGGCATGAAGTGTAGTAAATAAGCTAAGAGTAGATGATAGAGACGGCCAATAGTGATGGAGGGGAGGAAGTGTGATGCCCCCAAGTGTGTGAGTGATAGAGATCTATGTGATAATGTGAGAGAGACCATGAAATGGTGGCGGATGTTAAAATGTGTCCCACTCAGGAACATATTCATTTTCTAGATTGAAAGGAGGAAGTGTAAATAGAATATTAGGAAGTTGGAGTGGGATCTTAGTTTGTGGTGAGGGAATTAGTTCTTCCTTTAATTGTTTGGCCTTAAATGGGGCTCGTGGTAACTCTTGCATTACTGGAGAAGGAACATGATTGACTATTGTGTGATGATCACTAAACATAGGGATAAAATTTGGAAGCCCATTGGGGTTTGGTAATTGGACATGAGTGTGTGGCATAATTTTTTGTAGCAAATGAAATGAGGCCTTAATTATCAAGTTGCTTAATTCTTTGTTCCAAATCATAGCGATCATTATCACGATGTCCATTATTTCGATGATAATTGTAAAATGGGTGAACTTTATATTTTTTAATCTAATAAGGAGGGTAGTAATGAGTATGTGGCAAGGTGATCAAATGGTGATTGAGGAGCTCAAAGAAAATATTGTGTTGTCTAACATTTGATCAAACTTGAGAGGTGTTTGTTGTGGTAAGACCTTGATCGTGCGTGTATGAGCACATGTAGTGGACATGGGATCAATATGAGGTATAGAAGAATAACTAGAATGGGCATGAGAAGCATCTTTTAAATGTGATTAACTAAAATGGAACTAAATTATGTATTTTAGTTTAATCAGATGTTATGCAAAGTAGTAAATGATAGCTAAATAAATGAAATAAATGACCCAAGAAACTAAGAAAATAGAAATGTAAAACCCTAATGTGCAAGGAAAATTAGAAAGAGCTTATCTGATTTGACAGTTGTTTGGGAATGTGTCACAAAATAAGTCAGGTGAATAAAACGCAGATGTGACCACACAAAAGCTCTAGAAGGTACAAAACCAAGCTATCTAGCTAGATTGGGGCACCTAGGGTGCCCTAGTATGAGTTGTGGGTTCCCTGGTCTATAAAAGAGGTCCAAATACCAAACTTGTAGGGTCTCTAGATGATCCAAGGCCTTCGTTACCTATCATGTGTATTTCACTACATTGTTTCAGATGTCACTTGTAATCAGTGATGAAGAAGAGACCAAAAAAACCGCAAGCCAAGTATCAAAACCCTAAAAACATATATATGCATATGAAGGGGTCGGACTCCTCAGTGGCCACAATGGTGGAAGTACTAACTAAGTGTTGCACTACATTTCAGACTCAAATGTAGTTCTAGGTGAGTGTGTGTAAATCATGCCCTAGGTGCTCTTGTGTCATTCACACTTTGTGAAGTAGGGAGCAATAACTAGATGTAAAAATTTAATAAAATGGTGGATGGAATAGAATAAACTTTTGATGCCATAGTTTGACTCACACAACTTTAAAAATTAAATATATTCATTAATTTTTCTAACTCTACCTTTCCTTATTTTTCACACCTTGATTATTGTCATTATATTGATTATCATTTGAAAATGATCAGCGTACAAAATTTTCCTTGATCGATCAGTTGAAAACCATGAGTAATTTCTATTACTGATCTCTGAGATTCATTATACTTCTTCTATGACTATCAATTATTTTCCTGTAATTTTTTCTCTGGTTTATACACATCAGTCCATTAAGATTTTCCTCTCCCTTAGAGTCTTCAAATACATTTCCTCGGTCTTAAAAAATGTGTCCAAATCAATCTCCCTTTGTCATTAAAATGTTGTTCTTTCAACACTGAAATTTGGTCTTTGTATTTACCTATGACCACGTTTTTAGATCTTCAAATGCAAAAATAATTCTATCCACTACCAGGTTGTGGAAATTTGTTGGTTCAAAGTAGATTTAAAAAACCCACAAAAAACCTCCGAACTCAAAATGATTCCTCCACTGAAACTATTCTTTATTTCTTTCCCTAATCGATTACCAAAGGTAAAAAAAATGCATATATGTGAAATTTCAATCAATCAAGACAAAAAATAAAATTGATTAGGATTAAAATCACATCCTCCATCTTTTGGTTTTAACAACAAAGGCATAAAATAACTCCCACGTGACTCTAATTTCTTCTCCTTGTTTCCTGTAACAGTGGTGTAAAGACAACAACTATAAAGTCTCAAAAAAATCACAAAAACAATACTCTATCTTTATTAAATATGCAATTAAAATTATTACATCATTCCTCCATGAACTCCTAGCTAGGAAAGTTTATATATAATATCCTCTATACATTATCTTCTATGTAGATCTCAGTATACTATGCCTAAACTAAGACACTAAACTTGGAGTTTACAGTCACTCTTACCTTTCTAATCATGCTTAGAAAGTTGTAACAAGCTCACAACTCGCTCAATAACAATATCATCACTCTAATTTTGACACGAATGCCTTAATTTGGCATGAAAATAAAATTTTCACACTTTTACCTGATACACACTTATCAGTTTTACAATTACCATACAAATTAAAAATTACACACACATGAAATATTTTAATGTCCTACTAAAGTGGAGGGAAAGCATATAATTTCATAAATGCTCATATAGTGTGATGCAAATGAACCAACCTTATCCCTTGTGATGGAGCTAGATGGATACAAATGAGCTCCAGATGCCTTAGATGGAATGTAACTTTAGGTGATGATAGTAGTGACTAGTGCTTGGTCCCTAATTATGGTCTCATAACTTTATATCTATATGTTTATCTTGTTCTAATTTCGTAATTAACCCTTAAAAGGCCGACCACGAAAAATATGGAAATCCCAAAAGGCTAGAAAGTGCTTAAAAGATGGAGGTAAAGTGGGAAAAGGATCAGGATGCCCCGAATGGGACCAGGATGCCTGGGGCGCCCTAGTATATGCCTGGGTGCCCCAGTAAGGGGTAAAATGACACAGAATGATGAAAAAATACTGGGCAAGTATGTGTTGAAGGTCGGCAGTAACGACTGAAAGAAAAGTAAAAAGGCCAAAGGACATAGGTTAATTAGTATTTTCTTTACTCAAAAACCATATGAATAATAGTATGAGACCAGGACTGAATAATACCCAAAGTGTGTGATTTTGTGTCTACAAGATGTTGGATTTCAATTGTAAGTGATGTAATCATATTTTCCATAGCTTGAAATTTATTTTGAAAAATAAGGTGTAAAGCTTGAATTGACTCGAAGATGGATTGATTAATTGTGTTATCAGGACTAATAGGAGGTTTGGAGAGACTATTGAAAATTATACTTACTTGTGAAGGTAGCATATCGTGAGGGGGGTATATTATATGTATGATGTTTATGAAAGCGTCTTTACAAATTGTGTGCTTTTGAAGTAATTGATACAAGGAGACTTGAGGAAATTTAGAGGCCATGATATGAAAGAAAATGTAATTTGTGAAATAATAGCCTTAGGAAGTGACCCAGAGGATAGGACCAAAGATGAAACCCTAGGAAGAACTATGCAGATCAGATGTATGATAGATAATAGATGGAAGTATGAACACTAATGCAACTAGGGTTTTGGAGTAAGGGAAAGATAAGGCCAATAGAATAGGAAAAATAAGGTTTCGAGTGGTCGATCACTAGTTGGGGTTCACCAAATGATTTAATTTGATTTGTATTAAATCTTATTTAAGAGTAACTAGTGTAACAAATAATATTCACGTGATAAAATATAGTAATTTCTAAGCAATATGCATTCAAATATGTAAAACCATAAGAAAACAAGGGAGGAATGATGACTTAGATGGTTCTGTGTGATTCAGGAATGTTCACGACTACTTGAGTACTAGATCTAGCTAGAAACAGTGACGCAATGGCTCGCAAAGGGTTCTGGAACTTGGAACTATGTTAGATAGAAGAGCCCACACGAGGACAGGATTGCTCCAAGAGCTAGTGACTGTTTTGGACGTTAGTGACTTCATGAATGTTCAGGATATGATATTTTCTAGGTCAGAAGGTCTCTACTTCTATTCGTTATTTTTTGCTCTAACTTCGTTGTTAGGGTTATGATCGTGCCTATAACCTGTAAAACAAATGTCTACCTGTACAAGTCCACAAACCACATGAAATATAATAAAACAAATATACAAAATGTGGAGTAAGACTGACCCCGACAGTCACCAAAAGAGTGAACTTCCGTCTGAGTGTTGCACTACATCTCAAACTCCATGTAGTTATTTATGTGTGTGTGTTTGTGCCCTAGGTTTCCCTTGTGCAAGTTACACGATGATATTAGGATAGATGCAGATTGTACCAAGTATGAAAAATGTGTCTGATGGAATATAATGAGCTCCCCTCCTATGCAGACCGATGCAACCCTTGTCCCTTATATGGATGTGCTAGATGTATGCCTTGTAGTGCTCTTATGCCTTTGTGTAAGCTTAGGTGGTGATAGATTATTCTTATAGTGTTTGGCCCTTGATTTAAAATAAGTAACTAAGTATATATATGATTCCCTTGTTTAAATTTTGTAATTGACAACTGAAAGGTCGACCCAAAGTGTTAAAATGTTACTAAGAAGCAAAAAGGACCCAAAAGAGTAAGAAGAGGAACGAGAGGGACAGTGACGCCCAAAAGGGACAGGAGCGTGCGGGTGCTTCTATCTTAACTAGGTGCTAGTATCCAAGGCCATAAAAGATAAATTAATCAAGTGTCGGCATAGCTATAAGATGTGTGAGACCAGTTAAGTGCAAGAGATAAAGCAATCAAAATGCCAAAAGGAGTTGTCAACCACTAGTTTTCATTCTTAGGAATCACGTATATATTAGTATGCTTTAGGACCTAAAAATGTACCCAAGTGCATAGATTTTGTGTCTACAATAATAAATCTCCTTTTAATTGACAAAATGGAAACAATCATAGGTTGCGGGTGGCATGTATGTTGGATTGAGTCTCCAAAGAGGGTTAGTTCACCTAGTTTAACACTTAAACTATTTTCCTATTTCTAAGACTACTCTACTCTACCAAAACCAACAAGGAAAAGAGAGAAGGAAAGAAGAGAAAACTAAAAATATAGTGATACACTAGAAATTTTTGAGGAATTGAGACTAAGTGGAATCAAACAGATGGACTACGGGATATATGCACAGCATACACTAACTATAAGTAATTATATCGAAGAAAAAATGTTTCATATAAGGGTTCAGAGTTGAGTTGTGACAAAATAAAGAAGGGACATCAAATGGCTCCACAACAAAATCATGCATACAAATAGTTAAGCATAATCTATGACCTGCAAATTGACACAAAACTACATGAAGGAATGAAGATTAAGTTGTTAAACTAAGGATAACATGTATCACGAAGATAAACTCAATTTCAAAAAAAAATGCACTAAACACATACTGTAGAAAGGTAAAACAACTCCTTTATTGCTCCATGAGGTGGAATAAGCATAAATAATTGCTCATGATCCATTTTTTCTCACTTAGAATACTAAATTACTTCAAGGACAATGGGTGAGTAGGCCAAGATAATTTTTACAATGCATTTTGGAGTTTTATAGAAAATCTATGAGAGAGGAAAGAAGGAAAAGTCCAGACATGCAAGTCTTACTTGTAAAAATAGAAAAAAAACATGTGGTTTTTCTCATTGCTCCAAAAATTTAAAAAAATGAGTGAAGGGTGCACATTTTGCTTTATTTTCTTTCTATTTTTCTAAAAAATGTCTCCATGCTTTTTTTAATCCAATTTCCCGCCCAAAATAAAATCTATACTCCCAAAATAGAAAAAATATTTTTTCCTCTACTTTTGCATGCTTTGTTCTTTTCTTAAACCTTCTAGATGTTGAAACAAACTTCCCTTTCATTCTTTCATATATTTTAACTCTCCATGCTTCATTTTTGACAAAATGTGCTAAAAATAACATCTTGTGTTTGGGAAAAAATTAAAAAATGTTTTCATAGTTAGAATGGTTTTCCCCATTTTTAGATGCTCCAATAACGATGTTTCACATATTTCTAACCTTCCCATGCTTTTACATACTCCATTTTTTCCTTTTGGGTCGATGTTAGAGGTTAAAAATAAAATCTAAACCATTTTTAGGTCCAACGAAAAAAATTGTTTTTTTTATTTTTATTTGTTGTGTGGATTTTTCCAGGTACTTTTTCCTTTGTTGTGTGGCTTTTTTCGACGAATGTTTTCCTTTGTTGCATGGCTTTTTTCCAAGGACTTTTTTCCTTTGTTGCACGGTTTTTTCCAGGGAATTTTTTATTTGTTACACGGATTTTTCTGGGGACTTTTTTCCCTTGTTGCGTAGATTTTTCCAAGGAATTTTTTCCTTTCTTGCACGGATTTTTCCAGGGAATTTTTTCCCCTTGTTGCGTGGATTTTTCTGAGAAATTTTTCATTTGTTGCACGATTTTTTCCGGGGACCTTTTTCCAAGCTCGCCTAACATTGTTTCTCCTTAATTTTTTATCTTTTTACCTCCAATCCGAAATTCTTTAAGTATGCAAATTGAACAAATGATCTGAATAAGCATGGGAGCTTATTTGGATAATAGTACCTTTCTACTGAGTCAAAAATCTAAAAACATTCAAATATGTGTAAAAATCCAAAAACATTCAAATATGTTCAAAAATCTAAAAACATTCAAATATGTTCAAAAAACCAAAATAATATAAAACTTGTAAAAAAAACATATAGATCAAAAAACTAAACATTCAGACAATGTTTGACAAAATCTCAGCAACTGCATAACAAATTTTAACAATATCACCATTTGACAGAAATCCTACTGATTGTTCCAGAGCATCTTATGATAGTCACTTTTCTTGCTCGTGGTGTATATCTATGTTTGGAGGCAAAGAAATCAATTAACCCTTCACAATATAACTTTACTTGGGGCAAACTTAGATTAAATCCAATACAACTCAAACTACAATGGGATCTGACAAGAGTGTCTTTGGAGTATCTAATATTACTTCGCTCTTCATCCCGATCCAATTCCCTTGCATTTCTAAGATATTGCTTGGGGGCATTTATATATGTCTATTCTTCACTGAGGAACACATTAGGGGTGTCATTAGACGTCGTTATTACAAATTGTGTTATATTGTTGTTGTTTTTTAACCTTGTGATGATGTTTTTTAACATGTTAGTTTATCATTTTGTTGCACTTTGTTATTGCATACCAATTACAGGAAAGTTATTAGCATCTTAGTTCACATATAACTTTGGTGTGGTTAATTCCTGTTCATATTGGGTTTTTTTAACATGTTTTTTTGTGTTTTTAAATCACTTGTAGGTATTGTGTTATCCTCCCGGTTTATTAAATAAGCCATGGTGTGTTTTCCTTTTGCTGTGTAGCTAGTTTTGTTTACATTTATTTTTATTTGTGCTAATTGCAAGTACTTTTTTGACATTAACACGTGTATACCATCATTACACATATGACATCATCATACATATAAATAAAATATAAGCTATGAACAAGGAAGCTAAGCTACATATAACATCATCATTTATCCATAATAAATCAAAGTCACAATCATCATCTACTATCTTCTCTATCGTTACTCTGGACAATTTGTCTGCGACTTCTTCTCTCTTCTCTCACGTGATTTACTGGCGTTCTATCATGATGCTCACTCGCTTGTGGGGGCATTTTCCTCCACTAATTTCACCTTGTTGGGGCACACCAATTCTTCACTGGAGAAAATCAGGTGTAACAACCACGTTACTCCCCTTCTTTACATCAAAAATTTCAAACTCTTCACCAAATTCAAAAAATTATAAAAAATCCAATAAAATCTAAATATTCACAAAATCCTACACTTAGAAAACACATGAAACTAATTCAACAATTCAACACAATCTTGATAAAATCAAACTTTTAACTACTACCCAAGTGATCGTTCCAATATTACGACTATCACGATACATCTTCTTTTGTTTGCATGTTAATATCTCTACTTGGGGCAAGTCAAAACAATTGCTTCCTTCGTGTTATAACTTTGCTTGGAGCAATCTTGTCTCTCATTCCCTCCCATGCATTTCATAAGTTTATTATTTGGGGAAATGATCCTTTTTAACTCTTGGATCAATTTTCAATGTCGATCCAACAAGAGTGTCATAAGGAGTGTCTAAGATTACTATTATCCAATTTTTCCCCTCGCAAAATTGGCTAACTTGGACAAAACTGGACTTGGAAAGTTTTCATGGAGCTTCAATGGAGAATCTGGGAAAAATTAGGCATTTTAATGCTTTGGGGAACTTATAGTTGTTTTAGGACATTTCTCCACTTTTTCCTAACTCCTCAGTTCATACAAAGTCCAAACATCTAGAAAAATTGGAGGAAAAATGAGGTTTTGTAGTGTATTGTGAAAATTTGGTGTGTAGATGGAACTGATTCCCCAAGGCACTAGGTTGCCTGTAAGGGTCTTCGAGACACTAGACAAAGGGTTTAGTATATTACAGGTAGGGAAGAGCTTTTAGGAACATAAGGAACAGGTTCATTCGGGCTTCAAGTTCCCCGATTTGCCGATTTGGCTACAATACAAAGGAGTTTGGGTTTCAATGTATTACAGAAAGGTAGAAATGTGGAGGAACGATGCGAAGGTGGAATGGTTCCGCAGAACAAATATTTTCCCATGGGAGTCTCCAGCCCAATGAACAAAGAATTCAGGAGGAAGCAGTGTATTGCGGTTTGGAGTGAAGTGTGGAGAATAGGGTAGCGAGTGGAACAATTCCATGGAATAGTGAGTTCCCTGCACGGGCCTATCGACCGAAAAAAAAATGAGAAGAAAAAAAGTGCAGCAGGGAATGTGTTGTAGAGGATGTAAGTTCCACCCTGACGTCAAAAACCTGCAAAACACGCTAAACTCATACCACTGTGGACCTTGCAGACCCCATGGGAACAAATGGAACACTTCCACAGTTCTCTGCATACCCGATATATCCACACCACAAGGGGAAAATGAGTATTAAAGCGGATTTTTCATTTTCACAGAGAACCTGTGTTCCTCTCGACCCCTCCAGATCGGAATGGGCATAACTTTTTCCCAGGTTATCCAAATTGGCTAAAGTATATATCGTTGGAAAGGTATTTTCATGCTCTTCACCATAAAACCAAAAAATATTGAGTTGGGTGAGAGTAGGTGGGAGAGAAAGAAGAAAATGCCCTCGGCATTTAAAGATGTAATCCCAAGCAGTTGAATAGCCAAATTTAATGAAGTTTTTTCCCTTTTCTTTTGCCACAAGCAAGACATCATAAGGGATTTGTAAGGCTACCCATACTCCTTTTCAACAATTTAATACAGGTTTTTGGTGGGTGAAGGCAGAAATTCAAGTTCCCTTTGTTTTTCCTCGTCTCTCTCTTTCCCATTCTCTATAAAATGTAAAAAGATGTCCATTTGTAAGGTTAGAGACTCTTGGGTTGGACCCTCTTGTAATGTTGTTACAGCCTTCTACAAGTGTGGACTTTGAGTTACAGGCCTCAAATTTGGACATTTTTCATGGTGATCCTGGCCTTTCTCCTTCAATGTAATGGATTGTGCATATTTGAAGCAATAAAATTACTTGTTTTGTGGATTTCTTCTGCCCTAGTTGTGTTCTATTGAATTTTCTTGCCTTTCATTGCATCTGTGGGTATATTGTGCATCTTATGTTCTCTTTATAGGGTTTAGATTTGTTGTGCTCCATGGAAATGGTGGCTTGAATGATGTTTTGGACTTTGGCACTCATGTCTACCCTCTTCATCCTCATTTTTCTTCCTTTTCCACTCACCTGAGACTGTCTCGCCCCCTCTTCTTGGTACTATCACCTCTCTTTAGATTAGGATTTCTATTTTATGCATCTCCTTCTCACCATGGTCCCTTGGAATGATAGATTAGAGTTTGATAGTTGCATTTTAATTCCTAGGAGTATTTCAACATTAGGAATAGGTAGAGGAACCAACCTTCTCTGGAGGTATGTATCACAATACAAGTTCCACAACTTGGAGATAGTTCCATGTTGCCTCAAAATATTGGATTGTCTATGACTCAGGGAAGGGTACAATTTTGAGCTCCAACAATTATTTTGCTCATTAGTCTGATCATATCCCCATGCATTTCATAAGTTTGGTGTTTAGGGGCATTTACATTTGTTTAATTATCATTGTGGAATGTATTAGGGGCATGGTTAATTTTCTTCATTTCAAATTTTTGGTGCATTGTTGATATTGCTTTCTAGACCAATTACATGTATTTCATTATCATCTTAGCTTCTTTATAGCCATGATGCATACATTTACAGTGTATGTTGGGTTTGTTTTCCTTTTTATATTTTCTTTGTTTTGTGTATATGTTTTTTTACGCACATAATGGGTTACACATCATGATTCTTTCATAATCACGGTAACAACTCTATTGTGCAACAACAAAATGAGGTTGCTCTAACTTTCACTCTCTAAATGAAAGCTCATTCTACGAGAAAAAAAGTTTCCCTCTTCCTTTACCTCCCTCTGTCTTTTCCTTTCCCTTCTTTTTATCAAGCAGATGTCCACCGCTATATTGCGTCACCTATTCGCTTGAAGGGGCATCCCCTTATCATCCACACTCGCTAGGGCATCTTAATGCTCCCCCAACTTTCCTATCTTCTGCTCACTTATTTACATGTGTCTACTATCTTTAAAATGTTATTTCTTTGTAATAACACTTTAAAGAGGGGCATATGTAAACACCTAAAAATACATAGTTATTTTTAGCCTTTTCTTGGTTGTTCATATCCTATTTACACCCCTTTAGAGTTAACTAAGTTAAATACATCCCATTATAATTAATTAAATTAATTATATCCTACTAGAGTACATCCCTTTAGAATTAATTAAATTAATTATATCATTTAAATCATAACCCTTTTTAATTAATTAATTTAATTTTATTATACTTTTAGAATTAATTAAACTAATTCCTACACCCTTTAGCTAATTTAATTAAATGGTTATTTTACTCTCCCACACTTTTTGGAATTAGGGTAATCTTTTTTAGGGTGTTGAAAGGACCCACACCCTTGTAGAATTGAAGATTTTAGAGAGGATCCACAACCTAGGTTACAATGAAGGGGGTCACCACTAGGAACCCAATTGAAGCAAACTATGAAACCACAGTGAAGATGTAGAGACCAGCGACAACGACCACAGCGAGTGGAGCAGCAACCAGTGACGGCAATAAGAGGAGCAGCCACCAATGACAAAAACGAGAGGAGTAGCCACCGGCGACAACAGTGAGAGGAACAACAACCAATGAAAGGAGCAACCACCAACGACAACAGCAAGAGGAGCGGCCACCAGTGACAGCAACAAGAGAAGCAGCGACCAGTGACAACACAATGAGTAGAGATGTCGCATCTAGCGGCGGAACCACCTCCGAGGAATCCGAGGAGGATCATGCCTCGAGGAGATTTGAACATGGGTGGGCAAGCACACAACCATGTGACTTGACCGCACCACTCCCACCCCATCGGCTTTACTCTCCCACACTTCATAGCTAATTAAATTAGTTATTTAAAATATAAAATAAATATATTTTCCTATTCATCCTCCACTTGGACTCCACTTCACTATCTGAGTCACTCCACTCAACTCTACATTTAGAATCCTACAAAGGTTGAAGCAATAAAGTTGCATGTACAACCACCTTCTCGGATGTAAATTTATTACCAACTGAAAAATTATTGTCCCTCAATGGATATTCAATCCACTCGAATTGTTTTAACTTCATGTAATGTTATTTTAAGAATTTGTATTCAAACCTCATTGACAATTTGTAACCACTCCTTAGCCTCTATAAAAAAATAGGCCTTATCCTTCACAAACCCCCTCTTAAAATCCCTGGAAGCTTTGCAATAAACCTCTGCCAGTTTTTCATTTGATATTTGCATATTAAAAATCTTTCCTTGTGCTCATAGCATTACCAATTCTTTATTTGGAGAATAGTTTAGAGCATCTACAATCCAACCATTTAAAGATTCTACAAGTATAATGCTTTAGCAATCTTATCATTGAGGTTTGTAAAGAAGAGCTTGGAGAAAGGTTTGATGTGTTTACATTTGCTTATCTTTCACTTCTGCTGAGTTTTTTCACTGCTTACAAATATAAACACCCAAGTTTGGGTCTGATCCATGTCGAAATACAAGACCTTGTTACTTTTTTTAATCCTACATCATATTTTTATAGGACAGTTTAAACCATTATTGGAAAGAGTCAATTGACACCCACTTTGGGTCTATGCATTCAGTTATGTGTTGTTTACAAGAGGTCGATATGACACTCTTAATGGGTCGACATAATTTATATGACAAATTGTGTTTTTATTTAGTTAACACCGTTCTAGGTCTGCACTTTTAGCATTATTTAGATGACATGAATGGTTGTATTTGGGTCGATTGTATACTCAATATGGAGAAGGATAATTGCATATTTAAATCATAATAAATGTTCTTTATTAGTTTGGTTGCATACATATTTTGGGACAATATAAAACTAGTTGTTTTAATTGGGAACTCAAACTCATAGTGAACTTACAAATTGAGAGGAAACAATGACTGAAATATGTAGAGAATGGAAATAAACCCATTACGGGTTGAGCAATAGTTTATTGTTTTTAAAATAGTGAAAGATAAGTGACTAGGTGAAATAGGTGGTTAGGTCAAATGACTTTTGTAAAAATATAACTTCTTGAGTTACTACTAAACTTTACCTTGCAATAAATTAATTACAATGCTTGATTATTATCATTGTTTTGATGATTTGGGCATAAGGTTAAAATATGAGGTTATGATGTTATCATACGTAGAGTGAGACTTACGTTATCATACTTGTAACAAAGCTACAATCATGATAAGATAAGTCCCCACCTTATTAAAACACATTAAAGACATTTGAATGATAGCAAAAAAAATAAACCGGCATATGAAGGATTTTGAGGAAAAGCGTATTGTTAATTAATTTTTGTTTTGTGCATTGTTAAATGTGCTAAGGAACGTTGTTAAACATTAAACCAGAAATAAAATCCATAAGTTTATGTATGCATGCTAGTACATTATGAAAATTGTACAATCATACATACATGTGCTTACAATGGGTTGTTTGTCTATGTTTAAAAGAATATGGATACATGGATAGATGGTTGTTTTTCCTTTATGACTATGAAATCAAAACATATTGTAAATACTAAGTTGGAATGCTTCTTGATGAGGATTGTTGTTTATGAAAGTGGTGTACGAGATAGTTGTGTTGTGAAGGGTGATAAATCTTTATTGTTTGTGTAACTATAAGATTAGCTTGCATTAGCATAGCTGGAAAACTTTGGTCAAAGTAATGTATCTAGTTATGCACATTATCAATTCACTTACCCTTATTTTGTATTAGTCAGTAATCATCTAATGGTATTGGTTACCGTGATCTAATGACAGGCTATATTTTTAGAATTTGGTTATATTACTCATGGTTCTCAATTTACTAATCCTTGTTGATAGTTATATATCTCAATCTGCCTTCCTTGTGAAGGGTCGAGCCCCTCTCGTTTTGCTAGAGTTGTGCGGGGAAACCGAAAGGTTCTACGGTTGGAGGAGTAGCGCTCAAATGGTGATCTCCCTCTAATACAATTGCACATTTGAGCCAGGCATGTACACATGAACTTTTGAAAGGAATGAATTATCGTTATTATTATTACATGTACCTAACATATGAATACAATGTTGTACTTGGCTAGGGGGAGGCTTGTTGTCTCATGTATTTGGTTTAGAATATGAAGTAAATATTATATTAACCATTGTATTAGGAAATGATTATTGATCATACTTTGTATGGAAAATTTGTGGAATCAATGTATTAAGTTTAAATGATAGTTAATTGATCAAACTACTATTGAATTCTTAGAAATATGGATGGTGTTTGATTTTTGGGTTACTTAACAATATCACTGTAATATTTAATTATATATGTGGAAAGTTATTTCTAAGTTAATTAATAGAATATTTAAACAAAACCAAAAAAAACACTTTTTAAGCTTGTGATAACGCATGGGAACGTTACAATACCAATGTTGATGTCGAACGTTTATTACTTCCAAAATCCACAAGTTGTTTGTAGAGCGGGAATTTTTGGGGATCTCATTTTTTTGGAGTACTTCTTAAGGATCTTTGCATGAAGCTCGTGAGAGCACTGCCAAGGATCTATGTTGCTCGTCAATGTGTAACACTCCAGTCCAAAAGCAAAACTAGATATGTTTAGCAAAACATTATTAGCCCAATGAATCTTATGAACAGGATGAATTATATCCACAGAAGAGTTGGTTCGAGATGGAGATTTGGAGGGAGATCAGGTCTGCAAATTGTGCAGGCTTCAAGGAAAGTAGATCCAAGCCAATCAAGCTATTACAAACTCTAATGTAATAAGTATAATGCAATATTAAGCAAAGAGAAAGATGTGAATCTTCACCTCTCAAAGCAGAGATCTCCACAATTTATCCTACAATGTGAAACTATACAGTATGTAGATTTGTAAAAACATGTACATTTTGGAAAAAAAATTAATGAACACAATGAAAACAATGAGTGAAAACTATAGAGAGAATGAACATAGTGAAAGACAATAGATGATGCAAATGAGTGGTGTATGCCAACATGGTCACGTATGGTCCTCACTATTTAACCATTGGCAGCTTGCAAGAAGATTGGACAACAAATCAATGACATTAGCTCATGGTCCATGTAGCATAATCATTTGTTGTTTTGACAAAAACAATGGATGAGTGAAAAACAAGCTCAGAGAGGCATGTACACTTGCTCTGATACCAAATGTTGGGAATTACCCCATAATGGTGAAAAGTCGAAGGCTCAAATGTGCATAGCACACAATTTGGTCAATCTCAACAACTCTATTCAATAATATGAGTTGCATATAAATATGAGTTCTCCTATAACCACTCCCCTAGAATATAAGTAAGTTGTTCTACCAACTTGTGAACTTATACAATCTTATAATATCTCCAAACAAACCACTAACCACTCACAATATCTCTATGTGATTTGTTATAACAAATCACTTGCATTAATATATTTCAATATAATTCACCATATAGCCAATGGGGTTTGGGTGGATCGGTTAAGATGGACGGTTGTGTCCAGATCCATCCATGTTCAAATCCTGCTGGGCATGATCCCTTCGGTGTGGTTTACCGATGGTGGCGGGTGTTGCATCACCAGTAGGTTGTGGCTATTCGGTGGTGGCGAGTGTTGCATCACCGATGGATGTACCTCATGGCTTCGGATGGTGGTTCTCGACGGTGGCGGAATTTGCATCGTTGGCATTGGCGTTGGCGGCACCTGGTCTCTCTAAAAACAATGGTGGCAGAAAATTGCATCGTCGATGCGGGCTCAGTGGTTGCGATGGTTTGTGTTGGTCTTAATTGTAATATTTTGTCTGAGGACATTGTTGTAGGGTGGGGCCCCACCAACCTTCTGGTCAAAAGCATTTAACAATCAAATATATATATATATATATATATATATATATATATTCATTGTATACTAACATATACATATAATATTGCTCACCTACTAATGTGAGCACTAACCCATGTTTTCCTAACACATCATTCATTAAGAGGTTGGTTGATACTTGCACACCCAATATTGTCACTCATACTCACATCGACTTGTCGGATTTGAGGATTTGGAACTTGCCCTTTTGTTTTTAGGTCACCACAGTGAGCTAAGACTTGAGGTCTTCTTCTTGAGCTTTCCCTTCTCCACCCATAGCCTCTATGTTGTCTCCAAGGAGGATTAATGCATCAACAATCACACAAGTATTTCCAACCCTCTTTATCATTTATCATGCATTTATTATTGTGTGGATGATTGTTAATTCATTGTTATATAATAGGGTAGATGTATGTTCACTTTAGTCTATTGTTTTGCCTTATTATGTTATTCCCCTTAGCTTTATCCATCTTTTGACCAACCATTATTTTGAATCCTAGTAGGATATCTCTCTTCACTTTTGACATAAGCCTTAGAAACCTATAGCTATCTTCGAATTAGGTTTACTATCCTCTAGAATTATGTCTAAAAGCCTTCACTAGCTAATTTTCAAATTGGGAAATCTTCATTAAGTCAGCCTAGACATGTTTCATGGGTCAACTATGGGAGGAAAGCAACGAAGTCACTGATATATACAAAGCATCCATATAGATAATTGCATCAATCTCATGAAGAAATAACATAAAATGTTCTCAAATTTTGTCTATAATACTGAAAATGGTTTTATATGTACACTAGAACCAATGACATTGTTACTTGTATGAATTGTATGAAAGCCTAATCAGGATTGACATTTACAAGATTTGCATTCGCATGTACATTATCATTTACACCAATAAAAGAAAAGGCATGAATATCAATAGCATTCACCATTTTCATTTGTACACTAGCATGAGATCAAAGGAATCTAAATATGATCAATAATAGCGCCACTCAACCAGGCATTTTGCTTGGTATAATTGACTTAACTTTCTTCGATGGCATAAGATGTAAACATGAAAACACCGAACAAGTTAAAGCTAATGATATAAGCAACTTGCATACAGAAATCATAAGGGATATGAAACCTTACTAATGTAAAATCAATCCTAAAAAATCTCTAAGAGGACATAATGAAACCCTAGGTTGCATAATTCAATAAAAACATGTGCTCACCAAAATATATTAACTACTTCAGATTTTAGTACCTAAATAAGACAGAATGTATTCCCAAAATAGATTAAAGATAGTCCTAATCAATTCTAAGGATCATTAAATATCAAAGGGAAAAGTCTCATCAATGTACAAGATACACTTCGCAACATGTAATTCAAACTTGGATGTACATCAGATTTGAATTCAACTCATGAACTCCTCTTAGAAGACTTAGGATGTGTATAACCTTCGTGTGTAATATTTAAGATGTCTAGTGACTCCTTGTAGATGACCTCTAATTGATTGGTTTATATGAGACTCATTAATTTGCCACACAAGCTGACCTACAGTCCCAAATTTGAAAGTTGATCATTGCCTGTGAAATGGGCACAGCCAGCAAGGGTGGATAGGTTTAGTATTGAACCTATCTAGGGGCGGTGAACCTGACTCTAGTGTTAAAACTTGAGGAACTAAAAATAAAAAAATGTTTGTAGAGGTGTACTGTACTAATGATCCTAGGCAAACTAGAAGTGATCCTAAGTGTAATTTGGCAATTAGAAATAATCAAGGTGATGCAAATGTAATCGGGGGGAGAAAATGTGTTAAAAGAGTCAAAAACGTCCCACTAGTCCAAATATCTTAAATAATGTCAAAATTGTCATTGCCAAAAGTATCAAAAATAGTGCCTATATAAAAATAGTGTACCACTAACTTGTATAGTCCAATAATGTAGAAAACAAACAAATTGCGCGCTAGGAACTTCAAGCTGCTCAAAAACCAAGTATTTGAGTCATTATTAAATGTTTTCTAATAGTCGACAAAACAATAATACTCTTTCAAAGATTACTCTATCCAAGCCCTGGACAATACCACGATGCATATAAAAACGTTATTCATTCCATAAAAGTCCCTCCTAAAACAAAATTTTGCACCTAAAGGCATTTCTCTCCATCTAATAAAATAGGTGTATGTCAATGGCAAAAGCTTAAAAATTGGTGGTGGTGGAGGCTGGAGCCAAAGAATCACAAAAGTTATAGCCAGAGCCATCTAGTTATGAATACAATAAATGGAAACCACAGCGAACTCCAATATGCATTAAATTGATATGTAATATTTTCAGCAGTGTAACAAAGTTTACAAATAAAGTACAACCTAAAATTTTCCAAATAAAGAAATGCTTGTTAATATGAAAGAAGATCAGATTGAACGTGCACGGATCTAGAAAAAAAAAACCACCATCTGTGTTGAAACCATGTCGACAACATTGATCAAAAGGTTGAACAGCCCAATTACTTCAAAATGTGCGGCATAACCACAATTTCACTGGATTTCTCAATGGGGTGTAATGTTCAATTTCTGGTTGTTGCTTCGATAGGAGCATAAAGCAAACTTCCATAGATTACTCCTACATGATAGAAGCATTTTGAAGACTCGGTAAGATATAGAGATGAAAAAACTGGACATCTTGAGAGGGAAAAATCTCTCCTTTCCATATAAGCCAAAAACCTTTATGAGCTTTATTAAGAGAACAATTTCCAAGATCATATATCCCATCAAGGAGATCTAGATTAGAGAATGGGCTTTGAAAAATCCCCAAACCCAAGGAGAATGGACTTTACATCAAGACATTTTTGCTTTAGCAAAGAATATTCCTGCAAAAAGACCTGCGTAATATCATGAAATGCTGTGAGAAACAACCTTTTACCCACCAACTTAAACAAAAGAAAAACAAGCTGTCTATACATGCAAAACATGATTGTCAATAAATATGGTACCAGAAGTGACAATGAATTACCAAAAGATATGCTGAGCATATTAGGAAGATTCGTGGGAACTTTGAATAGCATGATCCCAGCAATTGATAAAGGAATTTTATTCAATGATCCAACCAAACTACATACAAGCATCAAAAAAAAATCATGAGCGCAAAGACTATTCATTCAAATTATAAATTATCTGGTACTATCTGCACTATGAAAAATATCTAGGACTGAAGATTTCCATAAACAGACAATTTTGAAGAATTTTAACAAGTAAATGTTACACCAAAAGTAATATCTAATAGTACGAAACTCAAGCCAAAGATTCACCTATATGTTGTAGGACCAGTCTGGTGCAAGAACCACATAGATGAAAAGCTGATAGTGAGGCCCAGCAATCCACTTGCTGTTGCCACCACCCAAAACATTGGTATCCTAAGTATAGGACTGCAATTCAATTGAAATCAAAATTATAAGATGAAACCCATATTAGAAGTATTCATTACATTCATCAATTGTTGAAAGTCGCAGAACTTTATCAAGTTTCAAATTGGCATATGCATTAAGGTGTATCATTTCTCGATAGATATAATAATATATCATGTTAAAAAATGTTAAATTCTTCTTAAGTTATTCTAGCTCAAGAGTTTCGAAGAGCAAGGAATACACCCTAGAAAGATTAAATGCAAATTCACATTCAATGGAAAGTTGTTTCTCTAGTTGCAGAAATTGAATAGAACGCTTACGAAGCATATAGGTACTCCCATTCAGCAAAAACTATGATAAGTATAAGCCCCAAAGGTAATGAAAGAGAATTGTTTAGTAAGACCATGGTAAATTCATTCAAATTTCCAGTTTTTGTTTGTTGCTTTGCTTTATCCATGATTCCGCATAATGTTAGCTGCAAATCAGACAATCGGACACTATATTAGGTTCAAAGTTCAGAGATACACTCAACCGGAGACTATATAAAACCATGACTTCCATATTAAAAAAAAAATCCTTAAAACACCAAGTGCATCCACATTAATTAGATAAACCATGTCGCAATATTTTGACTCCATTTTGTCTAGCTCAAAGATTCAAGCGGATCTCGATGGATTAGAGTTCTAAATAGATGTGCAGTATGATGTGGTGTAATTGAAATATATCATCATCGATTAGACCCCACCATGCTTGTGCTTGTGCATCCCAAAAACAAAACAAATTTGATTGTGTCATTGTATTTGAGTTTCATTATGTTTGATTTCAGTAGTAGAAAGGGTACAGGAACTATCTAGCATGTTGAAACATCTAGAGATTTCTCCCCTTCTCATGGAATGGTGAGAATTCCCAAAGGAAACACTGCACGTTTAATAAATGTGACACAAGTTTACAGAGGTGAAAACATTAAGAAACCTAGACTGCAGTTAGTGCACAGGTTTTTATTAGCATGTCTAATTTTCTAAAACAATGATGCTAATCCAACTACAAATGCTCCAGAATTATTCGTGATGTGAGGTATGCAGCTCTCTGAAGATTATGAATAATGTGACTCGTTGTTTAATTTGTCTTTATTTTGCATATTAGCATTCTTTGTATACGGTCAGAATTTGTTACAAGCATTATTACCAAAATGGAGCTTGAGTCAGGATGTTGTGACTAGAGAGATCACATACAAGCTTCTATACCAGACAAAGCAATAATTCATGTGCCTCGGTAGATTGGAGCTTTCTAACATTATTAATAATAAAAAAGAAGCGAGTGTACTTCAAAATTGCAAGAATTGTGCAACATAATGACTGGTTCCTGCAATAAACAGAAAAATGAAGGGAACTGGCTTGTGAGGTGATAGATGAAAACTACTCAATAAGTTCCAGAAACAGTAGTACATTCATGATAAATAGTTAGAGGAAAAGAAGTCGCATGGTGCATCTATGAAGCAAGAAGATGCTACCTTAAAACAGTATAGGGCATTGAATCCCCATATATGAGCAGTGGAGCACCTTAGGTGGCATACGAGAAAAACAGAACTTGCAAAAACACAGATCATCTCGGAGAACATGGAACCAGATTTCTTCTTGTTATGTAATATGATCTTGTAAATTTGTAATATAATAAGGACCATGATAGTCTGACAAAGATCCCACATTTCCTTCAATTAGTTTAGTGGCTTGTCATTGCTCTTCCAAAGCAAAAATAGTTTGATCACTACTTTTCCAAAGCCAAAAAGGGAAATTATTTTTACGCCAATGGAGGACTTTCCCGAGGATTTCATGTATTATCCAATTTAAAGTATTTTGGGGGTATCTACTTCGGCCATACACTCAGTAATAAAAAACCATCTGAGGTTTTGAAAGTGAAAAAAGTGCCCGTGAAGCATGCCCATTTAGCTTTGGTATATAATAAGGTTATACTATGACTGCAGAGACGATCGGAAATAAGCGAATCTAGAGTCACCAACCACTGAGCTAGAAGAATGAAGGAAACAGAACCACAAAGGATTTCTTTCAGTGTAGGAGGTGGTGAAGAAAATGTTATCATGCTAAGAAGTGAAAAAATTAAAGACTAAAAACTGTAAGAGCTAAAACTTTCGCAACTGAAATAATGTGCGAGAAAACTACATCTCAATAAATTACAATAAAGCACATGAAATTGGGCAATTTTATAGTTATAACAGTACCCCATAATCATTCAGCTTTCAATTACAAAGGAACACCTTGAATAAAGTTTCAGTAAAGTTTTTGGTCTCAATATTCTACTCTTGAGTCTTAACTATAATACTATGGACTAATTTATTGCATAAATTCAGAACGCAGGTTTCTTTGCGTACTGGAAATGGATGAATGAGTTTAGAATTTTTGTACATATCATTAATTTGCAGGTAATTAATGAAAAAGGAATGATTACCGAATAGGCTGCCGTGAAAAAACAATTTACAATTTGCCAAGCATAGCCCACTGCATGAAAAGAAAGATCTGTAATCCCTCCACTAATTGCAGAGATAACCTGCAACAAATTATGACAAATGTAATAGCATAGTAAACATAGAAATAAGCTTAGTAAACATGGGCTACCTGTAAGATCAAAGAATAAGATCCCTGCACATGGAATAATTTTGGAGAAGAAATCATTCACCACTCACAAATGATAAGATACGCGTTCAAGTTGCTTAAGAAGAATAAAATTAGCCCTTAACTTATCCTCTAGAACCTAACTAACAACTAATGAAACTTGCATCCACAAATCAAAGATGGGATTGCTCCAATAAGCTATCCACACAAGTAACATGATGATCTAAGGCTTCGTGTTTGTCCCATCCCTTCATAACAAGTGTTTGAAAAGAGTTGTGAGACCAGCAAACACTTTGTAATAAGGAGATTCTTTATAAACATGCAGTGCCCAAAAAACTGATTTTTTTTGAGATAGACATAATCCTCTCTTAATAACTAGGATACCTGTCCATCTGAAAGACATATAATGGTAAAACCATTTCGCTCTCTTCAAAATGACCCAGGTTCAATTTCCTTGGTAAACTAATACAGGTTCCCAGTTCCTAGAACAAAAATGATTGGTTTCTAATAAAAAAAACTGGGATGCCTGTTTATGTCGTTTTTTATTCTACGTATTACTATTCTCCCAAGAACTAATATATTATCCAAGGATTCAATACTCAAGCAGTCAACTCCTTTGACACTAGTTGTAACAGCCAACACAGTGTAGCCTTTGCTCGCCAAATATTAAAACAATTCTTAGCCGACTACGAAAATTTGCATTCTTCATTGAAGCCAAAACAAAATTCAAACATTTAACAAACCAAAGTAAACCTATTAAGGTTACATATTAAGGAAATATATTTAGTATTAGAGTAGAAGTCGAACTTAAAACTTTGAATGACCTTTACATGTGAAGCAATATCCTTTCCTCTATGTAAGGAGGGTAAAGCAAGAACCTGGATCCTAACCTGATGGATTTTCAAAGTTCATCCTTGTTTTTTGTCAAGAGTGATTCTGCGCTTCCTATGTGGGCCCTTTTAAAATGAAGTCAGTTAAAATGATTCTATTTTTCTCATTTATTAAAAGCAATATATCTCTGAGGGTAGATATTCAATTTCATACTCAAAAAGTTATTTGTATACACTTGCCATCAAATTGTAGACTTAGGAGGATCCAAATGCTTGGTTTGAATTATTTCCACTTTTTTCTTATACTTGACTATGTTTTAAATTCAGTGTTATGCAGGGGTGCGTTCCGTAGAGTTTGGTGACATCCCAAATGTTTCAGGGACATCCCCAAAACAATTTTACATTTTCAAATTTTTTAATGCTTTTACTTTTAAAATGTTGTTATTTTTACCCAAAACATTGAACTCTAATCCCAAAAGTACCCTAAAAAACACTGAATACAGTTTAGACCCCTAATTTTCATTGAATAACGCTAGAATATTTAAATATTTGTTTTTACAAATTATTTTAGTAGCCATCCCCTGGTGTCCCCAAAATCTAGGAGATTTTTTTCCGTCACGGAAACCACGTCCCCTAATCCTGAAAGTACCCTAAAAATCATTGAATACAGTTTAGACCCCTAATTTTTATTGAATAAAGTTAAAATAATAAATATTGATTTTTACAAGTTATTTTAATAGCCGGCCCCCGCTGTCCCCAAAATCTGGCAACTTTTTTGCCGTCCCAGAAACCATCCCCCTGTCCTTGAGACTTAGGTAACTATGGTTTTGATTGGTATTCTTCTACCCCCTCTTTTCCTTCCACCAAGAATCAACTTATTTGTCTCCTTGTCAAGTTCTTCTATTTTTCTTGATACGTGCTGGCTCTTATAGGATCTTATATCTCCAACTTTCAGCATGGGATAAATTTTGCCCTCATTCTAGTACTGATGTAGCAGTAGAACTTTGTCACTGAAACTATGTTTTATCTTTTGCAGAAAATTAACTTTCAAGTACTATTTCTTACCCAAAGTAAGCAAGATTTCTCTCTCCAGACAAGTTTAAACAAACTTATAGCGAATTTGGGAGCTAATTCATACATGTATAAGAAAGCAAGGATTACCCTTTGCAAATAAGCTCCTTGACTTTCCCATTTTACAACTCTTTAATATCTGCCACTTGTGCATTACAGAAAATAAAGTCGGCATTTATGATGTTTAGTGGCAGCTATTATTTTCCTCATTGTTGATGGGTTGAGGATCCAGATGTCATTAGGATCTATTCTAAGGTTGATTTACTACTCTGTCACTTTTTGAGGCCCCAGACAACATTCCAATGTGTATTTCCAAGCCTATAACATTAGGTCTTTTCCACCAATGCAAAAGCACTTCCTCTTGCTACATATAGATAAAGGCAGTGACTATGATGAATTATTAAGGATCAACGGATTAGACAGTTTTACATCAGTTTTTTGTTGGTCTGTTGTATTTTTTAAACCATCACTTTGACTCTAGTAAAAGTCAGTGATCTTTCTTCTAAATGGTGAACCCAGAGGAGTGGTTGCTAAATCAACACTTCTTTCCTGACATTTATAACAGTAAGACAAAAAATACTTTGCAGTACCAATGGAAATAATGACTAACTACAGAAGTGTATTGCAGGTTGCAACTTGCCTTATAGTTTCTTTAAATTGAAATTTATTTTGACCAGAGCCATTACTTGAGATCATCGTACTTTGTATTATGTGCTTCAAAAAATTCTTAAGCCACCGGTCAGCATGGTGATTAGGTTACAAACTTTATAGCAGAACTCCCTTTATTGAGCTGTCTATCAAGGAAACAATTTCCTCTTCAAATGGAACCTTTTTGTAAACAAACCATAGAAAATATTAATTAACAAGAGGGTAGAATAATAAACCTAAGCAGGAAATACCCATTATCCTCTAGTGCATACATAAACAAGAGAAGAACATACCATCAAAATGAGAGCACCCCAAATTTTGCAATTCTGATGCTTCCTGAAAAGATAAATCTCTCCCAAAGCTGTTATGATGTTTGTAATATTCTTCAAAATTGTCACCATTGCAATATTTATGTATTTCAAACTGCCAAAATGTGAACAATCATTAACAAAATTTATTAAAAGGGCGTCCAAGAAAAAGGAAGAGTGTATTTATGGAGATTGGTAGATTTATTCCTTTAATAATAACTATACTTGGAATATACATCTTAATTGGTAAATGCAATCGAATCTAGGAGGTAAAGCACGTCCTTTCATTATATATTGGCTTATTGCAAAGATTTATCCAGATCAGCAAAATTTAAGCAGATGAAACTGCAGATGGCTGCAAGGGAAGAAAAGTTTCTTTAGGTGATAATAGTTCTCATATTGCATATGAGTTCCAGCACTATTTCAAAGTTCAAACATTTGATGGAAAATAAGCTCGCTATTTTCGTTTGAGTTCAATTGATTGGAGTGTCATCGACAAATTTAGGAAAGAAAATGAAAAACAAGAGTAGCGAAAGATGCAAATTTAAGTGCTTGCTACATAAATCCCCCGCTCCTTCTTCTTGAACTGAACCTAATTTATACACACATATTTAGAACTTTGCATTGACATTAATTGGATATCTATCTTGATTTCATTCTCTTTACCAATTTTCATTGTAAAGTTAGGTAATGGACAAGTGCAAGTTTCTAATATGAAATTACATATCAATGAAAATATTAGCCATTGGTCTATGTTTTATTTAACAATTTATATATCAAAATATTGTAAACTGAAACGCTTTGGCACTTTTTTAAACAATTACTCAGCTTCTAATCATAATATCTGTTATTTATTTCTGGGACATTGCCAGCGCAAAAAATTGTAAAGCTATTATCCTCAGGCTTACACCCCTACACTCAAAACTTTGCATCCAGATACATAATCAGTTAATAACATGGATGGATTCAAGAGGCAGTTCAGGTACAAGGGAATCCTGTCAGTAAAAGCTGCCCCAAATGCCATGTGCTCTACGGTCAACCACTAAAAAGGAAAATATGTCAAGAATAAGGGTAGTTAAAAGAAGCTGGAGTGATGGGAATTAGAAAGTGTATTGGATGTTAACTTCCTAAGCTCTGTTTGCATGAGAAGTTCATAATCATATAAACATTGAAATGATGTGTGTAGGTTACATCCAATTATGTTCAACCAAGTTCGACTTCTAAATGGTATGGGATGGCTAAATACAGCACTTTATGTATTGGCTTGTTATGCGAGGCAGAGTCCTGCCTGCCCTGCCAGAAGAGATTGTTGAGACTTGATATTCCATGAAAGAAAATCACATATAAGCTTATCCTGGTTCTAACCAAGAGCATATATGGTTACAAATGAAGACCAGATATGGATCAACAGAAGATACAATATATTTCAGTTCACATTTTGTCTTGTACTGCCAAGCAGCTCTTTGGAGGAGAGATTCCACAAATGCAATTATATATCAAATCTACGGAAATGTTATAACTAGGCTAGATTTGTTTTTCAGTGCCCTAGGAGCTATTGCCTCTTCTGGGATGGAATATTCCAATGACTATTTGAATGACTTCACTTACCCCTGACCGTGCAGGAAGTCTATAGGCTAGCTGTATGGACTGAACTGGTACAGAGAGGATTAACATTCACTGCAAAATAATGTAACCACCAGCAAACAACAAAAGTAAAACAACTAACTTCATTTCTACAATCTCTTAATCTTGCATACCTGAAAATACCAGTAACAAGCATCCCAACAAAGATGATATTCACTGGAAACCAAACTTGAACAAGCTTCCGAGTGAGTGGTTCAGTTGAAATTACCCCAAACAATGTCAGAAGACGTACAATTACCACACTCACAAGGTTCTGCAATTTGTTAAGAATCAATTAAGGAGTTAAGTAGTAATGGTCCCAGTTTGCAATATCTACAGTCTAACAAAGTATTAATCTTCCATGTACCATAAACTATATTCAAGCATTTTACCTGGTAAAACATTAATGATATCCCTGCATTGAAATTATAACCTGATGAGAACAACTTTATTAAGCAGTATCATACTGCACGAGGAAAAAACAATATGCCAATCCAGAAAATAAGAGCCTGATTCCGCACTTTTGTAAACCCATGTTCCCGAACAGCCTTCTCAACATCTTTCGCCACTTCACCATTTTCTTCATCCATGTCATCATGTAATGTTGCTCTTGCTCCTGTGAATGTTCTGCATTTAAATAATTTATTATAAGCTTGAGAAGTTTTTGAGATCATGATTTTGCAGCAGAGGAAGATATCATTCAAAAACTGCTCATATTGGGAAATAGTATGTGGTTCATTATGCTCAGACTTTTCTTTATGAGAACAGAGGAAACAATATAATATGAAAAGGAGAAAAAATACATTTTTGTCGCTGAACGAAAGTAATCAAAGGAACTGGGAATTAAATGAATGGCCAAAACAGCATGAGAAGTGCCTAAGGCATCTCTGACCTAGTTCTAAATATGGAAGTAAGAGGACTGCACAAAATGCCATATAACATCTTAGAAGAGGTGAAGCTAGGGGTGCATATAAAAACATTGAAGGGGCCCAAACTTCAAGGCTGTTTCCTGTCAAAGGCCCAGCTAAACATCTGGCTTAATTGAAAACACAATCCATAATATAATATATAAGGAAGCTTCCTCGGAGAGGTAACTTATTCTAAACATTTTAGAGGCAAACAATGTGAATAATTTTCTTTTGACAACATGCTGTAATATCATGCATTCTTTAGATTTCCATTGATGCCTCAACAATAAAGACTTATCCACTCCTTTTTGGTATGGAGGTCAATCTGCAGTTTCAATAAGTTTATTTCTATTGTTATTCATCTGAGATTAACAAATTCAATATTTCAAGCTTATTTTCTTCAACTACCATTTTCAAGATGTGATTACAATGCAAATGATGTGCATATCCCAATCAGTTATCATTTGTCAATACTATATTCCATAAGAACAGAATACCTTGGAAGACAACCCTAAGAAATGAGTTGCAAAGCAGTAGTGATGCATAAACATTTGTTCTAAAATAGGGAAAGCGTGATTTAGGAAATGGATGAGAGAAAACTTATAAGCATGAGTATGGCATTTAAAATCAGATTAGACAAGGTATAATTTTTGGAGTGACCATAAAATAGGAATAATGATAAAATGTAAGCAGGTTTCCGGCGGAGAATGTTTTAGAGTTCAATAAATATGGTGCTGGTTTGATTTATGGCAAAGGAAGTAGGGTAATGAGTTCATCTCTAGGAAGCTCAGAGTCAACATATATATTCACAATAATTTTTTATGAAACAATTATTTCTTCCATTATAAATATCACTCAAGTGGAACAGAGGAGAAGACTTGTCATTGTTCAGTTAAACCAGAAATGAGGATAAAATCGTTGTAGTGTTTTTAAAGAATAGTAAAAATGCCAAAGAAAAGATATCTGGCATGAGCACAAAAGTTTAAAAATAAAAAAAGTTTAAAAATTTATAAGAAACATGTTATGCGTACCTGCCAATAAATTGAATGCATAGGAAAGATGTCAATCACTTATGCCTATTTTCCATTTGTATTAATAGCCAGTCGGCAATATAGCCAACAGATGAAAGTCAATTTTGTCTCAATTTCCAAAATGTTGTTTGTCCATTACTAGTATAAAGATCTCAAAAGGCCCAGCTGTTCAAGATATGTGATGTGTGGACACTTAGTATCCAGACCATCATGGGCTTTCTAATCCCATTCATGACAATGTTAACAATGTTACAATTTATACAAGTAGATGTGCATTGTGGATTGTTGATAATATCATATAAACACAAACTTCCAAAAAAGACTCGCAATGTGATCTGAATTGAGAGAATACTAGAACTATGTAACCGAATTTCAAGCAACACATTCCACTCGTGAAATAAAATAAATCTAAAAGATAATGTTGCTGAGGATTTTCGTGTGCTTGTCTCACTCTTTCTTCTCATAAGTTGCCAAAAGAAGACCAGCTCAGCATCAAGCATAGAGTTGGTTAAAAGAGAGAACGTTGTAGCAAAATTTATAGTTTTTTCAGGTTACAAGCAACTAATACCACAAAGAAGCATTTGTGGGTTCCAGCATTTTCTAAACACTTCAACGATCACCAATTAAACTAATTGACACAAAAGATTCACGAATACTGCTTGAACCAGTAATAACTAATATATAAACTGCAAATATATTTTCAAAATGAACATTAAAAGGCAACAACAAAACCCCATTCATCCTACTTGATAAGTTTGACGACAAGCTAATTATTACCCACTGGACCAACTTCTCCTTGAATTAGGAATTTAGGACTATTCGCAGATAAGTTTGTCCCCTGGCCCAATACAAGCACATTATTTTCCATTGCATATAACATTCAATTTATGATTTGTTTATCAATGTTTTCCCCTGCATCGTTTTCAGGGTCCTTGCCTTCATCTAAATCTAACGGAATACTCAGAGACATAGCCCTAAATGCAATAGAATAGACAATTTTATGGACAGATCCTGTGGTATAATAGATAATAAAAAAGTTATATGCATCAACAATTAAACCCATTAAAAAAACAACGTGTTCACCATTGGATTTCAAAACCACCTTAACGCTTTGATATGAAAATTGCTCAAAAGCACACTTATGAGAGCAGTTAGCTGCATAAAATACAAACATTTGAAAATGATACCTTCAGATAGACACAAACTCAAAAAAAGACAGTTCACGCACAATTTTTCAGCTTTCTGGAAGAAGAAAATATTAATAATATCCCGTGTATTAAACCCATTAGATTAAGTTGTACACTTATTGTACTAAGTTCTCTAAGATTGGCCAGTGATAACATACCGGTATTGAAATCCATAAATGTGAGGCACAAAATTGCAGTGCAATAACTTCAGAATAAGATATTTGTTTAAATCAAAATGAGTTTTACTTTGTTGGAAAATTCAAAAGCACTCAAACTCTCCTCGAAAGTAACACTCTTAGCAAAGATTGATTATTTGCACATGCACCAATATTACACTCCTGTGACAAGTTACACTTGAATAAACTTCACTGAAGATAAAGCACTATATTGTTCTCAGAAATGTATTAGAATTTGGCACATAACTCCAAGCTTACAAAAGTCCAATGTAGTTATTAAGAGCCTAAAAACATGTAACTTAAGCTGATATGAGGACCAAGGACATACTGGCACTAGAAGCATACCCATTAAAAGGAATGGTAAAATTGAATTCTTATATATTAGGGCTATTTGTTTAGTAACTTTTATGTATACGCCAAAAAGAACCAAGTTCTCTTGAAGATGAACAAGATAGGTTAAGAGGGGGAAAAATAAGAATAAAGATCATACATGTTGTTATATTATATCAACATAAGAGCATAATTGCAAAATCGATGTCATACTGTAATGCTCATATTTGTGCATCCATATCATTCCAATAAGTTATAACTAATCAGACGTCTTGACTACATATATTCTTGGCAAGTAAGTATGTCAACCATATTCTCTTCAAAAACAGTGATTGCAACACTGCAACATATATCTCTCTTTTTGCTCTGTCATTGGACTGATCAGTAAAATTATAAATATGCCCTGCACTAACTATAGATAGTTTTGTAAGATCTTCAACAAGAAATTAATGAGCAAAATTGCCAAGACCCTTGCTCCCTAATGTCCCTAGAATTTGTTGGGAATTCTGGATGCTTTTACAAAGTACGAGGGTACCTGATTGTGTTTATTTGGCATGTTCTGGCCTAAATTACAAGGCTATGCCATGCTATGTGGACATGGTCAGTAGGTTTAACTATAAGTCGTAACTACAGGATGTGGTTGTGGGACAGGAGTAAACACAATCACTAGGACATCTAGAGTTCAAACTTAAAGGACGTAGGTAATTACTTGAACCTACAGATACAAGCACAGACTCGTAAAAAATCAGGTCTGATATAGGGACAATTTCTAATAATTTAGGCCAGCACTAGATCCAGTACAGTTCAAACTGCAGCAATGTAGGGAATCAGTTGAACCCACAGATAGTAGCACAAGCCCGTATATAAGTGGTCTGATATGCCGTGATAGGTGTCATATCTAATGGTTTTTAACCCGCAGTGATTTCACTCATTCGGGCCACTTATGAGACTTTTCATTCAACATTAGTTCCAATTAGTTCGCTCTCACCATGCAGTAGTATTCCTTCGGCCATTTCTAAGAGCTTTAGGGCACCTACTTAAGTCTTTCTATCCTCGTATAGAATAGGTATATTAGTGTTTATTTGTACAGACCCAATGTGCCATTGAAATCATCCCCCAACAATAAAATACAGGTGACAAGTGATCCAAAGTCATTTGAAACATACTGAGCCCGCAGTCAATCTCATACGGTCGGAGTCTACCAGGACTCTATATTTTAAGAGAGAATGTTCCAAAAGTGTATAGCATGGCAATTGAAATAAGATTTGAAGATCAATTATCTCAAACTTTAAAAACAATGAATACCTCACTAATTTGCAGAGTTACTCCCATAGGCATGATCTCTGGATGACACAAAATCTATAAGCCCGTGTCCAAGAGGTTTAAGCCAAGTAACCTTGAGTTTGAGCCCATGGTTCCCTGTGAATTTCAAAGAAGCTGCACCGCCAAAATCCTCATAGTCGTACTGGAAAACAAAGAAGCCTATAAACCCCTCCGAATTAAACTGCCAAATTGATGACAAAATACGACAACTGCAATCAAACGTGAACTGGGTATTTGCGTAAGCGAAAAGCATCCACATTTTGACACACCCACATTAGTGAACAGATTCATTGATGCCATGTTAATCAAGTTTCCATTACACATTCTACTTATGATGCTGCAGTAAGACATAAGTATGAAATGGATCTTTAATATATCAGTTGGGTATCTTAGTTATGAAATGGGTATTTTATTTATATGAAAAGGATACCGAATTATAAAAAAATGGGTTTTTTAATTTGTCAAATGCTCATCTCTGGTGTGCTAAGAAAAAGGGCGTCTGAAGCGAGCTCTGTTTGAAGGAACATAATATCAAAAAGACATAAAAAGCTCCACAGTAACAAATACCAATATAACACCGAGACTTCAGGCTGAAGGACAAATAAACCTACATGGGGCCGAAAAAGACAAAACCCTGTATTACTCTTGAATCAAAACTTCCACACCAACTGACTGTATTATAAAATTAGAAGAACACCCAAAGCCTTAAAGTGGAAATTTTGATTTTTTATTTTAAGTTGAAATACCTGTCGGAAAGCCATGAATGTTCACGTCGTTCTAAAGAATAGAAGGGGTGGAAGTGAAAGGCTCGTCATTTAAGGCGGAGTCGGCGGATCTAGGTGGAATTTCGATGACAGAAGAAGCAGAATTCATTGTTTGCCTGTAATGAATGAATGAAGTTTTTAATGACGTCCACGAGACCGAGCAGTCTATGGGACCCAAAGATAAACATGAGCAAGACAATCAAACATCAAAAGATGCCCGAGAAAAACCACTATTTTAACCTTTCTTCCAGCGCTTTGCTAATTTTGCTTCGTCTGCTATGAATTTTTATCAGGGAATCTGTTGTCTTTGCCACCCTCTCCTCTTCAAACAAAGTTGTAAGATCAACCCCTCTTAAAATATCCATATAGTTTCTCCTTATGTCCCCCGTAAGCGACACATTCCATGATGAGAGTGCCATTCTGATTCCACTGCTCCCAAGTTGCAAAACTGGCAAACCCTTTCAGCCCACTCCTCCTTGGGAATTTTCCATCTCCCGGTTTCACACCTAAGGTGATGTGAACTAGTTTTTAGTTGCACAATTAACATTTTAGCCTTCCACTTTATCGTCGCTCCAATGTAGTGTTTTTTGCCCGTGATCACAAGTGGGATTAAAATTCTAGACATAGTATTCTCTTTTTCGACCAAGCTGCTTATTCCACATGATATTTCTGAACTTCTCTCTTACATACTTCTTTATTTCTTCATTAGTGCTAGGGCACTCCTGCGTGCTAATACCCCATTTGCTCATCCATTCGTCGTTTTGCTTCATCCATGTTTTCTTCCTCCTGTTTAACTTTTCCCCAATTGCTATTGTAGGCCACCGGGAATCCTCCATGATTTCCAATTGCAATGTGGATTAACGGCAAAGCCGTTTGGAGAGAAGTTTATTTTTTAAAACCATATTGTAAAACGGAAATCCGTTAAGGATTTTCGAAGAGTGATGCAAGTTCTTTTTTAGATTATTTGAGGGCTTAGGGTCACATGGAGGGAACTACTCTGCGTATTTTTATGGGTGTGAAGTTCAAAAATATATGGAAGAGAATTACGAAAGTTTAGGCACGGGTTTTATGCAAAGGACTACATGTCCATGCTTGATGGGCTCATCTTTTAAATTGAGTCACTTATGTTCGTCAAATAATTTTCAAGTGACGGCAATTTTTTAATTGAAAAGTGTATTTTTATTAATAAAAATGTAATGGTACGATTTACATATAAAATAAGTGTGGAGAGAACCTATGTTGCAGAGCTCTCAGTTGCGGAGGTAGACCACTTCATTATTGGTATCCGCTCCCATATCATAGAGATGTACATGGTAGAACAGGTTAGGAGATAGCCTAGGATTGTACAGGATATACCCGATGGCGATAAGTGGTACTCACGTGTTGTATGTGAGACTATGGACTCTGGTCCACGTATCAAAGCATGGATTTCTAGAGTGAGCTTTATTGGAGTGTAGACACAATCACGCACTTGGGTACATTTCTAGGTCCTAAAAGCATACTTTCATTCATATGATTCCTAAGCGAGAAAACTAGTAATTGACTATTGTTTTGAGCTTTTTTTTGTCTCTCTTACTTTCTCTTTGGTCTTACACACCCTACAGCCCAGTTGGTATTTTAATTATTTATCTTTTATGGCTCCAGACACCAACGCCCAACTAGGAAAAGAGCACCCAGGCACCCATGTCCCCTCTGAGTGCCTTAACCCTTTTTTATCATACTCGCTTATTTTGGGTCTATTTTATCTTTTGGGAATCCTTTTTCACTTATGGGTATGGCCTTGCAGTTTTCAATTATAAAATTTTTAACATAGGGAATCACATAAATACATATTTATGTATTCAAAATAAAGGACCAAACACTAAGCATATACTATGTCATCACCTAAGCGTTGCATATAAAGGAACCTAAAGCACTTTAAGACAATCCATCTAACATTCACTCAAGGGACAAGGGCTGCATCAAATCTACATACAAAACATAGGAAGGGGAAGTTCATTTATTCCATCCAAACATTCTATTACATTGCTAAATTTATCTACAACCCTGCTATCAAGTGCAACTTACGCATCAGGGCATCCTAGCACACGATTCATACACACACTCACCAGAACTACATGGAGTATGAGATGTAGTGCAGTGCTCAACTATAAGTTCACTTTTGGTCAGGAGACCATCAGGGGTTAATGTGACTCCCCATATTGCATATTTTATTTTTAGGATTTGATGCGGTTTTTGGGTTTTGTACAGGTTATCTTATATTTTGTAGGTTACATGTACCTTCGACATTCTATTGTGTGAATACCAAGTGACATAACATACGAAAAAAACGTACACACTCTTGCAACACCAGTAAGAATTTCATATTATGACCATTTGTCATAGTCACAGGCACCTAGTAGCAGTCTTCTAGTGCTCAGGTTCCCCTGTCCTATTCTAGGTAGACGCTCGTGTCCAGGCTTTATTCAGTAGCATCTCAACATTTATAGTGAGCATTTATGATAATTGGTTTCTCCAATCTGCACAGTCCCGACATCAACACTAAATCAACTAAGTCCTTTACTCTCATCTCTAGCTCAGACGTAGGGTTTTCACATTTATTAGCCCCCTTCATCTATGTCGTCTTGTATCTAGCAGTTAGGGGTTATCATAGTTTACATCTGTAACTCTGCAATTAGTATTATTTCTAAATTCTATTTTACTGTTAAATCATTTAATGAACCCGACTCTTCAAACCCTACCTTATGAGCATGTATCAAAGTCAATCTTCTTCTTCTAAATTCATATCAATCGGGTGTTATTCCTTCATTCATCCCAACATATAGGTATCTGACATGCTATAATGATCCCCTACTGATCTCAGGCAAGTTCGTACTCAGTGTAGTCATTTTCATGCCCTTAGACCAACAGTTTAATCCCATGCGCGTAGGCCTATCACCCAACGAGCATTGGGCACTCACCCGAGGCACGTGTGGGCGTCGAGCCCCTCTTTTATGTGAGTTTTGTGAGAATACATCCCCTACTGACAGAAGCTTAGATGCAAGAAGGGAAAGAACCATGCATTCATTCAGATAACAAGGAAAATATCAAACAGATAACATAGATCTGATAATACAAAGAAAAGGCACTAGGGTTTATACCCATGAACAATGTATATATTTTAAAAGAAAGCCATATATTCATATTACTCTCTATTCAGTAACCACATTACATTCCTCAAGGTCATTACAGACCAAATGTCTTAATGTAGATAAGACTTATACATCAGAATCCTAAACTATGCTTTCCAGATTACAAAGATGTTCATAGACCCATCCCTCTAGATATGTCATCTCTCCTACTGTCCTCCTAATGAGAACCTTAACCCATAGAATCTACTACTATTTTTGCATAGAGCTTCTTCCTCTCCTCTTCTTCTTCTTGCCTCTCTTGATATCTCTCTTGACATCCTTTTCTTCTACCCGAGCATCTCTATATATAGCTTTAGCATCCACCGCCATGCCTTCCTGAAGTAATAGATCGGTTGCCAAGTGTCCATGTGGTCCTTCAATGGAGCATGCTTCTTCCCATCTGAGCTCTCCACTTTCTGCAATGATGTATTTCTGGATCCTTCCATCGCATGGAATATTCCTTCCTTGACCATCGAGTTGTCAGGATGGCACCTTATCCACTCCGCATGCTCAGTCGGGTCACACTTTTCTCGTGTGCTTCCTTAAATGCCAAATATGGCTAAGTCCTGAAACCCTTTCCTTTGCCTTATGCACACGCCTTGGGTTCTGCTAAACCCTTCTAAAACCCTGTCCTGCGCACCTTTACCTTGCACGCCCTTCTTCATATAGGCCCCGCGTGCCCATGCACCTTCTTGTACTTAGCCAATATTATGAGGCCCAACATCACCCCACACTACACATGTTCTCCATCCTTGGAAACACTTCTCTTCAATGAATAAAGAATGGTGGGATCTGAATAGTTGGAAAAATAATGAAGGAATGAAGAATTGGGAGAAAGAATGAAAGAATGGGGAAATGAAGGAGAACATGTTCATTGTTGAAGGAGGAGAGGGAAATCCTTCCCTATATCTTTCCTCTAGCTTCTCCGAAGAATTAACCTCACTTTGCGCTTGCTGACAGAGGTCACCTACTAGGGAACTTACCTCCTCAAAGCTTAGCCCTTCCCCCTTGGCGCTCATCATTTCAAAAATTCCTTCTAGTTGTTTTCCCAAATCCTCAAGGGTGTCCATCCTGTGGGTGATCTGGGGGTATAATTCCTTCAACCAGTTTTTGATCGAGCCCCGCAAGGTCTTGATAGCCTCTAATTTCTTCTCCACCTCAATCAAGATCCTATCCACTCTTGCTTTGTTCCCCTTATTCTTCTCCTGGAACTCCTTGAATTCCATCTCATGTGTAGTGACCAAGATGCTTTCTACTCTATCTCTATCAGCAAAATTATCATAGGCAACTTCAGAAACCTGGTGCAGTGGCCTTCACATCAACAAGGAGTTTGGTATATTGAGAAACAATCCCTACAACCTTCATCTTTTCTTCTCTCTCTTGGTACACCAATGCTTTTTATGCATACTCTAAAGTGAGTGACCACCTCTCCATAGTGAGGATGTGAGTCAAATCCTCTAGGCACTACAAGGTTGATTCATATTTTTTCTCAGGTGGTGCTAGGTCGGGATGCTTTAAGACAATAACATCCATAATCATCTCAATTTTCTTGTGTAATTCATGCACCCTTGCCTTCTCCTCTTTCAGTTCACACCTTAGTTGTGCACTGATTAGTTCTTCTTGTTTCAGATCCTTTATTTTCTCGAGAAGCTCCTCCTCCTTCTCCAATTCTGCCTCTAGGAATCTCACCCTATCATTTCTTCCAAAAAGTCAGGCCTCAACCTCAATTGAAACCTTGTTGAGTGCATTACAGACTTTCTCATTTGAAAACCATTGAATATTAACCAAGGGGTTTATCCCTTTTATCTCTGGCATCTTCATTAGCACCCCTTGGCTTACCTCAAAACTCAGGTTCATCAACATAGGATTCAAACGCCCAAGATAGCATTTTCTGGTTCATGGGTATGTGCCTTCTATAGTCAAATGAGGGCATGGCCAGGAGTTGTTCTGTTGGCATGGTGCTCTGGAAGCGCGCGTGTAGCACCTTGCTTGGATCATTGATGTAACCCATTCCTTGCCCTTATGCTGCCACCATGCTCTTCCCAGTTGTGCGTGCAGCCTTTGGAAAGCTCACAACCAGATTGGGATCTCCACCCATGCTGCCATACTCCTTTCCAACACTTTCTTCCTCAATCTCCTTCATCACTTCATCTGCGTTGCACTCTACTTCCTGTTCCACTAAATTTTTTATGATTCCTGTCACTTCTCTCTCCATGGCTTCTTCTATTTGTTCCTTGGTGAGGCTTGGGGTCCTCTGATCTCTTGTGTTTACTTCTTTTCTCACCCCTTTACCTTGAGCATCTGCTTCTTCCTCACCATTCTTCCCTTCGCTTCCTTCTTCTTCTGAATCATGTATATCATACACGGGATGATTATGAACTTCTTCATCCTCATCGTCATCCCTCTCACCCCTGTAGGCCTCCAAGCCCTTTGTTTCTTTTGAGTCTACCCTTTCTGCTACCTTCTGTTTCTTCCTAATTGAAGATTCTAGTATAGGAGACTCTTCCCTCTCTTTCTCTTCAGCGGGAAAATACTTCCTTGGTGACTCTTATCTTGTGAGGGGCTCCTCTTGCTATGGTGCCTCTTCTTCTATGGTCTTCTCTTTGACTGGGGACTTCTTCCTGCACACCTAAGTGCTTGGCTTAGCACTTGTTTCCGGCACACCCACATATTGTGTTGTCTACACACTTGGTGCCTTCTTCTCCTACATCTCTTCTCTCTCCCTCTTCTTTGGTGCAACCTTCTTTCTTCCTATGGGGTCTTCTGGAATGGAGACATCATTTTCTAGGTAGGCACCCTTCTCAAACTTTGGCCTTATGTGTAGATATACCCTTGTTGCAGCCCTTCCGATGATCAACAACGTTATTGGTTTTATCATCTGCACTTTGTGGGAGACATATTTCTCCACATATGCATGCTTCTTTGGATATATGAGATTTCAACACAACTCATGGTGGTCTTGATCTACCTCACTAAGGTCAAACCTTAGTCTCTTGGCCTCCTTAAAACAATTGACCCCCACTTGGAAGTATTACACGGTGAAAGAAAAATAGTAGCTTGCACCATGGACTCTTAGTCCCATCTGTTAAGGTGAATTGGCCAATACAAAAATGATGATATACAACAAAATCCACTTCCCCATCTACGAGTGCGAGCAACTGCTCATGTATCCTCCACTCTGCCCCAAATGTGTCACACATCCACTTATACCATTTTTTAGGCGTGCCTTGTGAGCGGTTGTCATGGTCTCACAAGTATATTTCTCAAACCTTTTCGTGGGCGAGGGATTTTCTTCTAGATACTCCCATACGAACTTCTCTGGCCCATTGGGCACTCCAATCTCCGAGAAGATGATGGTGAGGAGAATGTTTCTGAACAATATCTTCTCTCCTTCCTGTGCATTGCTAATGATCTCATCTGCAATGTAGGTGGATAAGTTGTAAATGGTGCCTTCAAAAATCTTCCAGCATACATTTAGCCATGCCTTGTTCACTTGTGTCCACCTTTCTTGATCATTCAACTTGGTAACCAAGCACGTGGCCATTCTCATAATAGGGTTGGGGATATCTATGATATCAAAATAGCGCGAACCCTTTTTGTAGTCATAAGCCTCCATAGTTTTCTTGATGGCCTCCTTATCATCCAAGTCATCATCTATGGAGTCTCCTTCGAAAATTCATGGCTAGTGAACTTTGATATGAGTTGAGGAGTTATGCGCATTTTGTGCCCTACAAAATAGAAGTGGTCTTCATGTACGTGTGACATCAACCACTGGTATAACCACTTGGGCTTTCCAAAATAGGGCAACTCATATAGTTGCAGCAACCTGGCCTTCTCCAACTTCACCTTCACTTCGTCGCTGTAGATTGTCATTCCTTCTGGTGTCCTCTTGTTAGTTAGACAAACCAGTTCCAACGCCATCTCTTTTTCTGTAGTGCTCATGCGATGATTGTAGTCACTTACGACCATCTTCCTCAAGTGTGATTCCCACTCTTTTCCCTAGCAACACTCCATCTGGTACTGCATTTCTGCATACCACTCTTCATTGGAACTAGCGATGACAATGGTTTGTTTTCCTTTTCCCTTTCCCTTCTGTTTCTTTGGTGAGATGGTTGCCTTCTTTGGTGTCATTCTACTTGTTGGGTTAAAACTTAAATTCCTCCTTGCTCTACTCTACTACTCTTCTCAACTCTAAGGCTCAACTCCCCAAAGAATCCTCCTACCTCTGTGCCCTAGCTGTCAAACCCTAACTAGGAAAACCCTTCCAAAATATGTCGTACTCCAAAAGAACTCTCCCTACTCTAGTGTACTCCTTCCACTCTAGTTTGTAGATAAACCCTAGTCACGCACTTAGATCTCTATGATTCTTCTTCCTTCGCACAAATCTCTCTGGATGCCCTAGTTTGCAAGAGCTCTTCCACTTCGTAATCGCAAGGTAAAATAATGATTCGCCTGACCTCATACTTATAGATTTTTCCTCCTTTCTAGTAATAAATGTTATGCCACCTACCAACATACTTAGCATTAAATGTGGCTTTTTCCACTAAAGCTGACCTTAAGTGCCCTTACCCACGCGCACAATCTTGCATGAAATAATCTTTACAACCTTCTAGTGCACAAAAATCCTTACTAACCAAAGACTCTTACATGTGCATCGTGTCTGTGGTGCTAAAGGCACCTCTTATGTCCTTTATCCAATTTTTCCCTCGCCTACCTCATGTTGTTCTTGTTCTTTTCCTTCTCTGTACGTGGTCTTTATAAAGCCTTATCCTGACACCAACCATTCTCGTCCACCATTTTCCCACACACTTTCTATCCTTCAACCAGGCCATTTAACTTTTACTACCAGCTTATACTTCACTTCGCACTACTCCACCCCACACTAAAATATATGCGTGGTCCTCTGCACATACACAACCTTTTGAAAATAATGTGGTTACTGGCACACAAGGCGTAAAACAAAAACAACAGAAAGGAACAAACAATGAGAAAGGGAAACACAAAGAAAAGAAAAAAAATGCATAAAGGGAAATTCTAATCTAACTGGAAATACTGCCTTATTTACAAACACCAGGAAGGCTTATTTATAGTAGGGATTTAACATACTCCCATTGAAATGTCCAGGTAGCTTTGTCCCATCCAACGCTTGTAACTGACATGCACCTGAATCAAGGATGTATGAGATGATGTAAGGGCCCAACCAATGGAATTTCAATTTCCTAGGATGGCGCAAGAACTTGGAATCATATAACAAAACCATCTACTTGACCTCAAACTTTTTGTTCTTGATATGATGATCATGCCATGCCTTTTATCTGGCCTTTTCAGTCTTTTGAATCCATCTATCAAGTGATCACCTTTTGTCTAATTGCATCAATCTGTATTGATCCTTTCCTCGAGCACTTGTTCATCATCCAATCCTCCTGCGTGTGTTATACACAGTGATGGTAACATGAATTCAATGGGAAAAATACCTCTGCGCCAAACACCAACTGAAATGGTGTGGCCTTGTTCAATCTTTTGTAGGTTGTCATGTATGCCCATAGAATGAATGATACTTTTTCATCCCAATCATGTCTTTCAACATCACAAATATTGGTCAATGTGTGATTCAATATCTTGTTAAATGCCTTAGCAGTTCCATTCACTTAAGGGTGATATGGGGCATTCTTGTGATGGGCCACCATAAACTCTGCTAACAAAATCCTGACCATTTCATTCAAGAAATGTGTACCCCTATCACTTGTCAAGCTTAAAGGACATCCATACCTGTTGATTATGTTCTCCCATAAAAATCTAGCAAGCTGTTCACTACATTGCAATCCTTTATAGGCACTGCCTCTACCCATCTTGTCAAGTAATTAGTGCAAGTAATGATGTAGCACGAACCATTCCTTTGCACAGCAGGTGAAATTGGTCCTACAAAGTTGAATTTCCCATTTTTCAAATGGCTTTGCTTTGGCTATCGACCTTAATGACATCTCATCCCTATTTCTAGGTTTTCCCAGGCACTGGAAATGGTCATAGGCCTTGAAAAATTCAATACAATCCTGGTAGATGGTTTCCCACCAGAGCCTTGTGAGTAGAGTCTTTTGCATAGTTACATTTCCTGCATAGTGCCCTCTTGCAATCCTACCATGCACTTCCCCTATAATCGTTATGCGCTCGTGTTCTAATACGCATCGGTGCAGAACCTCATCATGACCTAATTTGTATAACTCTCCACCAATCAACATGTAGGGTGTGACATGTATAGCTAACTGTCTTCTCTCTAGAGCCTTCATCCCTTCCGGCGCCACACCAATTTTCTAAGAATACTGTAATATCTTCTAAGTCTGAGGGCGCACGCCACAACCTAAATAGTTGTGCATCTGACATGGTATCCTCAATACTTTGTGCTTCCTCTCCTGAGTCAATCCTTGATAAGTGGTCAAGTCCTGAATTACTTTTTCCTAGTTTTACAACCACTGTGAACTCAAACTCTTGAAATAATAGGACCCAACGACATATGTGCCCTTGCAAAACTAGGATTGTTTACCAAATACTTCAGTGCCATGTGATCTAGCGTAGTAATATAAAAGGTGTTGCTAACAGATGTTGTCTAAACTTATGCAATGCGTAGATCATTGGCAGTTCCTCACGCTCAGTAGTGGTGTAATTCTTTTCTGTTGGTGTTAACTTCCTACTTGCAAAACATAAGGGGTGATTGTATGTACCCGAAATTGTAGGGTACTACACCGCCAAAACGATGTTACACATACCCCAATGATGATACAGGTCTCCTTGCAAGGTGTTCGGAATCCAGAAAAGCTTGCCAAGTATACGTTTGTTTCCCGCATGCCCCGCTCGGCCTCCGCATGCTTTGTTTTGCCCTCTCCCCCCCTTTTTTCTTGCATTTTGTCTTCAGTGATGAAACCGCCGCCCTGCCTGGACAGCGTGGTCCCATGACCGCCACCCAGGTCAGGGTGGCGGTCCTGTGAACATGGTGGTGGTCCTGCATTTTCCAGATTCTTCCGACGATTGCGTAAAATGTAAATATTCAATTTCACCCGCTTTCTTCAACCACTTTGGCTTGCATTAATGTTTTTGGTTCCCTGGTAATAGTGTTTTCCCTTTGTTTATAGTAAAAGAGTTCAATTGGGAGTTACCCTCTGGTAAATGCATTTGCTATAAATAGCCAGCTTGTTTTCAAACAAATGGCCCCTCATCTTCTCAATTCTATTATTCAGTCTTTGAATTTCTTGCTTAGAGTTCTACTAGCTTCATGTTTTGCATCAATTATTAGCTTTCCTTTGTTGTTTAGAAGTCATTCAATCTTCTTGTTTCAGTCTTGTTCCATTGTTGCTCCATACAATCAGTTTAACATATAATACTTTCATTTCTAGATTAGAATCCATTAAAGTTGCAGGTTTTTGTTTTGTCACAAGGATAGATTCTAAAACTCTCGGCACACTTGTGTTGTATTCCCACAATAAATCCCGCTAGGAATTACATAGTCAAGCTCTGTTCACTTGCGCTATCCCTCTCCTACTCGCATTGTATTCAGTCTATATCCAAAGCTGCCATTGTTCGAATACCATCTTCTGTTGATACTATCATATACATGCTTTTCTGGATTCATGAGAACACGAAGGAACGAGGAGATCACACTGAGGGGATGAAATCACACACAACTAGATTTACCACTGTTCTGTAAACGCCAGGTTTGAGCTATCAAAGTTCTAGTTACAACGTATCAAATAGAGTAGTGAATTATTTTATTTCAGTTAAAAGTTCACTCTCGATATCGCCAGGGAAGCTGTGGGGATTGATAGTTTCTGAGAAACTGTGATTCATTCCTCACTTCTGAGGTAGGATCGAGAGTCTTTCAATTTAAAATAATTAGTTGCTTAGATATTTAGGATAAAATCACAACTGCACAGGCAAATAGCCACACCAGGCTACTTTGTTTGTTTTTAAATTTTGTTGCTAGATTAGTTGTTCATTTTCTAAATATACTAGAATAGCTGCTCTTTAATTTCATTAAAATACATCATCAAAAATACAAAAATAGAAGAATGCTTGCATAGTGTAAATACATCTTTCGTAATCAGTTTATTAATTTTAGTTAAAAGTTGAATCATTTTGTATGACAATCACAGGACCTAGAGAGCCTAGAGAATATATATTTGAACCAATAGTGCCTCAACCAAATCTACCCACAACATTAGCTGATATAGATCAAGACCTTAGGATACAGGTCTTTCAAGCAACGGAAAACCTACAAGCAATTAGTGAACAACTGAGAGGGTTAAATATCGAAGACGACAAGGCATACACATTTTGGTCAAATCATCCTAACTATAGACTGCCTTGATAAAATATCCGAATGACTGTACAAGGATTCGAAAGAGAACAAGCATTTGGTTGCGATCCTTTAGTTCCACAACCTGACACAGGAGACCTCCTCATTGACATAGATACTAGCTTACGCATTCAAGTTGCCAGAACACCTGTAAGGTATTCTGAGAAAATTATACAACTTCTAGTTCTAAACATAGAGGCTGAAAAGGCGTATGATTACTGGATAGTCGGAAGAAGGGATTGATTCTTCACATGACCATAACAAGTCCACAACAACCACAAACTCACGGTTGTGATCCCCAAGTCCCACAACCCAACGGGCCTGCAAATCAGTTAAGTATTGATACCAGTTTACGAACGCTGGTATTTAGATCCTCACCACTCCCGCCAGATATCATCACGTAGTTCTCCATATTAAATATAGAAGCCAATCAATCTAATATTTTCTGGACTAGACCAGAAAACCACCCATAGTTCACTACAAATCCACTAAACCTCCTATCACCATTTTCATGACCTTGTCTGGAGATATATACGAAGCTCCCACAGGCCACTTCCCACGTATCCAACAACCAAGAAATAGGATCTCGGCAGAGCTCAACATTGATTGGAGCCTCCGAACAGCTATTATATCTGAACGATCCATTACACCAATTCAGGTTAGGAGGGCCTTCTTTGCCTTAGATTCACAGATTCCATTATTGCGTATTGAGGATATAAGATTACCTGATTAGCTTGTCTGTATCCATTCATATTCAACATTCACTGGCTGTCTCGGCACGACCTCGGGAGGTCGGGTACGAGGAAGAGGTACTTGTAGATTCCCATGCTCACATGTCACTTTTCCATCATACAAAATTGGTGAACCCGACGTGAAACAAACAGTTCTTCCTCTTTTATTTTTCATTTCTTTCATCCACCTTCACTCTTTCCCATTATTCTGCGGGTATTCATATACCCCCCGAATATGTCAGGATACGATGCATATGGTAGACCTCTCTCAGGTCTTGAAGCAAACTATAGTCAAACAAATAGACAACCATCACCCTCACTTTCTGCATGGGCTGATAACTATTCAAGTAATTACTTGTCATCTCAAACTCCCCCTCACAGAACTAGTTCTAGTTCTTCGTTCCGAATTGAGGAGTTTGATCAGCTTGCACAAACACAACAGCCAGAGCCATCAGGCTCTAATAATATGACATTTACTGGAGAATCCACTTCATCTCCTCAGGTCTTGTTCAGACCACAAATCAGTAGATAGTCAGATCCACTCCCATTTTTGGATGAGGAGTACTTAGCACGCTATGCTAAAAGTGAACAACATTTCCAAAACATGTATCCACCTATAGGGAGTTTACAAATACAATCTGATACCCTATTCCAAGAAAACACCCCCATTCCTCCACCTATGGGAAATGCCCTCGGTGAAGCTTGGCAGGGTAATGATCAATTCATAGCAGGGTATCACACCCCTTTACAACCTCAAGGTATACAACAAACGCCATTAAGGAAAAACACTGTGTCTTCACCAATAGAGGTCATTTCAGCCTTAGTTGAAAAGGTTAGAGGGCTGGAACTTGCTCAAGCAAACCAAAATTCATATTTTGGGAAAGTAGGAATACCCCAACCCTCTGCATCATCCCAGTCAGGTTGACCTCCTTACAGGAACAGGCACGTTAGGCATGCCTCCTCAAAATCCTTATAGTTACCCACAACAAACACCAACTAGGACCGCATTTTCAAACGCCGCTCCAGTTGAAAACATGACACCTCTTGGCTTGGCACCAAACAACCCATACCAGAACAATGCTCCTCCTTACTTAAACATTTATTCAAAGTCACCACAAGGAGACATGTTCTCTTCTCTCGGGATGTTCGTTCAACCACAGGGATTCCCTTATGTCCCTACAAATGCATATGCTATGCCATATCAACAACCCATTCCACCTCCACCCCCTCAGCAAGCACCATCGATGGTCGAGGCCTATGCGGTAGGGACTTATTCAGAATATTTAAAAGAGCCCCTAGACTTCACCATACGAAGTGTTATGCTTCCAAGACCTCTTCCTGATTTACCCAAATACAAAGGGGAAGGGGATCCAAATGCACACATTAAGGCCTATGCCATAGCCATACGGGAATTACTCCCTTGGGATGGGGTTGTTGCTAAAATATTCCCTAAGACCTTAGAGGGTATTGCCCTTGATTGGTATTACAGAATACCTAAAGCCTCGATACACTCATTTAAACAACTCGTGTCTGAGTTCATCAAAGCTTTTGACATGAACAAATTATTAAGAACAGGAATCAGGGAATTCTTGCATATTAAACAAGAACATAATGAATCCACTGCTCATTTTATCCAAAGATGGCGTACGGTTCTCTACTCATCAGCAAGTGCTCCAAACATGGATCAAATGGAACTATGTGATTTATTCCTTAATTCTCTCAATAGAGAGATAAAGGAAGAAGTCCAGAAGTTCCCACTAAGAACTTATGATGAAGTACTCGAGAGTGCTCTCCGAATCGACCAAGCAGCGATAGATAGTGGTCGTAAGACATATGGAACAAATGGGAAATTAACCACTCCCAATCAAAACACCGCGGCCTATCCTAATACCGGGAACGCTAATCAAGGACCTAAGATCCTTAACAAGAACCACAGAGTTACAACAGATGGAGTAACTGACCAAGTTAAAAGGGAAAACATTGTAAACATTTTGCCACCTGTTAATAATCAGCGAAATAACAATTTTACTCCAACAATCAATGCAGTGGATTTTAATCATCCACCACGACAAACAACAACAACAACAACAAAAATCCAAGCACAAGGTCCAAATCGAAACCCAACTGGATATCAAAGTCAAAACCAAAGGCAACAACCTCAAAATTTTAACTCTAACAACTAACAACCTTATCAGAATTTTGGGCCACAACAGGTTTTAAATCAACAACCTCGAAATTATAATCCCAATTTGTATTGTGGCTTTCACAAGATTCAAGGCCACAATACTAGGACTTGTCGTGACTACAATAAATTCATGCAGCATTTGCCAGAAGATCAAAAACAACTCTTTATAGATATGTTTTTAGCAAATTCTGTAGTACCCACGCCAAACACTTATACAGGGGCAATTTCCCCTCAAAATGCACCCCTCAAGATCTTTAATGATCCACTCCCAAACCATTCTAACAATAACAGGCTAGATCCTAATGGAACAAACAAGGGTGTCATAATAGGAAACAATGATCATGAAGCTTCAACTTCATTAAATCCACCAGTCGCACCCCAACTAGGAACTCGACCCCAAACTAAGATAGTTGGTTTGGTAGAGTTAGACACCGAGCTACCCATAGAAACCATAACAAGAACACAGGATTATTCTTCTCAACCAACTCCAAGTTATCCATTGGAACCAGACAACATTCAACAAACGTTGGTAAAACCCATAGGCACCTATGATTTAATTAATGACTTAACTAAAACCTTCTCTCACATCTCCTTTTTGGATTTGTTAAAGAACTCTCCCACCCACAGGGCTGCCCTCTTAGAAGCATTAGGCCTTGGTCATTTAATCAACATCACTCCTCCTCCAGAAACACAAGTAAACCATGTAGATTTTGACGTTTATCCTCCGGGTCAGCCAGATAGGGATACTGAGTTTATATTCGATATAAGCAAAATGCCAACAGACGCTGAAATTGCACAAAGAGGCGACCCAGCTTTACATTTACAAGTATGGGTTTACAATAATTATGTTAAACGTGCAATGGTTGACGATGGGGCAGCAGTTAACATAGTCCCCTTCACTTTTCTTCAAAAGTTAGGATATGGAGAGACAAACTGTTCCACAACACGAAATACGCTAAGAGGATATGATAGCCTCAAGGCCACTTCAATTGGAACCATAGTTTTACCAGTCACTTTAGGACCCAAGACGGTCCTCACCGAGTTTTATATTATAGATCGGGAAACCAACTATAATATGATCCTTGGTCGGCCATGGATACACCGCATGAAGGCAATCCCTTCCACATTATTCCAAGAAATAAGATTTCTACACTTAGGGAAAATATTTGTGGCACAAGGTGACCCAAAACCCTTCGATATACACCTAGCTGATTTGAAGAAAAGACCAGGTGTTCACTCCAAGTTTGAACTCCCAACAAATCAGCTTGTCAAACCAATTAATTCAAAACCAAAAGAAAAGTTGATACCCACCACAGAGTTGGAAATTACAAATCTAGCCGAGGACATTCCAGTACTCAAAAGTGAGACCAATGTTATAAAAACAGTGTCACTAGGGACTACCGCAAAAATTGTCGAGTTGCTAGAGAAAGACTTACCAATTCTCCTACCATTTGATTCTATGGGTATGGGACACACCCTAGGAATTGCTTCTCTTCCATCAGACAAAGTTTTTATGGTAGAAGTAACCGAAGCAAAAGAAATAGATACGACAGATATCCCAACATCCATTTTTCCAAGCAAGTATTGGACTCTCCACTTCGATGGAGCTAGATGTCACTTTGGAGCTGGGGCGGGAGTGATCTTTACTTCACCTGAGGGAAAGATCCTACCTTTCACCTTTAAATTAAACTTTGAATGTACAAACAATGGGGCTGAGTACGAAGCTCTCCTCCTTGGCCTCATCCTAGCTAAAAGAATGGGTGTCGACAACATTAGGGTACTAGGAGACTCGCAACTAGTTGCAAACCAAGTCTCTGAGGTATATGAAACTAGAGCTGAGCATTTACAACTCTATAAAACAACAGTATTAGATCTAAGCAAGGGATTTAACTTCATATCAATTGAAGCAATCCCACGAGAGCAGAACCTTCTCGCAGACTCAATAGCAACCTCAGCTTCCTATTTCACTCCAAACAGTGAGTTGGAAGATACAAATTTCACAGTATCACTTCGTACCGAACCATTAGTGCATAAAATACCAACAAACTCACTCCTGACTCATGGAGAAGCTGAGGATGATTTTTCTATCATGGATCACTTTGACGATGATAGAGTCACTCTCGAATATCTAAACACCTATGCGGAGCTACACCTTGCTCACCGTATAGTTGATCTTTCCCTAATACCACATTCCTCTTCCTATTTTGGAAATCCCATGGTAGAGTCTCCTCCACAGAAGGATCTCGATATCTACGAGATAGAAAATGGAGAAAGCTTGGAACTACCTCCAGCCCCACCTGAATTTGAAGAAGGTAACACTTCTTTAATAGAAGAAACCATTGACATAAACATTGGAACGGAGGAAGAACCAAAAATTTTGAAGTTGGGATCCTCGTTAACTCCGGAGGAGATAGAAATACACACCCAAATCCTCAAAGAACATCAAAAGGCTTTCGCATTTAACTATAAAGAAATGACGGGCATTGCACCACATGTCGCGGTACATAATCTTGTCACTAAACCAGATGCAAAACCAATTAAACAGAAGTCAAGACCAATGAAGCCAAAAGTGGCTCTCATGGTAAAAGAGGAAGTAATAAAACTTCTCCAAGTGGGATTCATCAAGCCCGTTGACTATTCACAATGGGTATCTAATATCGTCCCTGTCCTAAAAAAGAATGGGAAGATACACATTTGCATAGATTTTTGGGATATTAACAAAGCTTGTCCCAAGGATGACTTCCCATTACCATCCATTGACATTATCATTGATGCAACAGCTAGATTTGAACTATTGTCCCTCATGGATGGGTTCTCAGGGTATAATCAGATTAAAATATCTGAACAGGATCAAGCCAAAACTACATTCATAACTCCCTGGGGAACTTATTGCTACGTTGTCATGCCATTTGGTCTTAAGAACACTGGTGCTACGTATCAGTGGGAAATGACATATATATTCCATGATCTTATCCATAAAATTGTGGAATCCTATGTGGATGACTTGTTGGCCAAGGCCAAGAAACACTGTGATCATCCAGAAGTGCTCTGTATCATCCTCTCACGATTAATTGAATATGGCGTCACATTAAACCCAGAGAAGTGCATGTTTGGTGTGACAGGAGGCAAACTTTTGGGCTACATTATATCTTCACGAGGGATTGATGTTGATCCAGCCAAAATACGGGTTGTTCTCGAAATGATCCCACCATCAGATGAGTCTGGAATCAGGTCATTTCTTGGGAAACTCGGTGCAATCCGAAGGTTCATCCCAGATTTAAGTTTTTCCATTCATCCAATCAACAATCTATTAAAGAAAGATTATAGCATTGATTGGACTGAAGAATGCAACGAGGCCTTCAAAGCAGTTAAACACTTCTTTTTGTCTCCACCCACGCTAATGCCTCCCAAACCAGACTGCCCTCTGATCCTATACTCACGAGCCACTCATGTCTCGCTAGCCTACATGCTGGCTCAAGAAGACAATGATAAATGAGAACGTGCGGTCTATTTCATTAGCCAAACATTGCTTGATTATGAAACACGTTACACACAGGTAGAGAGAGAATGCCTTGCCATAGTCTTTGCAACAAAATGTTTAAGACATTACATGTTAAACCAAGAAACAAGGGTCATTGTAAAGACAGATCATTTACGAACATTTCTCACGCAAGGGTCTTTATCTAAAAAGGTTGGACGTTTCATAACCTTAATGGGAGAATTTGAGTTGACATTCGTAAACCAAAAATCCGTTAATGGACAAATCATTGTAGATTGGTTAGCTGACAATCCACTAGATGGAGGCAATCTGGTAAATCTGGACTTTCCTGATGAGTGTATATACTTCATCGAAACCAGGCCCCCCATCTCTACATGTCCCTGGTATACTGATATCATCAATTTTATCATAGACCACACATACCCAAAAGGTGCCACATCACAACAAAGAAGGCGGTTATGAATTATTACCGCTAAATATGTTGTTTTAGAACAGGTACTCTATCGTAAAGCCTTCGACGACATGCTTCTAAGATGCATCGACACAGAAGAATCCAAGAAGATTCTTCATGAATCCCACAGTGGGATATGTGGAGGCCACTTCGGTGGTCATGCCACTGCTCACAAAATACATCGGATGGGCTATTTTTGGCCCACTCTCGAGCATGACACAGTGGAATTTGTACGTAAGTGCCACAAATGCCAAGAATTCTCTCACGAGATTCACATGCCAGCACAATCCCTACAACCAATAGCGACCCCGTGGCCCTTCTCCACGTGGGGTCTGGACTTGATAGGAAAATTCTCTCCCTCATCAACCAATGGCCATAATTTTATAATTACAGCCATGAAATATTTTACCAAATGGGTGGAGGCCATGCCTCTCACCACCGTACCAGGTTCAGTAATTGCCAAATTCATTCTAAACCAAATCATTTGCAGGTATGGTGTCCCACAAGTCATTATCTCAGATAATGGCACGTCCTTTAAAAATGACAAGGTCCGTGAGTTATGCAGCAAATTCAAAATAAACCATCACACGGCCTCTCTTTACTACCCTCAAGCCAATGGGCAGGCCGAAGTGACAAACAAAACGTTAAAGGCTATTCTCCTCAAAACAGTCAAGGAGAACAAGTGAGATTGGCATTTAAAACTATATCCGGCCTTGTGGGCCCATCGAACCTCAATAAGAACACCAACAGGAGCAACTCCTTTCTCACTGGTATTTGGAGCAGAAGCAGTTCTCCCACTTGAGGTTGAAATACCCAGTCTCTGTATCTCATTACAAGGGATTTTGGATGAAGAAGCTTATAGGGAGGCATGCCTCTCTCAACTGGAAAGCCTTGATGAGGCCAGGTTAAACGCCGAACAACGGCACAGAGCCTATGCTGACCGGATGTGCCGGCAGTATAACAAAAAGGTCTATGAGTGAGAAATATATGAGGGAGATCTAGTTCTAAGACTAGACAACCAGATCGATAAGAAAACCGGCAAAGGAAGGAATTTCTGGCCCAAGTGGTTGGGCCCATACCGAGTCATGAAGGACTACGGAAACGGTGCGTATCTTTTGTGCACACTAGAAGGTGAGGAATTCAGTGAAACTGTCAATTCCTTGCATCTTAAATGGTTTTATGCATAAGACATCAGAATCACCACTTGTACATTATAGCTACCTACATTGCATTAGTCATTTAGTTGTTTCATTCTGTCCACTCATTTCATAAAAATTGTAGTCCAGGAGCTTACTCTTAAGCAATCTGTTACAAATTTCTGAAAGTATTGGAAAAAGCATTCAAATCACATCTCTTCAAACATCATCAAGTATTTTCAAATCTTCTCATCAAGTTTGACAGACAAGTATTGACGAAAACCATACCAAGGCCTGCATACTTGGTTTTGCTCTTTCTTTCTACTAGGTGAAGTTGTCCTTACCTACGGTCTGTTCTAGAAGCTTCTTGGTGTCACATCTATCCCTCTTAAATCTCTTTGAAAGAAAGGATATCCCAAAGTCATAGATCAAAAATGTCAAAATCAAATGGAATCAAAAGCACCAAGCAAACAAAATATTTTATTTTACACACTTCTTTGCCCCATCAACCTTCGGTGATAAGCCCACATCTCTTACTAGTGGTGTGAGGTTGGGAAAGGAAAGAAGTGCCCTTACTCACCTATATCTTTCCTTTGGTGACAAACCCATGCTTCTTACTAGTGGCATGAGGCAGGGTGTGGGGGGTCCATTCACACAAATTAACAAATCTTGGTATGCTAGAAGCACAAATCAAATTCTATTAAGAGAAAACAAATGTCCAAATTCCAAAGAGATCAAATCCTCAAAACCAGATTTTGTCAACCAAGTTGCCATTTATGAATCTAAGTCTAGATAAACTGGAAAGTAAGTGGCCTTCTAAGCTTGGTGGTAGTTCTGAGTAGGGTAGGTGTGTAGGTCTAAGTTTGGTTTCTGTTACTGGTTTGTCTGTCTCTCATCATTCCATTCAGTCAAACTCATACAACTTGTGCCCTTCCTAACTCTTGGTGTTGAGCCCTCGCATCTTACTAGTTGCATGGAATTGGGATTGGGGCAAGTTCATCTCTTTATCACTATACATTCATCACGTTTTTCCAACATAAGAAGAAATTACAAACATTTCCCAAAGAGTTCAAAAGTTTCAGTACTACCATATGTTTGTATCATCTCATATCAACATTACAAAAACATACAAAGTAAAACATTCTGTTTATTATCATTTGTCATCCATTGCATACATTCTGAAAAGCATGAAAACAAATATTCTAAAAACATCTAAGTACACATGTGGAAACGAGTCGTAAAATTCTAGGCACCAAAAGTCTAGATCCAAAAAGATATATATATATATATATATATATATATGTATATAAATCAAGTTTCATATACAATGCCATCATGCACTAGGCATGGTCAAAACGCTCAATGAGCCCGAAAAGTATAAAAAACACTCATATAGATATCTGACAAAATACTACAAAAATGGCCTCTCAATCCCTATGGGATCCCTCAGAAGGTGCACGACCATGTCTAGGACTCTGGCTACGCCGGCGCTCTGAATGCACTGAGGGCTCGTGGTCATGACCAGTAGCTGCCGTCTCGCTATGAGAATGACTCCTCCTCATCAAGCGCTCGGTCCATCCTATATCCAGCTACCTCAGCGCAGGAGAGAAGTCATGATCTTCGCCGCATGCCAGACAGAGGTGAAAACATCGGTATGCCTACTAGCTGCTGAAGGCTCCCCCACATCCACAGATAGCTCAACACGAGTCTTCTCTGAGGGGAGCAACAGGGTATCTGTACATACTCGGTGAATCAAGTCTCGCCACTCATCAGACAGTCGCTGCAAGTAAAGGAGAAAAACAAGTTAGAAAATGATCAAAGATAAAACCAAGAGTAAACAAAACAAAAAGAAATAACAACTAAGACAATTCTAACTAAAACAAATGTCAAGAGAAGAGTGACAACTCACTCGGATCTCCGGGCCTCCAAGAAGGATCTCTAGGATCCGCGCCTGCCACTGATGTTGCCACTGACTGGTGTCCCTCTCCCACATCTAGGGCAATGTGATGGCCTGCAATAGACTCACCATCTCCACCTAAGTCCTGAGAGAGAAACTCCTCTGAGACCAGAGTCACCCTCTCTGCGCTCCGCTCCACCCTCTCGGCCCGTAGGATCTCCTGAGTATCATGCCACTCGGGATCACTATCATCCCCCCCACCCATCTCACTGATCTCCATCTCCTCTATCTCCTCCTCTATCTCTCCCCCAGTGAACTCCTCAGACTCAGAGTCCACGTCAATGGGCTCATCGCTGCTATGGGCGGGACCGGCGGCAATCTAAAGTAAAGGTGCCTGAGGAGCACTGGCTCTCCCTCGAGCACGTACTACCCTCCTGGCCGTAATGGGAACACCGGGAGTAACAATGGTCCAACCCCGGCCTCTAGGACCTCCCCGAGCCTCATGGATAGATCTATACACTGGCCCCGCTGGAGGAAACATGTCAATATAGGGGAGGCCGAACTGTTGTGGTACTCTATCAAAGGGGTGGATCTCCAACTTCCCCACCCTGTCTACCAGCTGACTGGTAGTCTGATAAGCAATCAATGTAACAGTCTCCTCTCCCCATACCCCTGCCATGGCTTGATAAGGAGTGGCCTCCATGTCTGCAGTGGTCAAAGAGGCCACTGGCTGGTGGGGTGCTCTAAGAACTGTCATCCCTATCCACCTCGCTGCCCTGACAGCCCCAGGATCCTCTACCTCTACACCTCTCCCATATGGGGTGATATGCTCATACACCCAACTCATGACAAGAGTCAGGTGGCTCAGTGACTATCCCTATATTTGGAATACCCTATATAAATCATGGTAGGTGGTCCTGAGGATATATACTCCCCAAGCATAGACAAATCCATATCCCTCAATCTGTGTAATAATGGGGGCCCAACAATATAGGAGGGTTTCACCTCCCTTGTCCCTAATTAGTCTCGAAGCAAGGATGCCCATGATGGCCTTGCAGAGCACAGGAATGTCTGACTCAATAATGGAGTGGATCCTCACTCCCTTCTTCGATCCCATCGATACAACTGCATCCCCCATGTAGGTGGCCCACTGAACCACCTGGGATCTTGATACTGTTGTCTTAAGAGATAGCCACCGCCCAAGGATCGGAACCCCCAGTATATGGTAAACATCCTCCAGGGTGATGGTCCACTCACCCCTAACTCCTGGCAATCGGAAGGTGTTCCGATCCGCATCCCAGTATGAAAATAAGTCACATAGTATGTGACTGGCAGGTGCAACGTGAGGGACCTGTGCAATCCTCCAAATGTCAGCCCTCTGAAGAGTATCTCACTCTGCCTGGGAGAGTGCCTCTAACACTGCTGGGAGCCAATCACACTCCCTCTCTTGGCTCCATCTAATATACTCCTCCTTCTGCATACACCCAAAAACACAAAAAAGGAGTAAGTTAGTACCAAAATCCAATTGGAAAGACTATTAAGAACAAGTAAAAATGCTAAAAATGCAAAAATAAGTTAAGTAAAGCATTGTTTTGGCTTTCTGTCACGAACTACCACCCTGTGCAGAGTGGTAGTTCCGTAACCACCACCTTCTAAGGTGGCAGTCTCGTAACCACCACCCTGCACAGGGTGGCGGTCCTGTCCCGCAAACACAAATGGGTCGTAAGCCCTAAAAAATGCCTAAAAACAAGAAAATGCACCATTTTAACTAAAATAAAAACCTACCCTATGGGCGCCCCCCCTAGAGACACATTTAAAACTAGTATTTTCAAAAATACCCCCCCAAGACAAAGATTTCATCATTTCCACATTTTAGGTTTAAAAACAATAAATTGAGAAGAACTAACCTGAGACTTCGTGGGTCAATGTTCCACTCTCAGAGGCATGATCACTATCTCACCACGAACGTTTTGACTATACTCTCATCGAAAACCATCACCGTGGGTCCCAGAGCTCAAAAACTATCAAATCAATCCACGCAAATGAATAGTAAAATGAGTTCATTTTATATATATAGCTTTCTAAAATTGATTTTGAATGTCTTTTGCACAGGGTCAGAGTGCCAATGGAGGTAAGTTCTAAACCCCGCGTAGATGGTAAGTCCTCATTTCATATCAATTTTGTTTTATTTCTCAATTTATTTTATCTATCTGCACTTGAGTCCCCTTTTTCATTTTTTCAGATAGCGGGACTTTGGATGGTGACTTTCCAACACACGGGCGTGTCAGGTATAACTCCTAACTCCCCATTTCGGGACCGCCATACTCAGATCCACCATTTTACGCCTCTTCATGGCTAAGACGCTTCTCCGAGGGGGCAATATGTACGTACCCAAAATTGTAGGGTACTGCACCACCGGAAAGATGTTACACATACCCCAATGATGATACAGGTCTCCTTGCAAGGTGTTCGGATCCAGAAAAGCTCGCCAAGTATACATTTGTATCCCAGCATGCCCCACTCAGGCCTCTGCATGCTTTGTTTTTTCCCTCTACCCCCTATTTTTCTTGCATTTTTGTCTTCAGTGACGAAACCCACCCTGCCTAGGTGGCGGTCCCATGACCGCTGCCCAGGATAGGGTGGCGGTCCCGTAACCGCCACCCTGCATAGGGTGGCGGTCCTGTACGCATTTTCCAGATTCTTCTGACGATCGCGTCAAACGTAAATCTTCAATTTTACCCACTTTCTTCAACCACTTTGGCTTGCATTAATGTTTTTGGTTCCCTGGTAATAGTGTTTTCCCTTTGTTTATAGTAAAAGAGTTCAATTGGGAGTTACCCTCTGGTAAATGCATTTGCTATAAATAGCCAGCTTGTTTTCAAACAAATGGCCCCTCACCTTCTCAATTCTCTTATTCAGTCTTTGAATTTCTTGCTTAGAATTCTATCAGTTTCATGTTTTGCCTCCATTATTGGTCTTTTAGAGGTCATTCAATCTTCTTGTTTCAGTCTTGTTCCATAGTTGTTCCATACAATTAGCTTAGCATAGAATAGTTTCATTTCTAGATTAGAATCCATTAAAGTTGCAGGTTTTGTTTTGTCACAAGGATAGATTCTAAAACTCTCAGTACATTTGTGTTGTATTCCCGCAATAAATCCCGCTAGGAATTGCATAGTCAAGCTCTGTTCACTTGCGCTATCCCTCTCCTACTCGCATTGTATTCGGTCTATATCCAAAGCTGCCATTGTTCAAATACCATCTTCTATTGATACTATCATATACACGCTTTTCTAGATTCATGAGAACATGAAGGAATGAGGAGATCACACTGAGGGGATGAAATCACACACAACTAGATTTACCACTGTTCTGTAAATGCCAGGTTTGAGCTATCAAAGTTCTAGTTACAACATATCAAATAGAGTAGTGAATTATTTTATTTCAGTTAAAAGTTCACTCTTGATATCACCAGGGAAGCTGTGGGGATTGATAGTTTCTGAGAAATTGTGATTCATTCCTCACTTCTGAGGTAGGATCGAGAGTCTTTCAATTTAAAATAATTAGTTGCTTAGATATTTAGGATAAAATCACAACTGCACAGGCAAATAGCCACACCAGGCTACTTTGTTTGTTTTAAATTTTGTTGCTAGATTAGTTGTTCATTTTTCTAAATATACTAGAATAGTTGCTCTTTAATTTCATTAAAATACATCATTGAAAATACAAAAATAGAAGAATGCTTGCATAGTGTAAATACTTCTTTCATAATCAGTTTATTAATTTTAGTTAAAAGTTGAATCATTTTGTATGACAATCATAGGACCTAGAGAGCCTAGAGAATATATATTTGAACCAATAGTGCCTCAACCAAATCTACCCACAACATTAGCTGATATAGATCAAGACCTTAGGATACAAGTCTTTCGAGCAACAACAAACCTACAAGCAATTAGTGAACAACTGAGAGGGTTAAATATCGAAGACGACAAGGCATACACATTTTGGTCAAATCATCCTAACTATAGACTGCCTTGATAAAATACCCGAATGACTGTACAAGGATTCAAAAGAGAACAAGCATTTGGTTGTGATCCTTTAGTTCCACAACCTGACGCAGGAGACCTCCTCATTGACATAGATACTAGCTTACGCATTCAAGTTTCCAGAACACCTGTTAGGTACTCTGAGAAAATTATACAACTTCTAGTTCTAAACATAGAGGCTGAAAAGGTGTATGATTACTAGATAGTTGGAAGAAGGGATTGATTCTTCACATGACCATAACAGGTCCACAACAACCACAACTCATGGTTGTGATCCCCAAGTCCCACAACCCAACGGGCCTGCAAATCAGTTAAGTATTGACACCTAATTACGAACGTTGGTATTTAGATCCTCACCACTCCCGCCAGATATCATAACACAGTTCTCCATATTAAATATAGAAGCCAATCAATCTAATATTTTCTGGGCTAGACCAGAAAACCACCCATAGTTCACTACAAATCCACTAAACCTCCTATCACCATTTTCATGACCTTGTCTTGGAGATATATACGAAGCTCCCACAAGCCACTTCCCACGTATCCAACAACCAAGAAACAGGATCTCAGCAGAGCTCGACATTGATTGGAGCCTCTGAACAACTATTATATCCAAATGATCCATTACACCAATTTAGGTTAGGAGGGCCTTCTTTGCCTTAGATTCATAGATTCCATTATTGCGTATTGAGGATATAAGATTACCCGATTAGCTTGTCTGTATCCATTCATATTCAACATTCACCGGCTGTCTCGGCATGACCTCGGGAGGTCGGGTACGAGGAAGAGGTACTTGTAGATTCCCATGCTTGCATGTCACTTTTCCATCATACAGTCGAAGTGTCAAAATCCTTCTGTTGTGCCTCTCCCCAATGAAAGGCACTCTTGTGATGTAAAAATTCTTCCAAGGGTGTAACAATCTTGGCATATCCTTTGATGAACTTCATGTAGTACCCCGTATGCCCAAGAAATCCATGCACTGCGCTCTGACTAGTAGGCTCTCCAAATCCCACAATAACAACTTTTGCGGGATCTACTAACAAGCCCTCCTTATATATAATATGTCCCAAAAGGCTCCAAATGGAGTAGCAAAGACACGTTTCTTAATGTTCAGGGACATCCTCAACCATCGACATCTCTCAAACATTAGCCTCAAATTGTCATAATGGTCTTTTACCAACCCATACATAGTCCAGTCATCTAGGTAGACTTGAAGAAACTTATGGATGAAGTCATGAAATGCTTGTACCACAATGCGCAAGAATACATCAGGCACATTTTTCAATCCAAAAGGCATGACCGTATAAGCAAAGCTTCCCCACTCAGTGGCAAAAGTTGTCTTTCTCTGGTCTGCCTTTGCAATCCTGACTTGGTGATACCCTGAGAACCCATTCGTGAAAGATTAGACCTCGGGCCCATCTACTCCCTTTAGAATTTCTTCAGTAAAGGGGGTTAGGAAAGGATAAATGACACATACTGGATTCAGATCCCTGTAATCAACATATATCCTTATTCTTCCATCCTTCTTGATACTGATGACCATTGGGATTATCCATTCTGATTCCTTCATAGCCTCAATGATGCCTGAAGCGATCATCTTATCTATTTCCTCCTTGACCCGTACGAGTAATTTTGGATTCATCTGATAAGGCCTCTTCCGAATTGGGCGCACATCTTCCTTTAACTTGATCCTCATCTCCCTCAAGGAATGGTAGATGCCTTTGAGTTTATGGTACCCACATGGGAGAAAATCCTAGAACTCGTGCAACAAATCAATGATCTTTGAAAATTCTTTCTCCGACCAATAGTCCCCAATGATATCTTCCTTAGGTTCTACCTCTGAGCCAATGTTAACCTTCTTCATTTTCAAGGGCTCGTGGTAGGCATGCGCTCGCTCATCAATGCTATCTATGACTTCACTCGTACCTACAAAATGGTTAACATCTAGACTTTCCATCTCTTCACCATCTATTACATAAACCATTTTTCCTTTTTCTTTTTCCGTACATGCGTGCTCAAGCTGTATCTCTTCTGATTCCTCTTCATCAAAACACTTCTCCAAACTAGGTTCACCCAGCAACTCTAGTAGCCTATCTTTTTCCATGGCACTATCTCCCATTGTAAGGCACTTGATAACTTACAACACCTTATCCACTGATGGCTTGGTACTTTGATACTCAAAAGCTTGAATGAGATCAGTCGTTAACTCATGCCAACTCCCTGTTTGATGGCGTGTCTCTAAGTGGATATACCATGCGTGCACACAACCCTGTAAGGTGGAATATAACTTATGCAACCTTAACGAAGGTGGTAAAGATTTTGTGCCCTCCATCTAGGCCTTCTCACATGATTGGATATGGGAATAGGTAGGTTCTTTACCATGGTAGTCTTGGATAATAGTGGGCATGTTGCCTCTGTAGAATCTTATAGAGAATGTGACTCTTACCTCAGGCCATTCTAGGAGACTCTCGTGATGTGTTGCCCACTAATGGGTTGCAGTCCCGAGCAAGTTATAACTGAGCATACTTCTTCTTTCATCCTCATTTTTCCACTGTGCCTCCATTTATCATAAGAAATCATTAGGTCTTGCTCCTCCAGAGTAACTTGGCAGCTTCTTTCTTCCCAGGTGCTTGACCAAGCGCACCTTCGTCACCCTTGTTACAGATCCTCTCAATTGTCACCCAATCAAATCATAAGTCTTGTGCGCCCAATTGTCACATGCTATGCTAGATGTATCGCTCATCGACTGAGCATCTTATAATTGGATAACCCCTTAATGTAGGATGAATTATTTTAGGGTCTTTGATGGAGCGCACATAGATTTTGTCAAGGACTTCCTCTCTTAAGGGATCAGTATAGGGTGCTGAATTTCCATCTTTCAAGGGCAAGATGACCCGTTCCTCCTTGTTCTCAAGACTTATATACCCCTTGTTAAACCGCATGTCAACATTGTTTTTGTAACACTAGGGGCACCCAAGTAATGCTAGGAAATTATTCACCTCGGTGAGTGCCAAGACTTCAAATTCCCCAGTGAACTTGGCCCCTTGAATAGTGATAACCGCATCTTTTAAGACTCTAATGGACATTACCTTTGTCTTGTTTGCCATATACAACACATTCGAAGATGGCTGTAATGCGGTCCTTCCCATTTGAAGTCATGCATCCAAGGTGAGAACATTAACCTCCACTCCTGTGTCGATGAGGATATTGCTCAGAATCCACCCATCAACAACTGCATTCAATGTAATCTCTTTATCATAGTCAAGGTTGTGAGGGGGAAGGTTGGCATGTAGAACCTGACTTTTGCGCTCTCTCCCAATGCATGGTACCTTCTCTCGTAACCATTCTCTTAGCAAGGGTGTTAGGTTATGGAGCTTGTTTTAATGTGTGAAAGTGTTGAATATTGTACACTAAGAGTACTATACACTTTTCATGTATCCTCATTGGGGTTTGGGGGTGCAGCCCCTGAAAAAATAATTTTGGGCCTTTAAATGTGCTTGATATATCAGGAAACGTGATTTTCTCATATGGCGGGATTTTGACCCATGGGTTTATGGGACGGTTTTTGCCCATGGTTTTGATACCCACGGTTTTGTAAAACTACTTAAACAGCTGTCTATTTATATGGTTTTATGCATATGATAGATGTATGAAAAACATTGCAGATGTGCTTTGAATTCAGATGTGAATTCTGTAGAGTTTGTTGAGCATCTCTAAACAGATATGGGTATTGTATTGAGAGAGTGGTGACTTGTAATAAAATCTGAGCATGTGATTCTTGGTGGACGTAGCCCAAATTGGGTGAACCACGTTAAATAATGTCTCTTTATGTTGTGTTATTTTATTCTGCACTTTCATTTGAGATTTGTAATATTTTCTGCAAATTAGTTTCTACTGTTGCGATTCTGTGAGGGATTTTTCTACATATTTTATCTCTTATTTCCTAACAATTGATATCAAAGCCTGGTTTGGTTTGCTGAAGTGTTCAATCACATAGAAATTTTTATCTTGAGTGGGAGCTATGGCAGATGATGGAAGATCTAGGGTTGATAAATTCAACGGGCATAATTTTAGTCTTTGGAAGATGCAGATGGAAGATTACCTTTATCAGAAGGATCTTTATACTCCACTGTCTGAGAAGGTGAATAAACCCTCAAGTATGACATATGTGAAATGGAATTTTCTGGATAGGAAGGCACTTGGGATAATCCGATTGTGTCTTGCATCTTCGGTATTATTTAATGTTTCAAAGGAAAAGACTACAAAAGAACTGATGGATGCATTAGGGAAGTTGTATGAAAAACCCTCTACCTCTAATAAGATATTTTTAATGAAAAAGTTGTTTAATATGAAGATATTTGAGAATGGTTTAGTAGCAGATCATCTAAATGATTTTAATACGATTGTAAATATGCTAGCTTCGGTTACAATAGAATTTGATGAAGAAGTTAGGGCTTTATTAGTTCTGTGCTCTTTACCTGAGAGTTAGAATAGCCTGGTAATGGTGGTAAGCAACTCGGTTCCTGCTAACTCAAATTTGAAGTTTGAGGATGTTGTAGGGGTGATTCTAAGCGAGGAAATGTGAAGAGAAAGCTCTGGTGAATCTTCTACTTCAGGGAATGCTTTGACAGTGGAAACTAGAGGGAGACAGAAGAATAGAGGAAAGCGTGGAAAATCAAAGGATTAGACAAAGTCAAAATAAAAAAGCAAAATAGTATGCTGGCATTGTGGAAAGTTTGGGGAGCTTTGGGACAAGAAGAAACACTAGGAAGAAAACAAGGAGGCAAATGTGGCAACGAGTAATGTATGTCAGAATGCTTTGATTCTTTCTTTGCACAATATTACTGAATCTTGGGTTTTTTATTCAGGGGCTTCTTTCCATGCTTCTCCACATAGGAATTATTTTTTTGATTATGTTCAAGGAGATTTTGGGCATGTTTTTCTTGGTGATGATGAGCCTTGCAGCATAGTTGGAAAAGGTTCTGTTCAGGTTAAGATGCAGAATGGGAATACTTGGCTATTGAAGGATGTCAGACATGTGCCTACATTAAGATGAAATTTGATATCGGCAGGGTAGTTGGGAAGTGATGGTTGTACTGTGATATTTACAACGGACTCTTGGAAGGTTACTAAGGGTGCTTTTGTGGTGGCAAGAGGTAAAAAAGGTTGGAACCTTGTATTTAACCACTTATAGCACTAATGTTTGTAATCTTGTGGCTTCAGAAGTAGATACAACATTTTGGCACTATAGGCTCAGTCATATGAGCCATAAGGGCATGGAGATCATAAAGAAGGATTTTCCTGGATATAAAGAAACGAGTTTGGAGTTTCGTGAGGACTGCATATATGGGAAACAAAAGTCGAGTAAGGTTTCTCAAGGTTAGACCTACAAAGAAAGAGAGTAAGTTAGAGTTGGTGCATTCTGATGTGTGGGGTCTAGCTCAGGTATCATCTCTTGGGGTTCAAGTTATTATGTTACTTTTATTGATGATGCAACAAGGAAAGTTTGGGTTTATTGTATTAGAAACAAATATGATGTATTTGACATTTTTGTTAAATGAAAAGCCTTGGTAGAGAATGAAACAAGTCTTAAGCTAAAATGTCTCAGGTCAGATAATGGAGGGGAGTATTGCAGCAATGAATTTGATGATTACTATTCTAAGAATGGAATCCATAGGCAAAAGATGGTTCCAGGAACTTTCTCAGCAGAATGTGATATCAGAAAGGATGAACAGAACAATAATGGAACGTGTTAGGAGCATGAGGTTACATGCAGGACTGCCTCTTTCTTTTTGGGCAGAAGCGGTGAGCACATTTGTGTACTTGATAAACAGAGGACCCTTAAGTGTCTTGGATGGAGGCATACCTGAGGAGGCTTGGTATGGTAAGAAATTCGATTATTCATTTCTTAGAGTCTGTGGATGTGAGGTGTTTGTTCATGTAGACAAGGATGATAGGACCAAGCTAGAGGCTAAGTCAAAAAAATGTACTTTCATTGGTTATGGTGGTGATGACTTTGGATATAAATGTTGGAGTATTAAGGACAAGAAAATCATTTGATCTAGGGATGTGGTGTTTAATGAGAAAATCATGTATAAGCAGCAGTTGTAGGAAAATAGGGAAGAATCCAAGAAAGAATATGCAGCGGTAGAGGATCTTCCAGATGGAAAAGTGACACATGAATCAATTTAGAAACCTCCTCAATAGGAACCCCAAACTCCTATATTGAGGAGGTCTTCTAGGGTAAGAAGAGAACCTGAACATTTTTCTCCTTCTCTTTATTATTTATTACTCGTTGATAGTGGAGAGCCAGAGAGCTTTGATGAAACAATGCAGGTAGATGCCATGAAGAAGTGGGAGCAAGCCATGGATGAGGAGCATCAATCTCTCATGGAGAACCAGAAATGGGTTTTGGTGAAGCTACCTAAAGACAAAAGAGCATTACAGAATAAGTGGGTGTTCAGATTCAAAGAGGAAGAAGGAGGCCAAAAAAGATACAAGTCCCGGTTGGTGGTCAAGGTGTTTGGACAGAAAAAGGTATAGATTTTGATGAGATTTTTTCTCCTGTAGTAAAAGTGACTTATGTTAGAACTATTATAGGAATAGTTGTAGTAGAAGACTTGCACTTAGAACAACTTGATGTAAAGAATGCATTTCTCCATGGTGATTTAGAGGAGGAACTATATATGTAGCAACCAGAGGGCTATGAGGTCAAAGGTAAAGAGGAGATGGTGTGCAAACTGAAGAAGAGCTTGTATGGCTTGAAACAAGATCCATGTCAATGGCATAAGAAATTTGATAGCTTCATGATGGAGCAAGATTATATTAGATGTCATTCTAACCATTCCGTGTATACAAAGAAATTTGAGGATGGCAGTTATATTATCTTGTGTCTATATGTGGATGACATGTTGGTTGCAGGTAAAAACATGCAGGAAATAAAAGTACTCAAGAAGAAGCTAAGTGAATCCTTTGCTATGAAGGATTTGGGGGCAGCCAAACAAATCCTTGGTATGAGAATATCTTGGGACAGGAAGGAACAGAAGCTAACTTTATCTCAGGAAGAGTACATTAAGAAAGTCTTGGAGAGGTTTAATATGCAGGATGCTAAACCGGTTGGAACTCCTTTGGCATGCCATTTCAAGTTATCAAAGGAGTAGTGTCCCAAGACAGAGAAAGAGAGAAACAAAATGTCCAAGGTACCTCACTCATCAACAGTTGGTAGTTTGATGTATGCCATGGTGAGTACAGGCCTGATATTGCCCATGCAGTGGGAATGGTGAGTAGATTTATGAGTGATCCAGGGAGAGATCTCTGGCAGGAAGTAAAGTGGATCCTTCGGTATTTGAGAGGGACCATGGGGATAATTTTGTGCTACACTGGACCATACACCACTTTGTGTGGTTATGTAGATTCAGATATGGCTGGAGATATAGACAACAGGAGGAGCACGACAGGTTATGTTTACACTGTAGGTGGGACAATAGTGAGCTGGATTTCATGACTACAGAAGCTAGTGGCTTTGTCAACCACAGAGGCTGAGTATGTTGCTACCACAGAGGCAAGAAAATAAATTATTTGGTTACAACAATTGACTGAGGAGTTGGGGCATAAGCAGGAGGAAGGAAAGCTACATAGTGATAGTCAGAGTGCTATACACCTAGCTAAGAACTTTGCTTTCCACTCTAGGATGAAGTATATACATTTAAGGTACCATTTCATCAGGACAACTTTGGAGGAAGAAAAGTTGAAGCTGGAGAAGATCCATACCAGTCAGAATCCTGTAGAAATGATGACCAAGGTGGTCACAAGGGAAAAACTGAAGTTGTGTTCAACTTTGGTTGGTCTTCATGAAAACTAGTGAAGGGTTGAGAAGCTTGCTCAGAGGAAAACTAGTCTCCAAGTGGGAGATTGTTAGGTTGTGGAGTCTGTTTTCATGTGTGAAAGTGTTAAAGACTGTACACTAAGAGTACTGTACACTTTTCATGTATCCTCACCGGGGTTCGGGCACGGTAGCCCCCGGTAGCAGGGGTGCATCCCCCAAATTTTTTTTTGGGCCTTAAAACGTGCCCGATATATCGGGAAATGTGATTTTCTCATATGGGTGGGATTTTGACCCATAGATTTATGGGAAGATTTTTACCTAGGGTTTTGATACCCATGGTTTTGTAAAACTACTTAAGTAGTTGTCTATTTACATGGTTTTATGCATATGATAGATGTATGAAAAATATTGCAGATGTGCTTTAATTCAGGTGTGAATTATCTAGAGTTTGTTGAGCATAGCTCCAAACAGATCTGGGTATTGTATTGAGAGAGTGGTGGCTTGTAATAAAATTTGAGCAAGTGATTCTTGGTGGATGTAGCCCAAATTGGGTGAACCACATTAAATACTCTCTTTGTGTTGTGTTATTTTATTCTGCACTTTTATTTGAGATCTGTAATATTTTCTGCAAATTAGTTTCTATTGTTGCGATTATGTGAGGGATTTTTCCGCATATTTTATCTCTTATTTCCTAACAAAGGGAATGATATTCTCTTGCCTTAACATTTTGCACACTTCACTGACCTCATCCAAATCCTTCTACGGAGCCTCAATATTCTTCCTTTACTCTAACTGCCTTGACTGCTCCTTCAGATACTGGATCTATCCTTGTAATCCCTGAATCACATCCATAGTCTCTTGGTACACTTCCTTTTGATGAGTAGGGTCCAAATACTTCCCATGTACCACTTCTTCCCTAAAAACCAATTTCTACCTTGACATCTCCCTTACGTGTGCAACCTCTGCTCGCATTATCACTAGTACAGGTTCTAATCCTGATTCATGCGCCACTTTTGACATCCACTGTGGGTCGACCTTCTTTATACTTACCATCCCAACACCTTTATCCTTTTGGTGTTGTTGGCTCATGTGTTTAAAAATCTCAGGAAACTCCTTGGACTTATGTTTTTTTTCACACCACAAGCATTGCAACAAGTCATGACACTCACATTTATAATGCTCCGTCAATCCGCAATTATAACAGGTTCCATGCGGGAACTTGCTTCTTCCTCCACTATAGTTACTGTGACCACGAAATCCTCCACAAAATCCTCTTCCGTGCACCCCTCCATCTACGTACCCTTTATAGCAGTGATCATCATCCTTTGAACTATTTGCAAGGCTAGTCTAACATACACCAAGATCAATAGCATTATGAATCTGGTCAATAAGCCTGCAATCCTTGGTATCACGGGTCGTAGAGGTACAGATATTACAATAGCAAGAAACATTCTTGCGGATTGCGCGTTGTAGTAGAGGACACCTATTTGGATCATGATCCCCATGGAAAATCTCATAGTCTACCGCCATGGCACGTATTGACTTTCGAGGGCAACTATCCTTTATATGCCCCTCCACTTCACAGTTTGTGCACCAAATACCACTACAAATTTCATTTGCTGAATTTACAGACAAATTTTCCAACTCCTTGGCCATTACAACAATTTGAGCCTATAGAAAAGGGCTAACACCAGTATCAACGCTCCCAACAGCCTCAATGCGTAGGGCAGCTTCTAAGGCCTCTCATAGGTCTATGAAAGTCTTATGTGATAGTGCCCTTCTAAAAGGTGTTATCAATCCCCCAACAAACCATTGAGCATGTTGAGAGGGGTGTATGTCATAGGATAGTTTTGATAAAATATTTTTGAACCATGCATCGTACTCTTGCACACTTTCTGTCATTCCTCGTTGTATCTCCTTTAAGGTGCTGATGATTTTTTACTCAAACTCAGGGATATGGAACTATGTTAGGAAGGCGTTCTTCAATGTAGTGTAATCCATGACCGTTTGGTGGGTGTCATACTTATGGTACTAGCTATGTGTGCATCCTTGTAACTTGTTGCAAACTGGCTTGACTTTTGCTCTTCGGTAGTGATCCCCTTTATGCGCCAAAGTAATTCACACTTGTGCACATGCTCTGTAACATATTTAATACCTCTGTAGTTTGGTGGGTGTAAAGACATCTCAAAGAATACTTGCGAGGGTGGTTGAGGCCCTTATCCACTTGATTGAAAAACTTGGTTTCCTCCCATGTTTCCTTTGCCACCAGATCCACTAGACCCACCAGGTCTTGTGCCTCCTGACCCACAAGATCCTTCAGATCCACTAGGTCTATTAGGTCCTCCGGCCCCTAAACCACCAGATCCACTTCATGTAGCTGGAAAATGGCCTGAAGTGGCTGCGCATAGTGTCCCCAGTGGCCCATTGAACTGTGCGTTGATGGTTTGTGATATTATCCCACTGTCAGTTGTGTGTCCCATGCCACTTCCAGATGTGATACCCAAACCTTGTGTATTTGCACCTTATCCAAATATTCCTCCAAATACAGGAATGGTTTGCGCAACCATGAATGTCTCAAATGAGAAATTATATCTCCTAGGCATAGATCAGTTACTTCCACCTATACCAACCAGATTATCAATACTTCTTCCTTGATCTGGAAAACCAAGCGCTAGGGGTTGGTCACCAGGTGTGTTCAGATGTGCATCAATGAATCTCCTTTCTCCATGTGACAAACTCTCATCAAAAGCCAAAGGGGCTTCTTTCCCACGCTTGCCAAGATGGGGTAGCACAGAATACTCAGGTTCTATGTCTTCTATGTCAACCTCAACTCCTTCCCGCAATGTCTTCCTGCATAGATCCATCACACCTGCAACCTCATGTTGTTTATCCATCTCCCTTTTACGAGCTTCACTATACTTGAATCATTTCTCTTCCTTTTCCTTTTGAGCCCCAATGTCTACCATCTTCGTCCACCCTATATTCCTCACCTAATGCTTAGAGAAACTTAGCCGGCCATAGGAAATGCCTCTACACTTAGGGTGATGATCAAGATCTTCATAGCCAAAGGGACAACATGTAAAATTTATCCTCTGGGTTCCTTTAGGAATTCGAATTCAATAACCTCTTGATAAGAATACATAGAAATGGTGTATTCTAAAGTATAACTAGTCAACACTCCTTTCCACCAGTGATCGACATCACGTGTCTTAGTCAGATCCACATCCTGTAACTTCTGGTAATCATCTTGGGTCCATACGCGTGATCTATAGTACCAACTTGATCTGGATGCATATGCTAAAATCCATTCATATAATTCTACTAGAAAATAATAGAAGAAAGTTTCATACAACTCATGGTACAGGTGATTTTCTTCCCATCTACGTGCATCAAATTTAGGTCCCGCACTCAATCTTTGAGAAAACTCATCCTCCGTGCTCCTAAACTATGCTTCAACACTCTCCAAGGTCAAGCACTCAGTCATCACACATCAATGGAACCAAGATGTGGATGTATCCATTTCTCACAACTTCGAAAAGAGGTCCTGATAATGGAACCAAGATGTAGTCATTTTTATGCCCTTAGAGAAATAGTCTAATCCCATGCACACTGGCTTATCATCTAGTGGGCGCTGGGTGCTCACCTAAGGCACGTGTGGGCATTGAGCCCCTCTTTTATGAGAATACATCCCCTACTGACTGAAGCTTAGATGCAAGAAGGGAAAGAACCATGCATTCATTCATATAACAAGGAAAATATCAAACAAATAACAGATTTGATAATACAAAGATAAGGCACTAGGGTTTATACCCATGAACAATGCATATATTTTAAAAGAAATCCATATATTCATATTACTCTTTGTTCAGTAACAACATTACATTCCTCAAGGCCATTACAGACCAAATGTCTTAATGTAGATAAGACTTATACATTAGAATCATAAACTATGTTTTCTAGATTACAAATATGTTCATAGACCCATCCCTGGTAAATATTACTAAAGGGAAAAGGTTTCCTCCTAGGTGTAGAACACTTAAATCACACACTCTGGGTACTATTTCTAGGTCCTGAAATCATGTAACATTTACACGAATCCTAATTAAGAAAACTAGTGGTTGATAACTATATTTGGCGCTCTTTTCTTTGTACCTTTGTTTCTCTATATATGGCTTGATACCATTTTTTGCCATGCCTTTTCAAGTACTTTACCGGTTCCCAAGTATCCATGTGGTCCCGTTCAATCGAAAACAAGATAAGTCTCTACATCTGAGTCTCTCCTCTTTCTATTAGGATTTTCATATTATATGCTTGTTTACTTACTCATATGGAATATGTCCTTCCTTGAGCATCGAGTTGTCAGGCATGTCACCTTATCCACATCTAGTATACTCTGTCAAGTCATACTATTTAATACAATTTGCTTCATTAAATCGTTTGAATGAACCCCAACGTCTTCAAACCCTTTCCATTTGAGAATGCACGCACAATGCCTATCCCAGGTTCTATTGGAATTCATGGTCTAAAACCCTATCTTATCCATCTTATACCTTTCACACCAAGGTTTTTCATGCATGGCCCCGCGCACCCATGCGCCTTCCTGTACTTAGCCAATATTCTGAGGCCCAACACTCAACATCCTCCTCGACTTCATCACTCCAATACTTGGTCGAACCATCAATGTAGTCACCACTCACCGCACTCATCTTCCTAAAGCTCCACCCATGTCTATGTTTCATCGTACCTATTACTTCCTACAATTTTTATGACCACATCTAAGGGTTATGAAATCATTGAGAAACTTAAGAATATAGCTAGCCAATAATCACTCTTTATGAATCTCTTGTGTAACGTACACTCGATTTTCATCATACATTAGAGGCCTCGCTCTTTGTTCCATCCACATTGAAAGCAATAATTCACCTATTGGCCTTTACTCACCTCATTAAATCCCTGAAAAATCTACCACATGTCTATATCATTGTACTGAATGAGGATATTCCATCCATCTGCTGCTGACAATCCCCTTACACCTTTGCTTATCAATGCTACTATTGGTATCCATCTGTATTAAGCGTGTACTCATTGACAACATGGATCTTATATAAATCTATGTGCTTATATCCCTTCTTCAAGGAAAATGGGCATTTCTTGATAGATTTAAATACTAATAAATCCTACTCAAATCATTTGTGGCTATGATTCCACTACTCACACATATATGGGCACTATCAATTTACCTCTACATGTTGGTCCTAAAATTGTTCCTACTGGTATTCTTTGTTATCGGCGCCTCATTCCAATTCAATCTACTTACTTGGTAGATCATGGATTCATGCAATGCATGATTGTTCCCTTCTACATAGTTTTCATCGATGCATTAAATTCTTACATAATGGCTATGAACATACCATTACTGTTGACCCAAATCCATTCAAGTTTTGCCGCATAGACCTTGTTACTGCTATGCCCATTCATCCATTGTGTGATTTCCTTGTTTAGGAAAAGTTAGGAAATAATATAAATCTGATCACACACTGCTGGAAAATAATTAATTTTCAAACCCCAACTGATGCAATTTTCAAAAATTCATATCTTTGGCTAGAGAAGTCCAAATGAGCTGAAATTTTGGATATTGGACCACAAAAATATGAAGAACAATATGCAAAAATCAGATTTTGTATAGCCAACACAAAATCCTATTTTTTCCCTTAAAAAGTAGGCCACCTAGCACAATTAGGACACTAAATCTACTCCAAAAATTATAGAATCACTTTCTCCTTACTTCTCCTAATTTCTACAATCACATTCAATATTAAATTGATCCCAAACTATAGATCTGAAATTAATATTTAATTTTTAGCAACCAAATAGCTAACATACAGCTGAAATCTTCTAAAATTCATAACCCCTTTAATACTTGGTATATTTTCCATTCAAACACAATGCAAAATAATTCTAGAAATCTAAGATCTTTCCATTGCAATTTAAGATCTTAATTTTTTGATAACATCAAAACCCTCCCAAAATAGGCCTTAAAATCCCAGAAACCCAGTCGTTAGGATTAGAATAAATTGCATAAATAATTTCCGGTAGTTAATAACCCTTCACTACACTCAAAATAGCTTCCCAAACTTAGAAAAAATATGCCTACACAGATCATATCTTGAATATAGATGACTTACCCTTAAAACATGCCAAAATAAGACCCATATTAAGTCACCATGGCTGGAATAATTACAACATTAAATTCAGACCATAAAGACATCAAAAATCACCAGTAATAATTCAAATATCCTCATCAAACAAATGTGCCACATCCCAAAGCAAGTCACCAATTTTATCAAGTATGAATCATGCATAGAACATACTTCAACAAAAGAAAAATCAACAAATGGAATAAGAGAGAATACTTCAATTGATCAAAACCAGCTCATTAACTTCCCACACAGACAAGAGAGAGAGAGAGAGAGAGAGAGAGAGAGAGAGAGAGAGAGAGAGAGATCATTAATGGGCATGCATCCCAACTCCAAGCATGGAGTATCAAATAAATTTCATCATAACATAAGTCTAACAATGATCCTAGCACTCCTTTTATAAGCAAAGAGGCACAAAATTCGAAATCCCTAGGAGAGGGAAATTATTAAATAAAAGCAGTTTATTTTCCCTAGGTGTGGCGTCCCCTTTTCAAAGGGTGATTTTAATATTTAAAAGCCACCTAAATATTATTTAATTAATTCCCCTTTTTAATTTGCATTTTGGAAATTTAATTAAATAATTAAATACATTACTTGTTCCATAAATATTAAATAATTAAATAAATATTGCTTTATAATGTCAAATGATTAAAATCACTCTCCAGGCAATATTATCTAATTATTTAATATAATTTTCCCCTTGCAACATCCCAAAAGCCCATGGGGAATGATAGGCTAAGGGTCTTCAAAAATGGGGACATTACAGTCCTCCCTTCCCAAGATTGCTTGCCCTCAAGCAATACCAAGCTTGTGTCTGTGTCCAAAAGGGTGGTACTCCAAAAAGGTGTGCTCCCATGCCACTCAAGTGAAGTAGCATTTGCAATATCTTGGACCACTTCATCTCATAAAAGTTAGGATGTAGTCTGCTATAATTTCTTCCTCAAACCTACATATGAAGAAAACAAATTAGAAAAATAATTGTTGACAAGAACACTTTATCCAATGTTTCTCCATGGACATGAATGGGACAAACTCATGTATGTGCATCCCCAAACTCTGTTATGTGGCCCCTAAGTGCTGTCTCATACTGCTATTTTGTCAAACAGAACTGCATGCACGTTTCCAAAAACCAACTACTAGTTAATGAATACTCAAAATCCAATGCAGTTGGATGCCCATACAATTCCAACTTCATGGTGCAGGAAACAGAATGTTGGCAAGATGTTGAGGCCTTAGTCATTTACATATCTGCCATAAAAAATGAAGGCCCTTCACCATGTTCATTGAGTCCCTTTTCCGCCACATGGGGCAACAGTTCTAGTTTTAATGAGATAGGCTCCTTATGCAACTGAAATTCCATTCTTGGCACAATATCAAACTGAATACTATCATATGCTTGGCTGGAAATGATCTCATTACCATTCAAAATGTGGTCTAACAGTTCAATGCCATTCCATCTTCCACAACCCAATCCATTGTTCCCAAGAACTCAAAGCTGAAACTCAATCATAGGATGAGCAAGAGCTCCACCTTATCTTTCATGGTGGTGTCCATCTCCTATTGCAAGGCTGAAAAACAAAGTACCTTATCTTTGTGCACAGACCATACACATTGACAACTTCATAGGGCCTAGGCTGCTTACAATGTAAAACCCTAAACTGGTCCAAAATAAGAACAAACATTGTACCACCTTCTTCGCTCCAAAATTCAAAATAAGTGTCCCATGTGACTTTGTGTTAGTAAGCATACAATATGCCCTGCCCACGTTCTACCAAAAACTGTTCAGCCAGACCTGGTGAAATTAATCATAAACATATTCGTAGTTGGAAGGTCAATTCAAAATGAAAAAAAATAGCTCCATGTGATTCAGCTTGTGAATTGTGAAAACTGAATACGCCTCATTTGAGCATAACATACAACTATAGTTGTCTTCCCAATCATCTCATAAGCACTAGAATACAAAAACTCCCTTCTCCATTTACATAATATGAAGATCCAAAACATCCCACTATTTTTATTGCACCATGCATGTAAGAAAAATAGAAACCATAAGTCATGCATCCATAAATCTTGGATCAGGAAACCCAAAAGAACTTCATACCTTTGATTGCCTACAGTGAAAGAATGTAGCTTGCTTTTGGAAGGAAGAAAATAAATCTAAAACATCATGCTTAGGGCTGCTCATTACATTTCTCGTACCATAAAACACCACTTCTCACCTTGTAATTATGCATCCTTGTCTTTGACATGTGCATAGAGCCTTCCTTGGAACTTGATATCTAGAAGAGAAAACACATTTATTTTCTCCCTTAATACCCGATGTTATACACAACAGTCCCCTTTTACTGTCATGATTTTTGTTTATAGAAGGAGTCTTAGGCATCCCTTTCCTTTTTCCATGTTGACACTTATGCACCCAAGTGTTAGGAGAAAAAAAATCAACAATAGTATGACCAAAATACCTCTTATCCATCCATTTAACATGCTCGTATCCATATTCATCAAATCTTAACATATAAGGAGGAAATAAACATGAAAAATCATACCTTGGGCTACCCCCAACGTCTACAAAACTCAGAATTTTTGAGTTTAGGACAACGCTCTTTCCCTCATCATTTTCTTCATCCAAACGCCTTTTTTCTCCTTCCAATGCTCATCACTTTGTGGGAAGTGACTTGGAGACATTCTATGGGTGAAAAACTCATGCTCCCTTCTTGCCTTCACAAAATCATGATGAAATTGAATATATCCGCAAATCTGATTCTCCCATAAGTTCTCTAGCCATCATTTCTTTTCCATCATCCAGAATGATGACATTTGATGCTTGCTTCATGTTCAGGCCCATCCAAATCTATCATAAATAAAAAGATTTCTTCATATGGTTTGTCATATTGATGCCATTCTAAACCCATGAAAAATCATTAGATGCTTCCTAAAAATTTACCATGGAAAAACAAAATGAGCTCATACCTTGGTAGAATCAAAATCTTTACTTTTACCCAACATTGCTTGTAGAACACCTTTGTAACAAGTGTAAACAATGAGCAACATGTGACCTCTTATTCTCAATCACTCCTCAAGAAGTGATAAGGACAATTGTGGTGGGGGATTATCAATATTCATTTAACACCAAAGACATAACAGAAATGGAGAAGTATGGGAACCAATAGAATGTCACTCTTGAGTTTTATCATCATGTAAAACATCAAAGGAACACTTCAAACATTGAGAAATCCAAGATTGTTACATTTTCTAGGTCCATCATTGTTACTCACACAAATAAGGGATAAGGTATGGAAAGCCAAAAGTGTTGAAAATTAACCAATCTCTTACCAAAGCAAGGGCTTGCATAAGGAAAGGCCTTGGGGGGAAAATGATCATTCCCACCATGACCTCAAATATGTCTCCATTCTGGCATCACTAGGCATGCTATTTAGGGGCTGCAATCCTCATAACCAAGTCACTAATGCAGGAATTCTATTACCATAATTCTGATTACTTCCCCATGGATTTGATTATTAACAACTCATGCTTAGCCCATGAAAGGTTGCAGTGACCAAGGAATCCCTCCCTGATAAGCTCAAGGATGAATCCATAATCATCTTCTCTTTGTTGATCCAAGCAACTTGTATGTTTCTTCTTCAAAGAAAAACCCTTGAGAGGTCATCCATTTATCAAGATGGAGCGTAGGTGCTTGAGTGCATCTACCAAGTTTATGGAATCATGTTTTCCATTCCTTACCTGCACTAGAGCTAAATCCATAATTCAATAGGCAAACAAACCCACAGGGTCCCAGGAACATGCTCTGATACCACTGTAATGTCCCTGTCTAGGACAAGTTAGAAATAATATAAATCTGATCACACACTGCTGGAAAATAATTAATTTTCAAACCCCAACTACTGCAATTTTCAAAAATTCATATCTTTGGCTAGAGAAGTCCAAATGAGCTGAAATTTTGGATATTGGACCAAAAAAATTATGAAGAATAATATGAAAAAGTCAAATTTCACATAGCCAACATGAAACCCTCATTTTCCCAAAAATAGTCGCCCAACACATTTAGGGCACCAAATCTACTCCAAAAATTATAGAATCACCTTCTCCTTATTTCTCCTAATTGCTAAAATCACATTCAATATTAAATTGATCCCAAACTGTAGATCTGAAATTAATATTTAATTGTTAGCAACCAAATAGTTGGTTTCACAACTGAAATCTTCTAAAATTCATAACTCTTCAATATTCCATATTTTCAACTTGAAATAAAATGCAAGAATAATTCTATAAATTAATGATGCAAGTTTCCAAAGAACTAAAGATATAGAATTTTATGAGAACTAAAACCCCTCTAAAAAAGGCCCCAAAATCCCCAAACCAGTCACTAGGGTTAGAATAAATTGCATAAATAATTTCATAAGCACTTAATAACCCTTTTTTAATACACTCAAAATATATGCCCAAACTTAGCAAAAATAAGCCAAGGTAGATCAGATCTTGAATATAGATGATTTACCCTTAAAACATGTGAAAATAAGACCCATATCAATTCGTCATAGTTAGAATAATTACAACATCAAATTCAGACCATAAAGACATCAAAAATCACCACTAATCATTCAAATATCCCTCATCAAACAAAATGTGCCACATCCCAAAGCAAGTATTCACCAATGTTAGCAAGTATGAATTCATGCATAGAACATACTTCAACACAAGAGAACTCAACAAATGGAACAAGAAAGAATACTTCAATTGATCAAAACCAACTCACTAACTTCCCATGACACTCGTAGAGAGAGTAGAGATTCCCGAGAGAGAGATTCTCGAAGAGAGAGAGAGAGAGAGAGAGAGAGAGAGAGAGAGAGAGAGAGAGAGAGAGAGAGATCATTAATGGGCATGCATCCCAACTCCAAGCATGGAGTATCAAATAAATCTCATCATAACATAAGTCTAAAAATGACTAGCACTCCTTTTATAAGCAAGGAGGCACAAAATTTGAAATCCCTAGGAGAGGGAAATTATTAAATAAAAGTAGTTTATTTTCCCTAGGTGAGTTTTGCTCGTGTCCCCTTTTCAAAGGGTGATTTTAATATTTAAAAGCCACCTAAATATTATTTAATTAATTTCCCTTTTCAATTTGCATTTTGAGAATTTAATTAAATAATTAAATACATTACTTGCTCCATAAATATTAAAGAATTAAATAAATATTGTTTTATAATGTCAAATGATTAAAATCACTCTCTCAATGTCAATATTATCTAATTATTTAATATAATTTTCCCTTGCAACATCCCCAAAGCCCACGGGGAATGATAGGCTAATAATGTTAGTACTGATGATTCTAATGATGATGTTTGTTATCCCATTTTTGAGTTTATCGATAAAATGGAGATCACCAATAAAATTTCCATGATTAATGAACCTGTTAAAATTCATCTTCCATTCAGTAATAATTTTGAAAGTGCCTTCTTTGCCATTTGTGTCAAATTTCGGGGTTTCCTTAACATTTTTCATGTTAAGTGTTATATGCTTTTAGCCCCCGAAAGTCTGACACACTGTAGAACTTCAGGTTTTGGGTTTCGAGTGCATCAGAGCATCTTACCCTTGAACTACATGTAACATATCATGTGTTTTCAGAACCTGAAACCTGAAACACTATAACATGTAGGACTTTCAGGTTTGTTGGTGCTCATTTTCGGCTTTGTTCTTAACCTAGTTGAGTTTTCCAAAGAAATACCCCATACCATCTAAGGACCTAAATTTTTATATGTTATCTTGTCACTAGAGATTTTTGAATCTCCATGACCTTCCCTTCCCATGAAATTCAACAAATTAAAGGATGGACTTGAGTATTCAATTCTAAGGAAGCTGCAATGCATCTACTTGGTAATCCGTGGAATGAAGAACTTAATATTCCATGGGTTGCTACAAACTGTGAAAGGGTAAAAATCAGATCATGATAAAAGTGTAATTCTAGAATGGTTGATAATTGTAGACTAAAAATAACACAATTCCTATTATTATTCTACCACCAAGAATGTTGTTTTATATATGGATCTTGCATAAGATAAGTATTCGCTGATGACCCATCCCATAGTCCATCTATTTGTCTTGTTCATCTTTATTAATGTTTATCTTACACACTTGTCACTCATACACACGGTTATGGTCAGTTCTCAGGGATCCATGTCTATCAGTTCTCACTCATTTGTCGTCACTTGTCCCTAGACACTAGTGCACAGGGATGGAAACTAGTGCCAAACACTCCTATCCATCCTAGGTGCCCCTACCCTCTTTATGTTTAATCTTATTTTTGACACTTAAGGTCAATCTTTTCGGTTTTACGCCTCATCTCCTGAGGTAATAGTCAACATGTCAGGTCATTAGTGTTGAAATTCAAACAAGAGATCCCTATATAAACACAACATACATATCATTACATAGGTGAAATATTCTTATTAAGGGCTAGCTATCTATGTAGAGCAAGGGACTACATTTGGGCCATTATTTTGCATACATACTATTTAGGAAGAGGAATTCATTCTATTCCATCCACACACTTGCATTTCTATCTAGTTATTGCCCCCTATCTTGGCATCGTTGGCATAAGGGTGACCTAGGAGCACTGTTACACACACAAGCACACAAAATACATTAAGTTTGAGATGTAATACAATGCTCAGTTGTAAGTCCACTATGACCCCTCATTTTTCATCTTTATTTTTTAGGATTTGATATCTATTTGAGGGTGTTGTAGGTACTTTCTTCATTACGGATTTATAGGTACATTGGTGATCCAACTGTAACAAACACATGACAAAATGTGAACAAGTGTGAAGCCCTAACGACCATATTGGAAGCAAGTTTTGACTATTTCTGTAAACCTAGGTGCCTTGAATTAGGACCAGGGTGCCCCAGGTGCCTCCATCCCTCTCCAAGCACCCCAGTCTAGCCGGTTACACCTCTACTACTTTTTTTTGTGGTTCATTTCGATAGTCTGTTATTTTGTTCCATCACACTGCTCAGTCCTAGGTCACTGCGAGGTAAGGACAATCAAGGTAATTGCTTTATCCCTCTTATTTCCTTTCATTAGAAAAATTGAATAAATTGTTTATCATTTATATTTTATTGTATTTCATTTACAACAGTTCTGTAGATTTAGATTTTAATAAAATATTCAGATTTTATTGAACCATTTTGGTGAACCCGTAGCTTAGAACTATTTGCCATCAAATCCACTAAAACCCTAATGGCTAAGGATAACTCTTCTCCTTATCAGCTAGTCATGCCTCATGTGAGTGTCAATACTATCTATGATGAGGCAACTATAGCTAAGATTTCTACCCTATATTGTGATGTTACTCTTCCAAATCATACTCAACAACTCTTAGCTAACGAATGCAATGTGCCTACTAGCTTTGATAATTCTACTATTAACATTGTTTTTGATAAGATGAGTTTTACTCATTGTACACCTTGTTATACAATTATCCATACTCCTCCTTCTGAAATTTCTAATGAAAATTTAGATGATGCTATTATTGGTTTCATGCTTGGTCTTGATTATAATAAACATATACATGATGATTCTCATACTAGTAAGGATGATACTCTAGTTGCATCTCATACTTCTTCTATTTTTGAAAATGCTTCTCATAATGCATCGCATACCAATTCTCCTACTCCATTATATGTCGATGATATGCTTCATGATATCCTTCTATCTGAATCTTTGTTTGACTTCTATGAAACACTTGATATTCATGATTCTACTGATTTACATACTGCTGAGTGTGAATCCCCCACTCCAATGTTGTCTTCTTCTGAGATTGTATCTAATAACATGCATGATTTATCTCCTTCTATTAGTTCATCTCCTTCGATCACTTCATGATTCTACTTATTTACATACTGCTGAGTGTGAATCCCCCGCTCCAATGTTGTCTTCTTCTGAGATTGTATCTAATAACATGCATGATTTATCTCCTTCTATTAGTTCATCTCCTTCGATCACTTCATGATTCTACTTATTTACATACTGCTGAGTGTGAATCCCCCGCTCCAATGTTGTCTTCTTCTGAGATTGTATCTAATAACATGCATGATTTATCTCCTTCTATTAGTTCATCTCCTCCTATCACTTCATCTCTGTTTATTATTTCATCTCCTCCTACCACTTCATCTTTGTCTATTAGATCATCTCATCCTACCACCTCATCTCCATCTATCATTTCATCTCCTAGGGATGTTTCCGATGCTAGTCCTAATGTGTTCAATGAAAACTTGCAAAAGCCATGGAAATGGGGTAAGAATATCTAAAGAAACCCCAAAGGCTTTTAATGAACCAGTCAATGGACCATCAGATAAGAGATAAACAAAGATTCATCACTTTGTATACATTAATATTGAAAGAAATAAGAAAATATAGCATATTTAGTAATCCTCTACTCTTGAAAGCTTTAAAAATGAACCTAGGTAGATTCTAAACAATCAGTTTGTGATCATGAGAATGGGAGCTCACCATTAATGGCTTTAAGGCCAATGGTTCTTCCCATTTACTCAATGGTGTGTGTGTGTAGTACAATGGAAAAAGTAATAGGTCAATAAAAGAAATGAAATAAGCTCTAAACCTTAAGCAAAATGCTATAATTTATGTTAGGAAGAAGGAGATTTCTTAGAAATGGTCTAGGGGTGGTGGATTATTTATAGTTTTCTAATTTCAGAAATGGGGGACTTTTGGTGCATGCGGGACTAAAAAGGATTCAAAAAGTTAATTAGGGAGTCAAAGTAAGATTTTACTAGGTTTAGAAGAGGTTAATCATGGTTAGGACTAGTTAAACTAGGTTAGGCTAGTTAATCTTGTTTAGAGAGGAATTAGGGTTTTGAGAGGTCTAATCAATTCAATGAAATGGATTGATAGTCTAAGAAGTTAGTAAAAGTGGTATAAAAGAGGATGAGAAGATGGTTTAGCTAATAAGGGACTATATTAACCCCATTACTTGGTTTATAGGAGAAATGTGACCAAAATAATGTCGCAAACGATGAGTTAGAAGAGTCAAGTTGACAAGGTATGTCGTCAATTTGTAAGAAGGAGAATAGTTAGTGCAATATTATGAATAATAGTGCTTTGACCAAACTACAAGTGTCTACATTTGCCCCTCTTTGGGGTGATATAATCTATGTCACTTCAAATAAAGTAGACAAACATAAGCAAATGATTTTTTTTGAAGGGGTAGAAGAAAAATTAGTTAGCTAAAGGGATGACCTCTTGAGTGTCAATGGGGTGATGGAAGAACTCGATTGACAATCGAAAAGAGAACAAAAGAAATAAAAGTGTGAAGAGAAGATGAGAAAACAACAAGAAAAGGGGACATTGAGCTATCGACAAACCAATGCTTACATAAACAATTTGTAATCATCATTTTTCTTATAATCCGCATCATCGATCCTTATTAATTTGTAAGCATACGATGAAAGCATAAAATGACATGAAAATCCAAGATACAAACAACTATCCATTGCTAAAACAACAACTCTATGCAGCATACAAACATGTAATGCAATACGAGAAGTAAACAAACTCATTTAACAGGAAAATAAGTACAATCACACACACTCAAACCAACAACGTTCAAGATAGTTGCACAAATAATTTGTTATCGAGATGCAATCCCAAATGTTTTCATAAATGACAAGGGTTTAAAAATGATGCCCCAAGCAATTTTTATATGTAAGGGAAAGGATGGAGGACACTTGGGTCCAATGGAAAAGCAATGTGCATGACGAAAACAGTACCAAGCAACTGATAGTGCCCCAGAGTACAGACGAAGTAAGCAGTGTAGCTTTTGTAAATGATTGTAGAGTTAGGTGATCCGTGAGTTGTTGTTTCAAAACATGTGAAAACATCAGCAAGATATGAGATGAGTGCCATGTGAGAGACACAAATTTCAGCTGTAAATGAGCTTTTTACCAATTTAAGTCAAGTTGTAAAGTTTTACTTTTTTTTTGGATTTTTGGATGGTTTTATTATTTTTTAAATTTTTGATCAGTCAGAGGAATTTAGGAAATGGAAGGTCACCTAAAAGCACACAAAAATTCCCCAAGGCAAAGAGAATGGGTGTTGGGTGGCAATAAAATGCCCTGGTGAGAAGACAAACGGGCCAACAATAATTATTTAAAAATAATCATGGCACTAGATAAAAATAGAAGACAAGAATCACCTGGAAATATTTAAAAATGCCCCAGGGTGAAGAGATAAGTGCTAGGTGGAAAATAGTGCTTGAGGGTGATTTAGATGATATCATACGTTTTGTACATGAGATATTTTGGTAGATGCTATCATTTGGGATGATATTAGATGATATTGGTGTGGGGGGGATAAATTTGTGATCATGCGCAACCCCTCTTGCCCCCATTGATGATAAGATATGTGATGATTAACTTAGTATACATGCATGATGTACAACTTAGCATTTTTGTATATATGATGTATCAAATGAGGCTATATGTGATGAATGATAGATGGTATATGTGATAACAACAGATGTGTAGTAAACAAACACAAAAGAAAAAGTTAACAAAACTAAACAAATATACAACCAAAACTATACAAACTGACAACTAAAAGCAATTTATTCATTACCTTATTTTTGCAGGACAACATTGATATATTTTATAATGTTTTTGGGTTATCTAGAAAGATATGTTTTCAAGGCTACTGTTTAAATATTTTTCGAGGTTTCCCTAAGAAAATGTTGTGGATTTGGTAGCTTCGCTCCCACGGGGGTTTATGAATGTTTAGATATTTGTGTATCCTTTCTTAAATGTTTTTGTATTTTCTAAGGTCATGTTCTGAAAGTAATGTACAAAGACAAAGAAGTGTGGATTCCCCCAGCGTGATGTGGGAATATACAAAGGGCAGAATGTCATACACATATGTATGAGAAAGTGGAATATGAATGTGCCCCCAATGCTAGATGGGAATATACAAAGGCACATCCCTCACTTAGATATAAGAACAAATAAGCTAGATCACGAATTTGCAAGATAGATTCGGTAGGGTTCCTAGACCTAGCAAAGGAAGTTATTCCTAGAAAGAGGTGAGGGTTACCCATCCTGATGCAAGAGTAACTTGTGATTGGTGAATCCTCCTTCAGCGCCGGAAACCATTTTTCACCCAAAGACCTGCCCACTGCACCACAATTGCGTGGTTTTCACTTGTGGATGACCTACTTTTTATTAATTGTATGCTCAATTTTTTCATGTTTTGCTTGTTTTTTCTACTTTTTAGGTATTTTCTGATATCCACATCATACTTAAGCATAGAATCATTTGAGATGTATGGTGTTCATAGGTTCTGGAAGTTCTTCACCATTTGAATATGCTAGTTTATAAGCTCCTGACCCATATTTAACAACCACCACATAAGGCCCTAACCAGTTGGCCTCAAAATTACCTTTCTTTTCTCTGTCTTTGATGGTGTTCTTTTGATTTTATTTCAGCACTAGATCACCTACATCAAATTCATGATGAATGATCCGTTTGTTATATCCTCTTGATACTCTATTCTGGTAAACCTTGAGGTGATTAAGTGCTCTTATCCACTTTTCATCCAATAGCTCTAACTCTGTTAGCTGACCTACTCTATAGTCTCCGTCCTTATCAAGATAATCTCAGATATATATTCTCAGGGATGGAAGCTCCACTTCCAAGGGTATGATGGCTTTAGTGCCATAAACTAGGGAATATGGGGTTGCACTAGTAGGAGTGCAAATGGAGGTTTGATAGGCCTAGAGGGCGGGATGTATCTGTAAGTGCCAATTACGTCCAATCTTACTTACCATTTTCTCCATGATACGTACAAGGGTTCTATTGGTAGCTTTGTCCTATCCATTACCTTGGGGGTAATAGGGGGTAGACCACTTGAGTTGAATGTGGAAGCGTTAACATAATGTCTTAACCATTTTATTCTTGAAGGATTTACCATTATCAGTGACAATGGTGAAAGGGATACCATAACGACAAATGAGATGATTCATGATGAATTTGGAAATTTGCGCACTAATGACATAAGTAAGAGGCACAAAATCTACCGATTTAGTAAAATACTCGGTGGTGGTAATAATGTGGGTGTGGCCATCTGAAGAAGAAGGATGGAGCTTCCCTATGAGATCTAGGCCCCATTTAGAAAACGACCAAGGTGTCACAATAGGGTGTAAATCTTGTGCTAGTGCATGTATCAAGTTCCCATACTTTTGGCATAGCTCACATTTCTTGATGAAATTACAATAGTCTGCTTCCATGATGGGCCAATAATAACCTACCATTAAAATATTCTTAGCCAATACCATACCACTAGTGTGTGCTCCACAAATAGCACCGGATACTTCCTTAATAGCGTGGATTTAGTCAGTAACATCCAAACAACGAAGTTGATTCCCGTCATAGCCATGACGATAAAGGGTGCCTCCTAGGAGGGTATAATGGGCTATACGACAGATAAGGGTTTTCTTCTTAGAATGGGTAATGTCTTGGGGAAATGTTCCATCTTGTAGGTATCTAAATATAGAGTCATACCAAGGGGAAGATGGACAAACAATCTCACATGCCAAACAAGATTCTAGCATGTCATATGCGGGTATTTGTAAATTCTCTATAAAGAATGGAGTTTTTCTCTTAAGGTGGAATGCGTAAGAGAAATCCAATTGTAGCCATAACATCTGCTGATCTATTATGTGACCTCGGTCTTTGCTAAAAGATAATATATGTAAAATAATCCTTCAAGGTTTCAACCAACTTCTTGTATGGAACAAGTTTATCATCTTTGACCTTATACTCATCATTAAATTGCTTAATAATGAGTTGAGAGTTCCTAATGACTTGTAGATGTCTAAGATAGCCCACTTGAGGCCAACAATGAGTGCCTCATACTTTGTAATGTTATTAGTGCAAGGGAATCCCAAATGGAATGCTCTTGGAATAACCTCACTTGTGGGAGTGATGAGCACTACCCTTGCCCCCGATCTGTGGAAGGTGAATGATCCATCAAAATGGACTTTTCATTCTACAAATTCTTCAACATACATCATGGATGCATCTGACAGGTCCAGACACAAAGGTTCCATTCCTGGTAGAGGAGCTTATGCCAACTAATCAACCAATACATGTCCTTTCAAGGACTTCTAGTTTACAAAATCAATGTCAAACTCACTTAGGAAAATGATCCAATTATCCATTCATCCCATAAGGGTGGGTTTGGATAGAAGGTATTTGAGAGGATTAACTTTGGATATTAGCTTGGTTTTGTTGTTAAGGAGCTAATGACGAAGTTTCTGAAAGGTGAAGATGACTGCTAAGCAGGCCTTTTCAATCTGCGGGTAATTTAGTTCGTAGGCAATCAAGGTGTGACTAAGATAATAAACTTCCCTTTCTCTATGTTCTAGGTCATATTGGCCAAGCAGTGCTCCAATAGTGCACTGGGTAGCTGAAATGTACAACAGGAGAGGTTCACCCAGGGTAGGTGGTATGAGTACTGACGGGTTGATAATGTACTATTTAAGTAGTACAAAGGCGTTTTGACAATATGGTCCCTAATTAAATGCAACATCCTTTTTGAGGAGATGTGTAAATTGGTGGCACTCATCCGCAAGCTGTAAAATAAAATGGCAGATTGCCTGAATTTTTCCTTATAAAATTCTTAGTTGTTTGAGTTTTTTAGGTGGAGGCCTTTCTTTGACAGCTGTAACCTTGGTAGGATCTACCTTTATCCCTCTTTGTGAAACAATGGAACCTAGGAGTTTTCCTGAAAAAATTCCAAAGATATACTTCTTGGGGTTTAAGCATACCTTGTAATCCCAGAGACACTAGAAAATATGTCTCAACACTTCAAGGTGCTCTCCTCTGATTTTGGAATTTTCCAAGATATCATCAACGTAATCCTCCATGATGTCATTCATCATGTCATGGAAGATGACTGTCATTGCACGCTGAAATGAGGCCCCGACATTCTTGAGTTTGGAAGGCAGGACCTTGTAAAAAAATGTTCCCCAAGGGGTGATGAAATTTATTTTATGTTGATCCTCCTCTGCAATCCTGATTTGGTTATAACTTGAAAAACCATCCATTAAGGACAACATTTCATAACCAGCGGTGGAATAAATGATCATGTCAATATTAGGAAAGGGGAAGTCATATTTGGGACATGCTTTATTGATGTCACGAAAGTCAGTGCAGAACCTTATGCTGACATTTTTCTTCTGAACCGGGACTATGCTAGATATCCAATTTGAATAGTCAATGGGCTTAATGAAATCAATAGATAATAACTTTTTAAGTTCCTCCTTGACAAGGAGTGAAATTTTAGGGTTCATATTTTTCAACTTATGATTGATGGGTTTGGTGTATGGGTGCACAACGAGGTTGTGCATGACCAATTCTTGGTCCAAACCAGGAATATCGGTGTATGACCACACAAATATATATCCATATTCTCTTAACAACTCTACAAAAATCTTCTACTCTTGAGCTGAGAGCGAAGCTCCCAACTATATCATTCTAGGTTCCTCTTTTGAGCCAATGTTAACATTGATGGTTTATTCCACAAGTATCTTAGAAGCATCCTCCATCTGGGTAAGATCAGGGGGAAGAGTAAGGTCAACCTATTTAGGTATCTCGTCATCATCCTTGAATGTATAGACCATTTTTTCCATAGGTTCTTCATTCTGTTTATCTACGAGTGCTTCAAAAATACTGTCGCTGTGAGACTTATGTTTATTCCTTGCACAAGGTTTATCTGAAGTGTCTTTACTCTTGCTTCTGAGCTTCTTACTCAAGTGTCCAAACATCTCTTCTTCTTCTCCAAAGTATGCATATGTGTCTAGTTGAATTGTAAATCCTTTCTTATGATCCCTAGTTGGAATAAAATCTCTAAGACCCATGAATTCCAAAAATGCCTCGTCATTCTCAAAGAAATCAATTGGAAAGTGAAATTTTTGATCCCAATCTACAAGTTTGGGATATATAAGGGTTACTTGGTAATTGGTTTGAGGATTAGATCCGGATAAGGTAAGGATAGTTGAATCAAGGAATAAGTTAGTGGAGGCAAGATCCTCATAGAGGCTATATTGGGAATCTGCATTGCTATTTGAATGAGGTGAGTCATCCTCACGCTCAGAAGAGGTGGCATCAATCTCAAAGGGTGGATCGTCATGTGGTCTTACTACAAGACCATGCTTGTTTGATTTGAAGCGAGGAATAGGAATAGATTCTAATTGCCCTTGCACATTGATTCCACATCCAAACCCATTATAACCCATGAGGTACATCATATGGTGGCCTTTGACATATAGTGGGGCATGATGGCATGAAGCCACGATACATTCATGTACTTTGCTAGTGGGATCTTCTAACATATTTTCCTCAGATAAGAAACCACTAGGAATGAACTTCTCCAATTGGTTTAAGGCATTGATACCAAGTGATTTTGAATTGAAAATAAGGTTTATCATGTGTCCTAGGCAACACAGACAGATATGATATTAATAACGCCTGTTCAAGAGAGAACGACTCACTTGGGCCATATATTACCGATGCTGCCTCCTATGATGTGAAAGGATTGAACAATGAAGGAAAGTCTTGATTATAAGGAGTGAGTGAATCTAGATCCACATGTTCCTTGATAGCCCTAATTTGTAAAGGAACAACAATTGTTTGTAGAAGGGAATTCATAAGATGCATGAGAAAAACTGTGCAAGGCTTTACAATGTGTAAATGGTTCTAGATCACCCTGAATGGTGATTATTTGTCCTTTATGGCACATTTTGATACATTGATGGAAATTTAAAGGAATGACATGCATGGCATGGATCCATAGGCATCCTAAGAGCATGCTGTATGATAGGTCCAAGTCAAGTACATGGAATGTTGTATCATAATAAGTTGGCCCCACTTCCATTGGAACTACTATAGTGCTTGTTAACTCTCACTCCTCATTATCATAGGCCATGATTGTAATAGTTTTGGCACCTAGATCTGTTTCTGAGTGGCCTAACTACATAAATACCTTCAAAGTATAAATGTTTAGACCAGATCTATTGTCCACAATTTTCTCTCATGATCTTGTATTAGGTAACAACTACTTCTAGATATAAGGGTAAGTTGTGTTTTGGGTTGTTACGTGGGATTACAGTGCTATCAAAAGAGATATGATCATTAGAGTCAAGGTGTGCAATCATGGCTTAGGGGTTTGCGGGATCTACATCGGTGGAGACTCCTCAACTCTGTAGTGTTTTATACAATACATTTTTAAGGGTAGTAGATATTTTGAGGAGATCTAAGATTGATATCCTAGTGGGTGTCTTCTCTAACTGTTCTATTAGATTGTACTGACCTTCTTGAGGGATAGGTGGGGGATCTGGTATGATCAAACAAGCACATTGCATCCCTACTGTACAACTCTTTTCTAAGATCTTAATAGTATTGAGATGTTCATCAGATGAACGGATACATCCTATGAGGGAATCAAAGGGGCTATCATTGGTGGGGTAAACATAGACAACAATGCTATAGTCATTGGAAGTTTGTCCATGATCTATATTCCTTTTCTTTTTATTTACATGGTTAGGAAAGGGCTCTTTAAAGATACCCATTTTCACACTTGAACATTGTCTTGAGTTAGGGGTAGAATCTACGATGAATTTTCCCTCTTCAATGAGGTCTTGTATGTAATGGCGTAGTCTCAAGCATCTATCTTTCTTGTGCCTAACATGATGGAAGTCAAAGTACTCATGCTCTTTGAACCAACCAAGTTTTTGAGCATTTTCTGGGTATGGTACCATCGCGGTTGGGTATTCCACCATGTTTAACGGTTATTTTAAACTATTTTAGTAGGATAATAGGGTTAAGTTAATGGTGTGAACAAAC